>OW679200.1:82180246-82453221 GCA_940337035.1 Agriotes lineatus | reverse complement strand
TTGGCAACCTTTATCTGATAATGCCGAAAACCAATTGAGATAAGTGTATTTTACTAGCTCTATCTATAAATATAAATCAGTAAAAACGTGTGTTTTGCATTTTTGAACGCTCTGATGTCGAGTTGTTTTTCACGTTAGACGATGATATCGGGAGATATAACCTATATATGTATATAACGCGATTTGGTCATAGACACACCAGTTCCTTTTCTTATGCAAAATTAAATAAAAGACGCATTAGAGCTTTCACAGTCTCATCTGTAGAACATTTATCCACTCTCTTGAATGATGTTGTATTCTTAGATAATTTTGGTATAGCATCCAGAAAGTTGCAAGCAATTTAGACTATTCCCCATCTTTCATACAGAAATTATTTGTCACTAAATTGCTTCACCATCTAAATCTGATTGCTATCTTACACGAACATTTACCAATTTCAACACTCCTGACTAAATTGGTCGATATTTCAAAATGGATGCACATGGTCCCACCTTTGTATCTTCGGCGTCTGCGACATTTCCCATTAAAACTACGAATCAAAACGATACGTTAACAGTATTACAAGTTGAAGTCGCTAAATTAACTAATTTGGCAGGCCGATTTCCAGATAATTCAAGTCATAAAAATAAATCATATGAAGTTTTTTCACATACGACATACCGTAGGGAAATGCACTGTATTCCTAAATAGAAAATCTGGTGTGATACACGCACACAACTTCCTTTTACAGTGATATTATAAATCACCTATCTCACATCAATACACCTTAAAAATATAATAAAAATGTAAAGTTAAAAAAAATCGTTACAGCCGTTTTGAAAAAATCGAAAAAACTGAAAAATCACAAGAGTAAACACCATACTTCCGGTTATGCGATTTTCTTCAAAAGCTTGCTGTCGCATCTACATAGTACGCAAAACTTATATATGAAGTTTCAACGTCATACCTCTTTTCGTTTTTGATATATTCTGTTCACACACAGCCAGACACATAGAAACACAGACTGACAGACAGACCAATGAACAAAAACATATTTGGGTTCAGGGGACTCTAAGGTTGAACGCTTGAACTGGTAGTAGCTGTGGACCCATCAGAGTGTCTTGAACTGACAGTTTAATCGTAAAAATTCATTATTGGTTTGTATTGAATGTATGCGTGATTTCTCATACTGCCTTGGCTTCTCTTAGACGTTTGTTTCGATTGGTCTGCCCTACTTAACAATGTTAGGCGTATTATAACCGTTAGATTCCAGCTGGTTGTATATTAATTTCCAGGGAAGTTCGAGTATCTTAGAACCATTTCGGCACTTTATGTCGGTAACTTTCATAAAGATTTGGTTTTCTTTATTCGTCATGACTACACTTCTTGCATTATTAACATAAAAAAGAAAAAATACTCTTCACCGAGATGATAACAATAAATCTTGACGATAAACAACCAAATATAACAAAATGACAATAATTACTTGAATCTCACAACGTTAAACTGAATACAAACATTAAAACTTGACGGTAAGTACTTAAAATTGACTTAAAAGCGCTCATTTTTATTCAAAATCTTAACATTTAAACGAACGACAACGCTGCGTAACATAGCGACACTTCTAAAATCACTTCACTGTATATTTACGTGCGTTAAAACTACTGCAAGATGTCACGATACCTTTTGAAGAGATTCAGCTGCTCTAGTGTCGTTGTCCAACCAAACTGCTGGTCGCTTCCAAGCAATTGCTTTCAAAATACCAGAAGAACAACGGGAAACTGCATAGGGGCGATAGGCCATGCGAGTCTGAACGGCATTATATCCCTGCGAAGGGTAAAAATGAAGCACGTACGAAAGGCAGATGTTGCGATACGACGTACACGTAACTTCATTACGACAGTTTAGCTGAAACGAGGTTACCATTTATAATCCGCTTCAAGTGTTGAACTGGAGATGCCTGCTTCACGATACAGGGATTCCTCGGCTAAACATTTACCAACACGCCACTCTAACGACAGGGATTTAAATGAATATCACTTGGATTACGTCACACTCGCATTTTGTTGTTACTAAAACCAACTATAGTTTATCTGAGAGTCTTCAACTGTGAAGGGTGATTTTGAACTTTAATTGTAAGTCAGAATAATTAAGAACATAACCGAATCGTCCACTTTAGGCTTGCAAGTTGATGAAATAAATGCATTGGTGGCGTCTTTTGACATTAGTATATAGATTGTTGAGAATCTATCCCTGTCTCCGTGGATTAGCTAGTCGGCCCGTTGAACACAAATGGGTATTTTTAACTCGCTATTTGATTTACATTAAAGTGCGATATGAATGCATTTCGTTTTAGTTAGTTTATTTTAACTTGCTATTGAGTATTGGGGCCTTTAGAGGTTAAAGAAGTTAGGGGCTCCTCGTTGCGCTCGGTCTTCTAACAAAATTTGGCGTCCAACTTAAAGGGGCCTCGTTTTTTATATTTTGAGTGGCTTGTTTTGATCTAACAAGATTGAAACCCAACTTAAAGGGGCTGTGGTAAATATGGGGTCTTGATTAATTTGAGGTTGTAACAAGTCTAGTGCCCGTAGTAGTCCGTTTGTGCAGGTCTGTACGGTTCTGTAGGTGAAAAAGGAAAGCCTTTGTCGGTTTATTAATTGGTGTATGGATGATAGGTATCTTATTTGGGTATTTTATAATTGAACATTTAATCCTTGATTGTTTTATTTTTTTCTTAATTGATTGGTTATGTTGTGTATCAGCCCCTCGGGCTTCGCTAAGCTTCGCCTCGTACCCCCTAATAATTCACAATCACCACGATTGTGCTACCATCTTTTGGAAACGCCTTATAATCTTCTTATTCTTCTTTTCCATCCTTCATAGTCAGCTGATTGCCTGTTTTTTCCTATTCTTCTTCACACATTTATAGCTTGGATTTTGTTGATGTCCACATACTATCTGCCCATCTCTTTAGTAGTCTTCCCGGATCTCGATGTCCTTGCGATTTTCAATCTCTGGTTATTTTAATTAGTCTGTATTGCTTACTCTTTCAATGTGCTCATTTCAGTAGGCTACCTTCTTCTTTGATTTATAAATTTTGTTGTCTGTTACTTGGTACTGACACTGTCAAGTCGTGTTTTTTTATTATTGTTCTGAAAGTAAATCTCTGAAATTTTGGCTCCATCTTAAAGGCTTTAGAAACAGGGCAACACAATCAGTTACCTTTTCTGGATACACTAATCACACGCACTGTAATAGTTATTGATCTATCAAGGGCGTAAAACAGGCGTTTTTGGCCCGCGGCATGAATGTTATAACACGACAAGGGCTAAAGACAGTGGTTACAACTGAAGTGCATAGAAAACTTTATGTACGATTGAAATTTTAAAAAGGCATATTCAGATTATTATGTGAATTGAAAACCGGGCAATTCGTCCAATTATTTTAACTGAATAATACCTTTGTGGCTAGGTATGGTCTGCAATATTAATACGTGTTTGTAAATAATAACTAATATGACGTCACGGGGAGGTAAAATTCTTTTTTGTCCGAGGGCGAAAAACACTAGCTTTACGCTTGAAACTGAGGTGTAGAAACGCTTATTATTAATGGATCGTACATAAATACGTTTTTGTCGCATCTAAACCGAAAGTAGGATTTTCATCTCTACAATTGCCAATCGAAAGTATGTTTTATTCCCTTAAGAATAATTTTTCTCCTCAAAAATTTGTATTTCTAAAAATAAAAAATATTTTTAGGAATATTTTACTTATATAGTATGATCAAAAATTATTTTCATCTAGTATGACCATGGAATAGTTCCTGATTTATGAATGCAACTATGTTTATTCTTAAATGTCAAACTTGACATTCTATTTTTAAGTGATGTATAGTCATCGACATATAGAAATGGACCGCTAATGGACGACTGCGCAGCTCTTTGCGTTAGAAAGAGAAAGAGAACACTTTAAGAACTATCTTTTCTTTTCCTGTCGGCCTCCTGTTAGCCGACAGAAAATGTTCCTTTTCCTGCCGGCCTTCTATTGGCCGACAGAAAATGACGTCAGATCGACAGGGCGGTCGCGCCGTACGCTACTGAGCGCCAACAAGGACAGAGCGTTCTCAAGTCATATGCGTTCTCTTTCTATCCCGTTTGGCTCGCGCAGCTCTGACTAGCGGTCCATTTCTATATGTCGATGTTTATAGTTGCACTCATAAATTAGGAACTATTCCATAGCCATACTAGATGAGAATAATTTGTTATCACACTATAATTACATTCTTGTCATTACTCAAGTTTACCTAAATTAATTGTACAACCTGTTATAGTATTGAACGGACGTGTATAAATTTCGTTGCCAAGGTCGATTTAGCCGTATGTAGTAACGGCAGTATATTATTCAACAGTTTTCGTAATATCTACCGTGGCAAATTTTAAGGTATGTGATTTTACTATAAATAATATAAATGAAATTTACTAGTAACCTGAGTCCTGCACGTTATTTGGTAGTGCAGCAACGATTACAACGGCTTTGGCTGTTGTGGGTGAAATTTAGATCAAGTACACATAGTACGAGATCCGACCGCGGGATTTATGAGCTCATATGTTATATCAAAATGCGATTTTACTGAAAGATTACATATAGGATCATACATCGTGACCGGAGTGCCTTTCCGCAAATGTTTTTAAACAAACTTAGATCATTTGTTTGTGAAGGAATTGAAGCGCCATCTGAAAGAGACTGATCTAAAGATTATTTGTTAAATTCACGGCCTCCTGGATTAGTGCGAGACTGACGTCTCTAAGCGGCCCGCCGCATTTTTAGTTCAAGGCGTTTTTTCTGGTTTGTAGAGGCGCTACAATACGTTGCGCTTGTGCCCTTGATTGCATTCGTCCACGGCCTCCTGGATTAATATTAATCTAGAAAGTCCCGCCTACGTTACACATAATTTATCAAAAACCCAACAGATGGCGCCAAAGTACGTTGGCCTCAGAATCACAAAAATTATGCAAATGTGGCGGGCCGCGTAGAGACGTCAGACTCGCACTAATCCAGGAGGCCGTGGTTAAATTCAAGCACTGTTCCACCAGTGTCGCACAGAAAACACTTTCTCATTTTTGAAAAATGTTCACCTCGAGTGTCGTTGACGCGTCATACGTACTACTGAGGCACGCGCATTTGCCCCGAAACCGATCGCACCTACCACGCTACGTCCTTGTCTACTGCATGAAGCAGCGCGTGCGTTGCTTCTCCATGTTTTCCGCTCGAGCAGACGAGAGAGGGCCATTCAAATTCTGGTAACTATTTTACACAAGCAACCATATTCCATCGTCTAGAGGAAAGATTAAACTTCAATTTGGTACAAAACAATTTCCGATGCACGATGAGCGATGATAATTAACGAAAAAGGACCTTTTTACACCTAGCTGTCAGGAGGTTGGGGCAGACTGACAGGTGAAAACCTATTTTTCAAGCTATTTAGATCACTCTCTTTCAGATGACGCTTTAATTACTTCGCAAACAAATAAACTAAACATGTAGGTATTACGAAAAATGATTAAAATTCAAATCACCACACTTATTAGAGGGTGCTAAATTACTGGTAGTAATCGAATGCCCCCTGTCAAGTTATCGCAATTGATGATGTTTGAATTTTCAGTAGATTTAAGTTCTTCATGAAGAATCTTATTGGCTGCCGGGACCTTAGTTTCTATTGTATTTTCTATATAGCGCTCAGCGACAATACTTGACCGTCAACCTTAGTGATTATTTAGGGTTAAAATATCTGCATCTGGGTCAACTAACAATGAAGCAGAGGTTTCACCACGGCAATCGTAAAAGAGCTTGGATTTGGTTTTTGCAGGTATATACTATATAGTTTATAGGTCAATATATTTTTTCCGGCAGATAGTTTTGATATGCTTCTTCCAATATAGCTGCTTTCCATTTTATAGATAAAAAACGGACACAGTTGTCAACTTTATTGCTCAAATTTTGTTAATATTTTGTTTTGTGCACGATTAGCCCTCAAAAACAAAAGGGGTAATAAGCGTTGAGTTTTACAGCGGAGAGCGGAGGTGGAAACTCAAGGCACTCGGCTAGCAGCAGGGGCGTTAACCTCGGGTTCGTTTACCTTACGGCCTCCGTAAAGCGAAAAAAAAAACTTTCTGCACTAGCTCGGAGTATATTTCATGGGCCATCTTGTAGTTTCGAGATAGTAGTTTTGGGCCAGTCATCCCAAAGATGCTATTCCTTATTCCAACTGCTAAAATAAAATACCCAAGGGTGCACCTGTAGGAAACACATAAAAAACCAAAACAAATATAGCTATATGAGCTTATTTATTAGTTTCTGTTAATCTCAAGTAATCTCTGACCTTGGCTGTACTTAGCAACTACACTGTTGCAATTGTAGATATGTTGACGTTGTTAGGATACTTAAAAAACAATGAGTCGTTATTAATAAAAATAGATTATCTGCCAGTGAGTGGCCTTCTCGACATTTGGCGCCCACGTGGAGCAGCACGATTTGTAGTTAAATAAGAGACTGTGGAGAAGATTAATATAGATAAGATTAAAAAATCAAGAAAGGTAATCAGAGGCTCACTTTCGACACGTGTCAACTAGCTGAATGAATTATTATCAGCAGAACTTCTTAATTTTGCTGAAATACGTGCTTTAATAAATACGTTTGAAGCAGTTTGGAGAGATCTTTGGGAAAGAGATGCAGAAATATTCGATTTAATGCTCGACATGGAAGTACAAGATGACATTCTTGAAGCAGAATCGGTTAGCAAGGACCAATATCGCAGAAAATACGAAAAAGTCAAGGTTATATTCTTTGACCTCGAATCTAAAATGAATTGTAATAAACAAGATGAGGGCAGTCATGCTTTAGAATCCTCATACAAACACGCCTTTTATCGAAAGTTTAAGCTTCCTTCCATTGAATTTAGAAAGCTGAATGGTGATTTAAAAGAATGGCTGTCTTTCTGGAGCCAGTTTAAACAAATAGACGATGATGAGAGCATAGCACTCGAGGATAAGTTTAATTATTTGTTTCAAGCAACAGTTCCTGGGTCCCGAGCTAGGCAAGTTATGGAAAGTTTTCCACCTTCAGGAAAAAATTATATGTTATCTAAATAGGCTCTCCAGGGACGGTTTGGAAGATAGGATCTTCTTATTGAAGTTTATATTAAGTGGACAATTGTAGATCCTCTAAATGTTCTTTTTCTCAGTTCTATGATAAGTTAGACTGTCACTTGCGTGCGTTAGAAACATTAGATGTAACGACGGGGAAATGTGCATCTATTTTGTGCCCGTTGATAGAATCGCGTATGACAGATTTTCTCCGAGTTTAGCTGAGAAGTTCATCTTTGACCGATACGGAAATGGCAGAAGTTCGTCTTACTGGGCCGATGGAGTTCATGAAACAAGAAGTACAGAACGAAGGACGTATTTCTATAGCGAAGGCAGGTTTTGGGATATTTCAAGGGAAACTGAATAAGAAGAGATAAAACTTAAGATTCCCATCTGAGTTGGATATACGCACTGCAATGGGTCTTCTGACTACTTAAGAAAATAAACCAAGTTGCATTTTTTGTATCTCGAGAAAGCATGCCAGTGTAGACTGTTTCAGGGCTAGAAATATGTGGTTAGATGAAAAGATGCAGATTATAAGAGAAAAAAGGTGCGGTTTCATTTATTTGAAAACCATGATGCCCACCTATAACTCCAGGAGATGCCGATACAGGCCAAAGTGTGCAATGTGCAATAAAAAGCATATTTTGTTGCTTTTCCCTGATTATCAGAAAACTAAAGCTATCAAAGCTGTTTCAGAAAAATCAAACGTTGAAGATAGTGTACCTAATGACAATGTTTTGGCTAATGTTACATGCAATACGAGTGTACTTCTTCCTACTTTGAGAAAAAGACAACAATTTGTTTCTATCAAACATAACCACCACATCACAAGGAAATTAACGTGCAATTCTAAGCTATTAACTGTTAACATAGGGGTACCTCAGGGATCTGTCTTGGGTCCAGTTCTTTTTATTCTATATACTAACGACGTGAACAAGGCGCTAACTCAAGAATGTGCAGCGACCTATTATGCAGATGATACCTCGCTAGTTATATCCATATGCAATTTTGCAAAATATGTGTAACGACAATCTGAAAGGATTTGTCGTCAATTGGTTCAGTAACAACGGTCTCTATCTCACTAGCTCAAAAACATTATGTAAGATTCCATAACTACCAGAATAGTAATGATCTTACCATACACTTAAATATTAACAATGAACTAATAAGTAAATTAAAGAGTGTTAAATTTCTAGGGTTAATACTAGATGACAATGTTAACTGGAAGGCTCATTGTGAGAGTGTGATAAAACAAATTAATTCTCTCTGTTTTCTAATAAGAAACCTGAGATCATTACTATCCTGCGAACAATTGATTGGCTTATATCATGCTCAGGGTGGGAGCAGACTAGCATACGGGATATGCATGTGGGGATCTTCGGCTGCAGTGTTACATGTCTTCATTGCTCAAAAACGCATTATAAGGTGTATGGGGCGTATACCTCAAACCACTTCGTGCCGTGATTTATTCAAAGCTTTCAAGATTTTTCCTCTGCCGAGTATTCTCATTTACGAACTATGCAAATTTATTTTTCAGAATAAGTTAAAATTTCATAAGTTCGACACGAGACATAAAAATGACCTGCGATCTCCCCGTTATAACATTCTCACCGTTGATATAAAAGTTTTCAACAATCTCCCGGCACAGATCCAGGATTGCAAATCTTTAAATAATTTAAAAAATAAGTCATAATCATTTTTGTTGGAACATGTATTTTATAGTAAAGACGAATATTTGATAGCTACTCTCACCTAGTTTATTTTGGGTATCTGTAAACTGTTTGTTGACGATTTTCACATTATCATTATGTAATGAAAAGGAAACAAAAAAATTATTATTACTGTTGTTGTTTTGTTGAGAGGAAATGACTGCCAACGGCCGGTAAGAGCTGTCATAGATACCGGATCTCAGCGATCCTACATTTTGAAACAAACTGCGTAGGAAATGAAATACCATCCAGTCGAACAGGAAGCAGTGGTTCATTCGTTATTTGGAGGAGAAAAAACAAGTATCTGCATGCACAATAAACTCAGGATTCACATCGCTAAATTAGATGATAGTTGTCTTTGCAAGTTTGAGGCTATAGACCAAGTGAATATTTGTGGGAATTTACCTCATGTACCTAAGGGAGCTTGGATGAAAGAACTTACAGGTACCAACACTATTTTTTCTGATGTTTCCGAAGATGCTGGACTAATAGAGATACTAATCGGTGCTAATGTTGCTGGAAAAGTCTACACAGGTAACCGGAAGGAGTTATTTTGCGGACTTGTTACAGTAGAGACTCAGTTAGGTAGGACGATCGTGGGAAAAGTTCCTACGTATACGTCTAAAGGTACTATAGCTATGGTGGTTACGAATATGCTTGTTAATAATATTAATATTGCTGACTTCTGGAAACTCGAATTAATCAGCATTACTGATTCTTCAGAAAAGAAGACAAATATGGAGTTACACACCGAAGCTTTATGGAATTTTCAGAAACAGTGACAGTAAATTCTGAGGGCAAATATGAAGTGAATATGCCCTGGAAGGAAAGCCATCCACCTCCGCCTACTAATTATGAAATGGCGGTTAAGTGCAGCTGTCAGAAAGTTTAAGACTCGTGGCTGTTACGCTGAGTACCAGCACTACCAGCAGGTCCTAGATGAATGGCTGGAAGAAGGAGTTATCGAGAGGGCGTGAGAAACCGACGAAGGTGGACACTACTTGCCTCACAGACATGTAGTAAAAGAAAATAGTACAACCAGAATTCGACCCGTCTTTGACGCAGCGCATGAGACGAATTCCCCGGCATTGAACGACTGTTTGGGTAAGGGGTTGAACTTGATAGAACAGATACTTCAGTTGTTGTTCCGGTTTAGGATGAAAATAATTTTCGTGGTCTCTGATAATATTAGAAGAGCTTTTTTACAGATCAGCTTGCAGCAGAGCGACCGAGATTTTTTACGGTTACTTTGGCATGACAAGGAGGATAACTTGATTGTTTTCCGACACGAGCGAGTTGTTTTTGGTGTTGTCTGTAGCCCGTTTTTATTGAGAGCAGTAATCTGCCATCATTTAACATCCGGGAAGACTAAGCATCAGCAACGTAGCAGTCAATATTTTCTGGACACAATTGATCTACTTCTAAACAGTTTTTATGTCGACAAATTAGTGACAAACCTGGACAATGAACAGAACTGCAGAACTACTTCTCATGGGTAGGGAGCAACTCAGGAGCGTCACAGGTCTACTAACAGGACATGCAACTGTTAAGGAACACCTGCGAAAGATCGGAAAATACAATACACACCTTACTTGTAGACTGCGATAAGGAAACATAAACTGCAATACACATTTTACATACACCCGGTGAAGGACGTATATCTTTTGATACAGGAAACAAAGATCATTGAATGGGTGTGACTCATTAATTAGGGTACCTACAATAAGCCTTTTAAGCTGCAGTTTCGTCGGAATCAGTAGAGAGACGGGCCCTGAATGAAAAAAACCAGATACTCCAGAAAAATAACTAAAAGAAACAAAATTTCGGATCTAAAACGTCCGAATAATAGTAGATTATGCAATGAGGGAGAGAAATGCGTTATTTTGCTGAGGTACAATTTCTGACTCGAGGGCGAAGCCCGAGAGTCAGAAATTGCACTGAAGCAAAATAGCATTCTCTCCGAGTTGCATATACTATTTTTTTCACGTTGCAGGAAGATTTAAAACGAAAACCCGTTAACCTGTTAACCTGTTAACCCCGAATTTACCATAGATTACCATAGATACGGTAACATTTTTTACTTTAGCCCCTAGGGGCTAAAGTAATTACTTCTGTCCCTAGAGATAAAATGAGCTACTTTAGTCCCTGAAATAAGTGACTAAAGTGCCAACTTTAGTCCCGCAAGTGCAAAAGACCTGTTCTAACGTATGCGGAAGAGGCGCTACGTACTACGAAAAGAGAAGATGAACATTTAAGAGTATGGTAAAAAATAATTAAAACGATACTTAGGAGCAACAAAATGAGCTAGGATGAAAAGATTCCTAAAATGAACTAATATTACAAGAACAACACAAATACTACGATGGATGAGCCACCAGAAAATAGGAGCAATAACCGAATGGAACCCCTTGGAAGAAAGACATAAAGAAAGACTGAAGAAGAGATGTTCAGACGAGGTGATCGAAGATGCAAGAATCTAGTAATAAGATATTGGAGAAGATAGATAGCAAAATGTGGAGAGAAGTGGAGGATAAAGCCAAATTACATACAAGAGCTATAGACAAATGATAAAAGGGTAAATGGGGAAAATCCACCCCACATAGTTATGTTGTTAAAACTCCATAAGGATGGCCAAAAATTCCTTCAATGGATGAGGTGCCTTTAATAATAATACTAATAGAAAACAATTTCCCATCCTAAACTATTTTCAAATGTTGCCCTACAAGGAGTGGCGAAAAAGAAAGTGAAATGTGCCGAAACCTAGTCCTGAAACAATTTCCAAGCTCTTTAATTCAGCGGTTTAGTCAATTTTATGTCACGGTTTGTGAATATACACTTGTATAAACTTATAGAAATGTATCAATATGCGCGTTAACATTAAATTGTCGCTTAATCCTCGAACAAGCGAAGAAATCCATAAACTCTTAGTATTAATTACAGAGATGCTGAGGAAATCGTTAAGCCTGTTCGTGAAATTTCGTAATGGCTGTGACTCAGTAAACGTGTCCCATCTGATAGGCAATTTACTATTATGAGAATATAATTCGTTGAATTTTGAACCAATCATCATCTCTTAAATTTAGGAGAATGGCCAATAGGACTTTCTACCATACTGACAATATAGCGCCTCACGATTTTCGATTTAGTACGAGCTAACTTGGTGTTGTTTCACGTGTCAAATGAACTAATTTAGAAATTTTAACTGATTTTTCTAGGTTAGGTCGTGCGTTTTAAGCATAAAAAGCAAGAAAAAGTGTGTTTGGGACAAACATTGATCATTAGCATTGATATTCAAGTAATAAAATAGCATTACGTTCTCCCTGGTATATATTTTAAATATTCTCTTCCTAAATATAATTCGTAGTACGCTTAATAATCTATAATTTTTTAAGAATATCATTTCGTTATAATATTCATCAAAAAACCATCGATAATAAGCGTACTACTTATTATATTAACCCTGAAAATTTCTGAAAATCTGAACATCTCTCTTTAAGTTTTCCAACGAGAAATTTGAACTGAGCCGAGTGAGTATAACATTTTTGCTCACAGTTAACGCTCCACAAAAAAAAACAGCGGTTGCTAATTTCTTTGAAGTTGCGTTATCGTAGAATTCGTTATACTCATCGATTTAACACTGTGTGATGTCGAACTCTTTCTCAAAGAAAATGACCATTGTAGGAAAGCATTTTCAGTAAATTTCATACATCAGAACAACCAGGGTGCTTTGATGTAATGATGATCAAGGCACTCTAGGAAGAGCAATTACAGGGCAATTAAAGACACTGGAGAAGGAATGCTTTCAATCATATTTTAAAAAGGTACCCCAATCTTGGAATTAATAACAGCAAGTAAAAAGGGAGGCGGTTGAGAAAATCTAATTTCTATTTCTATTTTCTTATTTTCTATTACAGCATTTGTTGCAGTTCTTGATTGTTCCTCACTTGTATTAAAACTGAATAAAGTTTTGCAAACAATTCTTGTCTAAGAACCTCATGGCCACTTTCTGTCAAAATTTCATCAATAACGCATCGTTTTGTCATATCGCTATAAGTCTTCTTTAATTCCAAAGTTCCAATATTCAGATCTTTTACATTCACCTACCCCTGTAGTTACTAATGAGTCCTCTTGAGTCTTAAGTATATCGTATATTGTAGTTCTAGATACGTAAAAAGTAAATTTCATTTATATTTCCAATTTACCTGTATAATGTAAATGAATAACTTATGTAATCAATTACTCACCCCAAATATATCTCGAAGCTGCTATATTATAGCTAATGTTACATTTTGATTTGCCGCTTACAAATAGTTACAACATTCTTTATTAGATACTTTCTGTTCTCTGCTTATAAGGTTATAAGTTTTGGAATTTTGATTGTTGTGCTATTAATATTTCAAAATGACAGTGATAATTTATTGTTTGATGGCAAATAATAGCTGGCATCTCAACATTTGGTATCAACGTTTGGGAAAACTTTGCAACATATTTACTCCTTAAAATTTTAGTTTAACCTATAATCATGGCATTTGACAATAAATTTGATTACTTCAAAATCATACCTGGTGAAATCAGCTAATTTCCATGGCACACCATAGTCCAAATAAAGACGAAACAGACTGTAGAACCTGCTTTGAAGCTACATGATTTTTTCTTCAAGAGCTCTCACTTAATATATTCACTTTGGAATATTTTACACTAAAGAACTAAAATTATAATTGCCAAAATTTGATAACGTTATACATATTAGACGCCACTAATGCACAATGTAAATCTTCGTTAAAAAAATCGAATTCGAAATTCTTGGGTTTTTAGGTCATATTAACTAAACATCAGCGATGATAAAAAAGGTTTATTTGTTTATCCAGTTTAAATTACGATGCCTACGACGTTTCGACAAGATTAAATGTCGTTATCAAGTAATGGGATAATTGAGTTGTAAACGAAATTTGAAAACTAATCCATCATCAAAAAAATTTGAAATTAAACTAGAAACTAGAAAATCTTAAATATTAACTAAAACCATTAAGGCTTGTTCTCGTAATTTAAACTGGAGAAACAAATAAATCTTTTTTATCATCGCTGATGTTTAGTTAATATGACCTAAAAACCCAAGAATTTCGAATTCTAATTTGGAAACTAGGTCACGAATTTAATCAACAAACTTAAAAAATTCGTGTGGGCTTGGAGTTTTAGAATTAGATTAAAGCACTTAGAAATTACTTTTGTGTTTTCCAATAGGAGCTTTCAATTGTTCTTGTTTAGTTATAAGTGAAACTGTTTTTCAAGCAAGCAATCTGTATCAAAATTCCATTACCCAAGATATCTCGCAATGTTGGTTTGCTCAATATGTTAGTTATGCTGGAATGAATATACAGCGTGTTCCGCAATTGAGTTTAACAAACGTATGATGACCCAAAAATTTTGGAATTGTATTTTCATAATTGGGAGATCATTCCTGCTTACCCTGAAACTTATTTTGCCCATAATTTCAATTCACTTGAAATCAAATACTCCTTGAAAATTCAGCAATAACTTTTTAGGTTTTATGTAAAGTACTTCCATGCCATATGACCACAGCAGTCGGTGTCTAAGGAACCTGGCACTCCGCATGCATAGACCTTGTCGATTACAAATAAACAGACAATATCAACAGGAGTGTTTGCAATGGCTGCATATGTTCGCCAACTCTATTTATTGTTTATGTAGAGGTAGTCATACTGTGAATATGTCAACTGTCTAAGATAGGCTGGTGATATGGCAATTTTTATAGGTATTCTACAATATCTATTCAATAAAACAAATGAAGAATTTAATAAAATACGTTTTAAAATAAATACGGTTGAAACGAAATTAATGATATTTATATGTTTATATTATTTGACAATTGAATTTTTTTATTAGCATTTTTTGTAGAGATTTATATGTCAAATTGCTGATATTAATTATTATTAATTATTCATGTTTTTTTTTTTGAATAATAAAAATCATACTGTCGCAAAATATTTTTTAATAATTAAAAAATTGGTTATACGTCTCTCTAAATTTTGTTAGCTTCATCAGTAAACAAATACATAGTTAAAATTGCTAAATTACACAGTTTAGGAAAATTTTGCAAATCTTTCCCATTCCTGCCTTCAGAATTGCCAAATTAATTATGAATTATGAAAACCATCCTTTAACTGCTTTGCTAATAATTAAAATCAATTAAATTGTCGTAATATGCAACTCAAATTGTAACCTTTGCTAAACTATATAGTTTAACAATTTTCACTATGTTTGTATTTATTTACTGTTGAAGCTTACAAAATTAGCGAAACGTTTAACCAAGTTTTTAATTATTAAACAATATTTTGCGACAATATGATTTTTATTATTCAAACAAAAAATATTAGTAATAGTTGATATCAGCAATTTGACATATAAATCTTCAAAAAACTATGAAAATTAATAAAATTGCCGTGCGTAACCAACACATATTTCTAGAAGGTCACCAACTAGAACAAGTTTCCTCATATACTTATTTAGCCATTCACACAAATGAAATGAGGAACCCAGACCAAGAGAAAAAGTAAGAATTCACAAAGCTAGAGAATAGAGATAGCTTCATCAACATGAAAAATTTGCCCTGTATCACAAATTTTAATTTGAATATCAAATGGCATATAATAAAAGGTTATTATGGATTTGAAACGTGGACATTAAAAGTAATAACCATATATAAATTAGAAGCCTTTGAGATACGGTTGCCTAAAAGGAACGTGCTTGTGGAAGTTGTAATAAAATTATAAGTTTTCGTTAATGGTCGAGGGATATTCGTTTAGACAATTTTTTGCCCTTGAAACTATTTATTTACATTTAGTTAGTGGAAATGCAATTATGAAAAGAATATGACATCTTAAAATACTTCATTGCAAACTGTCAAAAACTTGACGTAACATGGCAACCCGAACTGACCGCTGTACACAAAGTGATAGCAACCCATGGGTAGTTGTCAATGTAAGGATAATCTAATTGGTTTATTTTGTCCACATGATTAGAAAAGAGTTAATTTCATTGGATCGCTAATTTCACAAAAAATTGTCACTTCAAGTATGATCTGATTCGTCAAACTGACTCACGTGATTAAAAATAATCAAATTGGATTGGCCTGCAATGTATGTAAGAACTTATCATTAAAGTTTCAAGTGATAATAAACATTTGAATCCCAGTATATAATAATAAAGCTGCTGGCAAAGCAACCAGGTGAAATAATTTCAAAACATTATTTTATCAAAACCGAAAGTTCCCATTTTAGCGAGTTCTAATCTTAAAATTGCTGAATATATCGAAACCTGTATATCAATTCAAAGCACGAGCAACAAATACACCTAAAAATTACATTTACTAGAACAAAAACACTGTTAACCAGATCTACAGGCTGAAATACCACTTTATAGCACCTATTGGATGGATCAACAACCCCAATGGTTTCATCCAATTTCAAGGAGAATATCACCTCTCTTACCAGACCAAGCCATACAACACCTTTCAAAACAAAATCAACTGGGGCCATGCCAAGAGTAAAGATTTTGTAGATTGGGAAGACCTACCAGTCGCCCTAGAACCCGACCAAGATTACGACAGGGAAGGGGTTTTCTCCAGAAGCTCAATAGAAAAGGATGGAAAGCTGTACTTAATGCTGTACTAGTGCAACGTATAGCTGTTTCCGAAGACTGAATTCACTTTGTCGAGAGGGTGCTCCAAAAACTCGGTGCTGGACACCAGCGACTTACCTTTAAACGCCCAACCTAAGGACTTTAGAGACCCTAAAGTGTTCAAACGTGGAGACTACTAAGCCGTCCTGGTTTCTAAGACCAAGGATGAAACCGGGCAGGTTCTGCTGTACGACACGCCCGATTTAATGAATTGGAAATTCAAATCCATTCTGTTAGAAGGTGACAAGCAGCAACGGTTAATGTGGAAATGATCTGACTTGTTCGAATTGGACGGGAAGGACGTGCTGCTCTTATCTCTGATCAAGATGCCCAGATTCGAAAACGATTACCACCACATCGAATCAGTAGTGGAATTGATCGGAAAGGTCGACATTGAGCTTAAAGACATAACCTTAAATATCGAAAAAGCGGAAGGTGGATGGACTGATCGCGGATGCAGCAGTCCTAGAAGTGGTGGTTAACATAGCAGAACCAAGTCTTTTGGAAATCTAGTTAAGAGTAAACGATAAGGAAAAGACTGTTTTGAGTTATAACACCGCGTCTCAGGAAGTAATTTTGGACCGAGAACACAGTGGGATAACTATTCTTGGAGAAGAAAATACCCAAATATTTTCCCGGAATGGGGAACTCCCTCTGGAAGAAACCAAGCTCAAATTGCGGGTCAAGTTTAGTACACGATCCGATCTATTGCGCATGCGCTGCGAGTGGAGTATGTTTTACAGTTCGATCAGCGTACGTAAAAATGTTGTGGGTGCCGCTATCGTCTCGTACTGTTTAAATCAATGTTTTTGCGCTCTCGGCTGTTCAGGTTAGTGGTTTAGGTTAGTTGTTAGGTCTTGATGAATTTTTTTTTAGAGAAAAAATACCGAGAAGGGAGTATGTTCAACGTTACATTTTTATGTTCACTGTTATATTTTTGGGGATGCGCAATTTACCGGACCGTATACTAAACTTTTACCCAAATTGCAAATATTTTTAGATGTGTTGTCTGTAAAAATGTTTGTTAATGGCGGAGTAGAAAGCTTTACGACCAATGTGTATTCAACTGGTCCAAAAGCTGATAGAACTCGTTTTGGGACTGAAGGCAAAGTGGTTATTGTGATTTTATGCTTTTTCTAAAATTGAACTTTAGATAACAGAGGAACAAATGACAGAAAATAAGATTTTTTTATTGTATAGCTACTTTATTATTTCACTTTTTGCACAACTATACAAATTAACATTTTACGTTTTTTTTTTCTAATAATGATCTATATAATTGGAACCCATCCGGATTACACTACTTTTGCTTAAATGAGTGGAAGTCATTACTTCTGATGTGTACCAATTTACCTGATGCAGATGAACTACAATACAGGTCCACTATTTGGACAGTAACTTACTTTAGCACCAACTGACTACCTCTCCAATTAATTTCATCCTGGTTATACATTTGTAAAATTAAAAAACAGAAGTTTGTCACTGAAACCACCAAATTAAAAACATTTTAAGCTAATACAATGTGCTTTAAAAACGTGTATGTATTTTATTTAAATCTATAGAAGGCGATTTTGTCATAGCGCCTCTTGAGCAATTTTTATATGTCATAGGTATGTGGTTTATAACAATCATTTGCAATTTCAAAATATTGAGTTATTAAAAACGAACTCTTTAATTTTATCCACTTCTAATTATAAAATTGTTAGATAGGTGGAAGATCCTACAAAAATTCAAAGGATGAGCAAAAGTTACAACCACACCTAAAACAAAATTACTGAGGTAAGTTCTAAACACATCAAAATTTCAAACTACAACAGACTTAACCATTGTTTCTTTACAGAACGATCTAGATACAACTAAAAATGGCAGTCTGTAAAACTTCGTTTCCGCTACTTATTGTGTGCATAGTAATTCAGAATCTTATTCCAACAACAATAAGCGCAGAAGTATCAAAAGACGATAACCTAACTGTAGACAAAGCAAATGAGTATATCTCCAAGAACAAATACACTGTTAATCAAACGTACAGGTTGAAGTACCACGCCATGGCGCCCATTGGTTGGATCAACGATCCCAATGGATTCATCCAATTTCGAGGAGAATACCACTTGTTTTACCAGTACAACCCATACGACACTCTCCCGACCAGAGTTCACTGGGGTCATGCCAAAAGCAAAGATCTCGTGCATTGGGAAGATCTACCAGTCGCTCTAGCACCAGATCAAGAGTACTACAGGGAGGGAGTTTTCTCAGGCAGCGCTATAGAAAAGGACAGCAAACTGTACGTGATGTACACCGGAAACACTGGCACCGCCCAAGTACATAGCTGTTTCCGAAGACGGAGTCCATTTCGAGAAGGTGCCCCAAAACCCGGTGCTAAATGCCAGCGACTTGCCCCCAAACGCCCAACCGCAGGACTTCAGAGACCCTAAAGTATTCAAGCGTGGAGACCTCTACTACGACGTACTGGTTTCTAAGACCAAGGATGAAACCGGGCAGGTGCTGCTGTATCAGTCGACCGATCTAATCGACTGGAAGTTCAAATCAATACTTCTAGCAGGTGATAAGCAGCAGGGAATAATGTGGGAATGTCCCGACTTGTTCGAATTTGACGGGAAGGACGTGCTGATACAGTCCCTGATCAAGATACCCAAGGTCGGAAACGATTATCACAACATCGATTCGGTAGTGGAATTCATCGGAAAAGTCGATTGGGAGAAGGGTACGTTTGCCCTGGAAAATATTAAAGAAATCGATCATGGTATGGATTTCTACGCTACTCAGACGTTGCTTGACGACAAAAATCGCAGGATTGGAGTGACTTGGATGAACATGTGGGGCCGGACATTCCCCACACATGAACTTCATCATCAATGGACTGGCAGTATGGCGCTTCCTCGACAACTGAACGTCAAAAATGGAAAGTTACTACAAACCCCCACTAGTGAAATCGCAAGCACCTACCAGAATACCATCGAGCTTAAAGACATAATCTTGAATAACGAAGCACGAGAACTGGACGGAGTGGTCGGAGATGCAGCAGTCTTCGAGCTGGTAGTTAACCTAGCAGAAACAAGACTTCTGAAAATTAAGTTAAGAGCCAACGATAAGGAAAAGACCATTTTGAGTTATGATACTGCGACTAAGGAAGTAGTTCTGGATCGAACAGACAGCGGCATAAAGATTATTGGAGAAGAAAATCCACAGGTCTTCTGTCGAAGAGTGGTAGTTCCTCTGGAAGACAACAAGCTCAAACTGCAAATATTTGTGGATCTGTCGTCCGTTGAAGTTTTGTAAATGACGGGATAGAAACAGCTACGACCACTGTTTATCCAACTCGACCAAACGCTGATAGAATTCGGTTTGCCGCTGAAGGCAAAGCTGTTATTGAAAGTCTGCGTTTTTCTATAGTTAAACTTTGAGTAACGAAACAAGTGACAGCAAATCTAATGAAATTATATGTTATTATGTAAGATTTTGGGCAAATTTCGCGTAACTGAGACAGTTGAATAAGTTAAACTAAATCATTTTATTATACTCCCTTTGTGTTTCAATTACCCCAAATCCTTGTATTACAGAAGCATGTTAAGCGAAATTTTACCTAATCAACAGTAAAACACAACCTCTTTGTGTCGAGTATTCGCGACAGAAGTAATCAGGTATGAATTCATTTAACAGTAAGTAATTAAAGCTAAACGCAAATAAATACAAATATGAGCATATCGTTGTCTATATCTTTCTTTTATGAAGTCCTAAGCGTTAAGACCCTAAAGTTACCAAAGCCGTGAAAGAAACTTGTGTGGGATTGGCAATAGATTTGTGTATTGGCGTCCCTGAGAATCAAAATAACATTTTCTGCTCTAAAATTGCAGGTTGTAAATATGCTCCAGGATCTCACAGATGTTCGACAGTTGACTAGTTTTGAGTTACCCAAACCTTTTTAAGTGCTCCAAACATTATAAACATCGTTTAGTATCTAAAATATGTGCAGAATGTTCAATATCAATGTCATGATTTGCATTGAAGAGTGAAGGGGATGATAAATGGCATCTTTGCACGATTCATCAGCAGTTCAAGAAGACGGTTGCTTCTTTTTCTTTACAAGGCTTTTCTTATGTGCAGGCATTAATAGTCACATCTTAAACAACTTACATATTAAACGAAAAATCGATAGTCACGTAAGTTATTGATCTTCTAGCTTTACAAGCCTGTAAAATAAACTTCTGCACAATTCTCATGTTCTCTGTCTCAGCAATTACTGAGTTTACTTACGTTGCGGACGTGGTTTATCGTTTACAAATTCAATGCAGTTTTAAACAATTTTGTCTACTTTCGAAGAGAATCAGACAGTTAACATTTTTTCTTAACACGTATTTCTTCGTTGTTGCAAGCTTAGTCTGCTAGCATAGCTATCAACCGAGAAATTAATATCATGTTTTTAGACATGTGATAAACTAGGGGTGAGAATAAGTGAAATAAGTAATAATATCCATTTCGTTAAGAACGTAACCCCATTTTTAAAATGGAAGATAGCATTCTTCGCATTGTTTTTGTTTATGAGTGAGTGGAAGAATCCATGGCTTTACTGAACATAATTTAAAATATTGCTTAGTACCATACAGATGTATATAAGTAAATTTTCATTGAAATCAAGATATTACTAGTATTCCAAAACAGATACTGAAGTAGATTACCTGCTTACTTTTGTAAGTACTGAGATAACCAATCATTTCTATAGATACACAAGGTGGATAGAATATCAGAAGTAATCGATCAAATAATGGAAATGTATACTACAATTATTAAGTATTTAAGATAACAAGGAAAAGTCATGGGTGGAAATAAACATTGCACATGAACGTAAACTTTTGACGATATTTTCACATCTAACGTGACTTTCAATAAGTTTCAGAAGTTTGTCAACGAAATCAAATACTGACCCCGATAAAAATGTGCCCTGAAAGCACATATTATCTAACACAAATCTGTATTAGGCAAATGCGTCGTAATAACCTAAGCAGTTTTTGGCAAGTAATATATTTTGCTAAAAACAATAGACCCTTTTCCATGCTGGGCATTCAAATTGATCAAATGCAATCATCGAAGAACTCTTGTAAATATTGTATGAACTCTAGCATAATCTTATTGGAAGAATCCATTTTGTAGACCATTATCACGCAGTTCGTTGGGGGGCTGAAAAACTATTTATCGATATCCTTCTGCAGTTACGGTAACACTCCCAACAAAAATGTTACCAGTTAATCGCCCTCTTCTTATAACTAGCCATTAACCAATTTATTGAGGATACAATGTGCATATTTTCTGCAAATCATAATTTCATATGTTGCGAATTGATAGATAAGTAAAATCATGATTCGTCTGAAAAAATCTGTCTGAAACTTCATCACGTATTACTATTAATAAACTGGCGATACAATTACTCTTTTTGTTTACTCACATAATACGAATGTATCGTGTGTTCCGA
The DNA here is from genome assembly GCA_940337035.1 of Agriotes lineatus. NCBI lineage: Eukaryota > Metazoa > Arthropoda > Insecta > Coleoptera > Elateridae > Agriotes > Agriotes lineatus. Next base: position 82,431,206 of record OW679200.1, on the reverse strand, counting down.
AAAAAGACTCATTTAGGGCAGGCCTTGGAAAGAAAGATAAAAAATCTAGTCATGTCTTAACTTAAGTCTGTAGGTGAATGTCAGATTACATTCTTTATATGAAAATCGTACGACATTCATTAATGACCAATAGAAAAATTAGTTCAAGGGCCGTAACCAAGCCAAGAACAAATTTCTTGGAATTGTTTTGTAGGTAGACCAACCTAACTTTGAGGATTTGTATCGTTACGATTTTCTTACCGAATCTGCATTCGAGCAATAATTCATATCCGGAAATTATTTTTCGTGTATTCCAACAACGTCCTAATTTGCCCTCGCGTAATACGACGTTGTTGGAATTCACTCAACAAATTTTCCGGAAAGAATTAATGCTCTTATGAGATTATATGTGAAAACATTTGTCACAGTGGCAGGAAAAGTTTACACTGCACTAAGTTTACTTGTATCAAGCAACAAGGAAAAATATGATGGCATTTACGATACAACAACCAGTGTATTAATCATCCCATTCAATAAAAATTGTTTTTATTAAGTATTTTGTATATGTTTAGGAAAATAGTTCAAGATCAAGATGTAATTTAGTTCTCTTTGACTTATGGTAGTTCATTTGCTTTAATGAGTATGTACCATGAGATAAAAAAAATGATTCTGAGCAGGCCTTGATATGTGTTATACGTTTGGCAGTACTGAAGTGTATTGTCAGTCTATGTCAAATTCAAGATTTGCAGGTTAAGTTTTACGTCAGTGTGTGTCAAACAACAAACAAAACCTAACCTTTTAATCTCGAATTCGACATAGTCTGACAATACACTTCAGTACTGCCAAACGTATAACACATATCAAGGCCTGCTCAGAATCATTTTTTTTATCTCATGGTATTGCGCCATGGCAAACTACAATTTGATCATGGCATGCTACGAATGTTTTTTTTTGAAACACGATATATACACGTGACTAGGGTGCCTTGCTGTCAATTCTCTAAAACACTTTAGAGTGAGAGGAGACAACTATCTGTCCATACCCTGGAAAGGATGAATACTTCAAATTGACATCAACGCACCCTACCAATAACTAACTACTTGACATTGCTAAATTCTAGGTTATATTTCATCGTGATGTGAATACATTGGCGTAACATCGATACTTTAACTTTATCATAGATTAAATAAATATGACAATTCTGCCGAATTTATTTGTACACACTAATACCCAACACGTTTCCATTATGCAGATTCTAAAATGCAGGGTATATCAAATAGTTTTCATTAAAAGAATACCAAAAACTGCCTTCCAATAAAGTTAATTGAAAAGTAATGCCAACGTCACAATAACTCATTTACTTTGCAATTGAAACCTTAGAACTCTATACTCTAAGATTGAAAAAGAGAGGAAGCTATTTCTGTCCATGCTCTGTTAAAGAACAGATACGTCAAATTGACATCAAGGCACCCTAGCCACATGGTATGAAGGCAACCATGTAATTTTTACGACGTAACATCAAGAGGCATACCTTATTTGTCAGGTTTGACAATAAGTCTCTACTAAGATGTCAGTTTTCTAAAGGCGAGGTAGGTGAGCAGCAATGAAGTTTTTAGTAATATTTTAAGAACCTGATGATTTATGAGATATAAAGTTAAATAAATGTGCTGAGGACGGGTTTTTTAGCATTACTAAAATGAAAATGTCTGCAATAAACAGAAAAGATTGGAAACCATTAAATGAAAATGCAATGCTACCCAGTTGATGCTGTACTTAGATGTGTCTGCAAAAAACCAATATAATACTACACGTAAAATAGCTACTTATACCGGGTGTCCGTTCTCAAAGTCGAACATAGGCGATTAACATTGTATTGAACGTTTTTGCCGATTGCTACTCGCCAATTCAACTTACAGGAAAGGAAAGATAAAATTATTACGCATCAAATGATACCAATGATAATATTCAAGATGCGATTTTTATTTTAAAATACTAATTAAAAACTTGGGAATTTTTAAATATGCCATGCCTTGCTTTTCAAGTTCGATAGCATTTGTCAAAAAAATTGGTAATTAGTTGGCGTAAATCAAGTATTTTCTGTCAACGTCTGTTAAAATTATCTACAGAAAAAGGAATTATTTCAATAAAGAACGAGTGAATGCACTTATGTTAATTGCCTATGTTCAACTTTTGAGAATGGACACCCGGTATGAGGGTAGCATCTATAATTCCTGCAAACTAATACATCAAGTGCTCACTCAAAATCAAACTTACCAAATGTGTGTTGTTTTCTAGTTTGACAGTTCAATTTTAGTTTTGATAGTTGCAATAGTTATTATGCAAATTAATTTTGAAATTAAAAGTGTTGTACAGCAAAAATGAATTTAAAGAGGGAACATTTTAGAGCCGTGATTTACTATGTCTGTAAAAGTTTCCTATCTCTGAAATTAATCTATGGACGGCTTCGTGCTGCATTTGGTGACCAAGTTTCTTCGCAGAGGACTATTTATAGTTGGTTTAATGAATTTAAATTTGAATGAGTTTCACTCAACTACGATTTTCGCGAAGAAAGACCAATTTCAGTAGTTGCCTAAACAAACATAGACGCCGTGCGAAGAATGATTAATGATGACAATCAAGTCACGTATAGAATTATTATGAGCACCCTGAGCATTGGCATGCCTATAATAAACAAGATTTTACATAATCATTTGGGTGTAAGAAAAATCTGGTGTCAGTGGATATCACACAGTTTAACAGAAACACAAAAACAACAACGTGTGGAATGGTGTATGAAAACGCTAAAGAAATAGGATGAAGGTAGGTCTAAAGCAGTTTACAACATCATAACTTTTGACGAAAGCTGCATATGTGCATCTTAAATCGAATCTAAATGGCATTCTGCGCAATGGGTGCTTCCAACAGATCCTATTCCAGTTAAAGTGAAGCGATCTCAAAGTGTTGATAAGAAAATAATTGTTTACTTCTTTTCAAAATCTCGACCTATCACAACTGTCGTGCTTGAAAATAAACGTACGGTTACAGCAGAATGGTACACAACAACGCCCAAGAAGTGAAATCATTCTGCACCATGACAATGCTTCAAGTCGTACATCAAACAAAGGACTGTTTAGAGGCTTCCGAGTTAAAATTGCTAAGTCATCCTCATTACTTTCTATTTCTTGGATTAAAAGAAAAAATGTGTGTTGTGCGATTTAGAACTTCCGAAGGTGATTTGGAAAGCTTTAAAAACCTTGTCTGTCAAGTGACCCAAGAAGAGTAAAATTTGTTTTGAAACTTGGTTTTATCGAATGCGTAAATGTATGGAGTCTAAGGACGAACATTATGAAAAACAACACAATCACTTTGTACTGAATCTCATGTTGTGTACATTAATTTTATCGTCAAATATTCTAGAAAACTGCTATTGAATTGGGAATCTCAAATGTGAGATACAGCGAGAAAATAATTTTCAAACCGCAATGCAGTCTTTTTTTTTTCAATTTAGTAAGGGGTAATAATGCGGTTGTCTAATGCGTGATGCTCACCACATCTCCACGTGTCATGAATTTGACACGCGACAGCCGGGTGTGATAGCGAGGATACGGATAGTGATGGGCACAATCGAATGATTTTGAAAATCGAATGATTGCTATTCGAATGGTTGCAATAATCGAAATGTTCATTTGAAAAATCATTCGGATGTCACAAGCGTCCGCATTTGAAATAATAATTCGAGAATTCGCTGTTCCAATCGAATGCTCCGATCTTGCATTTCCCTATCTCCTTGAAGTTGAAGTGTTATTGATAACTGAATACTCGAATTTCGAATAGTCGAATGTTTACCTGCAAACTCAGGACTGCGCGTTTGAGAGTAGTCTCGTCTCTCTCCTAGCGATTAATGATATTGTTTTGTACTTGTTTACTTGAATTTCATTTGATTTACTTAACCAAACAAAACTTTATTTACTTAGTCAAAGAATGAATTTATTTTTTTATTGTATTAGGTATTTATATTTTATATAAAATTCTATTAATAATTTCATTTGCTTTTTATGTACTCGTGTTGTCTATTGTTTACTTGAAAAATATAATTACCTACTAATATAACTTTATTTGCTGTATAGTAATGTAATTGTATATTTGAATACAATAGCAAAACTTGTTTGTTTATTTTCAAATAAAAATAGACTTAAGCCGATCCTGCTCCAAATTCAAATAATTCATTTTGGCGCTATTGAACACATGTCCGGGCGTTTGATTTGATACCACCGCGACTCACAACTTGCACTGTAGACAAAGCAAAAGAAAATCAAACGAAGCGTCTCTACGGTGTATAATCTCTAGCCTGCATAAAAGTGCAAACGTAGGTATACTGAAATCGACTGAGCGTTCGCTATTCGAAATATTTTGAAGGCATCATCAGTCGTAGTTGCGAGATGCCGAGATGCGTAATGCGATACGATTGAAATGAAAATGAATGACATTTCGAATTATTAAACAAATTGCGAATACGAAATAATAATTCGAAAACCGAATAGTTACTCGAAATATTGAAATCATTCAAATAAATTTTTTGTATCTCGAGATATCTCGAGACATCTCGAGCAATCGAATATTTCGAATGATTCATTCGAAATACGCCCCATCACTAGATACGGAAGCTCTGACCTTCCGCCTTGCAGGCCAAGCTCCTTCCTGTGGTGTTGGTGCCTCACCATTATTATTATTATAATTGGATATATACAAAATGCAAGTCTTAATAATATAGTATAGTATGCAACCGATGAAATCGAAAAATGGCATCTATTTCAGAAATCTAAAACGGTTATCTTATCAACTGCTAATTATAATACTGTAACAGGAGAGTCGAGTATATAAAGTCGAAGCTCGAGTAAGAAATGCAAGCAGAGCTAAATAAAATCGTCGAGGTAAGTTTTAATACGTATCTCCTCTCAAGCTTTAGTAACTTCAACTACAGCTTATTTGCATAATTTTCCAGATACACCTAAAATGGCAGTGTGGCAAACTTTGTGGTTGCTGCTTATAACATGCATGGTAATTCAGAACCTTATCGCGTCGACAACCAGTGCAGCAGCACCAAAAGACGATGACCTAACAGTAGACAAAGCAAACGAGTATATTGCCCAGAACAAACACACTGTTAACCAGACTTACAGGCTGAACTACCACGCCATGGCGCCCGTTGGGTGGATCAACGACCCCAACGGATTCATTAAATTTCGAGGAGAATACCACCTGTTTTACCAGTACAACCCATACGACTCCGTTAGTGGCATGGGCCACTGGGGCCACGCCAAGAGCAAGGACCTCGTGCATTGGGAAGATCTACCAGTCGCTCTAGCACCCGACCAAGATTACGACTATGGAGGGGCTTCCTCAGGCAGTACAATAGAAAAGGATGGAAAACTGTACGTGATATACACCGGACACGGCAGTACAGCCACACAGTGCATAGCTGTTTCTGAAGACGGAATTCACTTCGAGAAGGTCCCTCAAAACCCAGTGCTGGATGCCAGCGATTTGCCTTCGAACGCCATACCATATGAGTTCAGGGACCCTAAAGTTTTCCAACGTGGTGACCTATATTACGTCGTCGTGGGTTCGAAGACCACGGATATAACCGCGCAGGTTCTACTGTATGAGTCGGCGGATCTAATCGACTGGAAGTTCAAATCAATACTTCTAGCAGGTGATAAGCAGCAGGGAATAATGTGGGAATGTCCCGACTTGTTCGAATTGGACGGGAAGGACGTCCTGATAGTGTCCGCGATCCAGATACCCAGGGTCGGAAACGATTACCATAGCATCTCTTCCGTAGTGGAATTTATAGGAAAGGTTGATTGGGAAAAAGGAATATTTCATGTGGAAAACACTAAAGAGACCGACCATGGTATGGACTTCTATGCAACTCAGACGTTACTTGACGATAACAATCGAAGAATTGCCGTAACTTGGATGCAGATGTGGAGCAGAAATTTCCCCACACACGACCTTAATCATCGCTGGACCGGCGCTATAACGCTTCCTCGACAGCTGAACGTGAAAAACGGACAGTTAATACAAACCCCCGTTAGCGAAATCGCAAGTACCTACAAAAACACCATAGAACTTAATGACATCACCTTGAATAACGAACTGCGGGAGATGGAGCAAGTAGCTGGAGATACAGCAGTCCTCGAACTGGTGGTTAACCTAGCAGAAGCAAGCTCTATGAAAATTGAGCTAAGGGCAAACGATAATGAAAAGACAGTTCTGAGTTACGACACTGCAACCAACGAAGTAATCTTGGATCGGACAGACAGCGGCATAACTATTGTTGGAGACGAAAATCCGCAGGTCTTCTCTAGAAGAGTGGTAGTTCCTCTGGAGGAGAACAAGCTAAAGTTGCAAATATTTGTGGATGTATCGTCCGTGGAAGTTTTTGTTAATGATGGGTTAGAAAGCTTTACGGCTAATGTTTATCCAATAGGGCCAAACGCTGACAGGATTCGGTTTGGGTCTGAAGGCAAGGCTGTTATTGAAAGTTTGCGCTTTTCTCTAATTGAACTTTAGATTTAAAACTACTCAATTATACGTACATAAAAGTTATATATAAAGTATTTTATTTGTTGCTAACAATTTGTACGTTCTTTACAAATAATAGTAGATTATGCAATGAGGGAGAGAAATGCGTTATTTTGCTGAGGTACAATTTCTGACTCGAGGGCAGGGCCGTAGCTACCACCGGGGCAGTGCCCCAGGGCCCCCGAACATAGGGGCCCCCGAAGACGGAGGAAGTTTTTTTACGAAATTGTCTTTAAAACGTTTTGAGCTAAACTTAGCCTGTTTAAACGTTAAATACAGTTTTATATTAAACTCAATGTGAAGTAAATATGTGTTTTGTCTGTTTTAAATACCCATTCTTCTATCTTAACAGAAAAAAAATCACCAAATAGTAACACTATTAAAAAAGCCTTACTAAGTGAAAGTGATGTAGAGGTAAAGGGGAAGATAACATGGGGGCCCCATAATTATTTGTTGCCCCAGGGCCCCCAAGCCTGTAGCTACGGCCCTGCTCGAGGACGAAGCCCGAGAGTCAGAAATTGCACTGAAGCAAAATAGCATTCTCTCCGAGTTGCATATACTATTTTTTTCACCTTGCAGGAAGATTTTAGTTACAATTATTTTAAAATTAGTAGCCTTTGCTAAATTTTAAAGTTGGTGGCACTGAAAGTCATTATGACAAGAGCTCACAATTATGTCAAATTCGAGGTTAATAGATGAGGTTTTGCGTCAGTTTATGTCAAAACTGACGCGAAACCTAACCTGTTAACCCCAAATTTACCATGGATTACCATAGATACGGTAACATTTTTTACTTTAGTCCCTAGAGGCTAAAGTAATTACTTCTGTCCCTAGAGATAAAATGAGCTACTTTAGTCCCTGAAATAAGTGACTAAAGTGCCAACTTTAGTCGCGCAAGTGCAAAAACAAATTTTTCCACGACCGGGAGTAGAAGTCCGTTTCTATAGCATCAAAATTGTGACAGAAGTAGAACATTTGCTCCCTAGAGACTAAATAAGACAAAAATTTCCCTAGGGAGTTTTCATTATGACTGACACAACAATTATGCCAAATTCGAGGTTATCAGGTTAGGTTTTGCGTCAGTTTTGGCACCAACTGACGCAAAAACTAACCTGCTAACCTCGAATTTGACATATTTGTGAGCTCTTGTCATAATGACTTACAGTGCCACCAACTTTAAAATTTACCATAGGTTACTAATTTTAAAATAATTGTAACTAAAATGTCAATAAATGACGTTTAAAAAAACGGGTTTTTCGTTTTCAATCTTCCTGCAACGTGAAAAAAATAGTATATGCAACTCGGAGAGAATGCTATTTTGCTTCGCCCTCGAGTCAGAAATTGCACCTCAGCAAAATAACGCATTTCTCTCCCTTATTGCATAATCTACTAATATTTAAATTGAACTAAAGTGATCTTATCCTGATGCATTCCAATTCGCTGCCGTTTTAATGACACGTAAGTATTTTGAAACTGGCAAACGTCAAACTATTAAATTTCTGTACAATTTGCGTGATATTAAAAAATAAAGAGCAATACTTCCTTCAGCTTCGCATGTAGTGGAACACTGCATGCTTGACATTCTTTTGGTTCAGAAATGAACAAAAGATGAAACATTATACATCTGCACTCCTGAATTATGTATTTTGAAATGTTCCAGTATGTGCAAGTAATTGTTTGAAGTAAAGAGATTAACTAATATTCCAAAACCAGTACTGAGCAGATTGCATGCTAACTTTTGATAAACAACGAATTACTTTTAAGTACGCAAGGTACATCAGAAGCACTTGATGAACTAATAAAAATTTTCCTATAACTTCATACAAGGGAAGAAATCACTGTCCATCCCAATCAACTGAACTGTTTTGTCCATTATTAAGCATTTAAAGCGGCAAAGTAGATGGGGAAGCCGTTATTAGCTACTGAGTACGAATAAGCATGGGATACGATTTATGTATGTGACTTATTCATGACAGTCGAAACTAAGGTGGGGTATAATAATATTTTTCTACAGCCGTGATTTTAAACTGTTTCCAAGGGTCATATGCGGCGTGCTTTATGTTGTCTATAAAACACGCCATTCCATTTAAAGCACGGAGTACTTTAAGAGTTTATAAAACCTTATTTGTGAAGATTAAAAGTACAGTTATTATATCGGACCGATTTGTATGCGGAGCCCCGGGTGCTCGATTGGAGAGGGGCGGAACCCGATGGCCCCCTTGGAGAAGGGCGGAGCCCCGATGGCCCCCTTGGAGAGTGGTGAAGCTCCAAGAGCCCCCTTGGAGAGGGGCGGAGCCCCGATGGCCCCCTTAGAGAGGGGCGGAGCTCCAAGAGCTCCCTTGGAGAGGGGCCGAGCCCTGAGGGCCCCCTTGGAGAAGGGCCGAGTCCCGAGGGCCCCCTTGGAGAGGGGCGGAGCCCGATGGCCCCCTTGGAGAGGGGCGGAGCCCCGAGGGCACCCTTGGAGAGGGGTGGAGCTCCAAGAGCCCCTTGGAGAGGGGCCGAACCCTGAGGGCCCCCTTGGAGAGAGGCCGAGCTCCGAGGGCCCCCTTGGAGAGGAGCGGAGTCCCGAGGGCCCCCTTGGCCTCGAGGGCATTTAAGCTAACAAACTCCTCGGCTGTAGAAAAAATATTGAAGACAACTCGTGTTTTACAGTTTAAAAATCTCGGTCGATCATAAAATTCTCGCTTCGCTCGAATTTTAACATGATCGACCTCGATTTTTAAATCCTCTGTAAAACACTAGTTGCCTTAATAGCTATAAAAAGTATGTCATTAAAAAGGCAGGTCAAATACCGCTTTAAACTGATAACATGCGCCTTCAATTTATCTAGTATAAATCCTTATTAGGCGATGACGTCATAGTGGCTCCAATCGATTTAGATAATACCTATATGGTGAAAAAGGATTGTCTTTTTGGACAAAGCCATTTGGAGTTCATTTCAAAAGGGTTGGAAATTTGCTTCTCGATATCTGTCTGCAGTTAAACTTGATTTACGCCAACTAATTACCAATTTTTTTGACAAATGCTATCGAACTTGAAAAGCAAGGCAAGGCATATTTAAAAATTCCCAAGTTTTTAATTAGTATTTTAAAATAAAAGCGCATCTTGAATATTATCATTGGTATCATTTGATGCGTAATAGTTTTATCTTTCAATTCATACCATCACCTTTCCTGTAAGTTGAATTGGCGAGTAGCAATCGGCAAAAACGTTCAATACAATGTTAATCGCCTATGTTCGACTTTGAGAAGGGACACCCGGTATAAGTAGTTATTTTACGTGTAGTATTATATTGGTTTTTTGCAGACACATCTAAGTACAGTAATGCTAAAAAACCCGTCCTCAGCACATTTATTTAACTTTATATCTCATAAATCACCAGGTTCTTAAAATATTACTAAAAACTTCATTGCTGCTCACCTACCTCGCCTTTAGAAAACTGACATCTTAGTAGGGACTTATTGTCAAACCTGACAAATAAGATATGTGTAATGAACACGACTGTATGTCCCTTGCTGTTACGTCGTAAAAATTACATGGTTGCCTTCATACCATGTGGCTAGGGTGCCTTGATGTCAATTTGACGTATCTGTTTTTTAACAGAGCATGGACAGAAATAGCTTCCTCTCTGTTTCAATCTTAGAGTATAGAGTTCTAAGGTTTCAATTGCAAAGTAAATGAGTTATTGTGACGTTGGCATTACTTTTCAATTAACTTTATTGGAAGGCAGTTTTTGGTATTCTATTAATGAAAACTATTTGATATACCCTGCGTTTTAGAATCTGCATAATGGAAACGTGTTGGGTATTAGTGTATACAAATAAATTCGGCAGAATTGTCACATATACTCTCATATAGTGGAAGCGGTTAGCAGTTAAATTTGGAAGAAAACTGCACTTAATGATGAAAGCAAACGGTTTTCAGGGATTATACAAAATACCTTAAGGAACGATTTTGCCGGCAGTACCCAAAATTTCTTCCCTTAGTACTCAAAATGGCAGCTATTTTCCATATTTACTGTAAAAATTAAGTAAAAAAAATTGTTAACGGCATCTCTGCGACGCTTTACTGTTGCTGGTCCACAAATAAGTTATATTTTGAAAGAATATGAGTCCCATATATTTAAACCAGCTGTTAAAAGTCGTCATCATGAAAATTATCCTGCTTTTCAAAGAAAATACTTCGAATATTGTATTGCAATGAAAGACAGCTTTACACAAATGAGTAACACATTCCTAGAACACGGCAAAGAACTGGTAGCTTTAGATACACGGGTAGTTGCAACACAAGCCTCAGCCGAGGCTTTATACAGTTTAGAAAAATCCGGTAAAGACATGTATGAATCATTTATTAAAGAAAGATTTGTAGAAGGTACAAAATTTATTCATGACCCTATAAAAAAAATAAAATAAAGATATTCTCTGCGCAGCAAACAAAAAAGTCTGCAAGTGTAATTAGAGAAAATACTTTAAAGGGTGATGTCCAGCTATTTTCAAGGCTTTTTATAATTGCAAGGGAACGTCCTTGATATAGAGGTTTTTTTTTAAGTATGAGAATCATAAATACCCGCCCTCGTAATCGGCTAATGGACTACTACGCCAAGGAACGAAAGCGGACTTGGCTGAAAAATTGGAGTCTTTAGGAGGTGCACACGATATTCCTGAAATGTTTGATTGCATTATTTACGATGGCGCAGCATTAGTACAAAAGATCAGACCTAAAAATTAGAAAACATTTCAGGACTATTTTGATATAGACCTGATGGTCTATGTAATGCGGGATGTTCAAAAAACAAAATGTAAAAGGCTTGATTTTGTTTGGGATTTGTATTTGCCAAATAGTTTAAAAAGACAGGAAAGAGAGGGTCGAGGAGTTGGGTCTCGGAGACAAGTTTCACCCAACACTTCTTTGCTTTCGGACTGGTTCAATTTTCTTCGAAACGGAAACAATAAAACCGAGTTCTTCCGATTTCTTGCAAATAATCTTTTAAGTAACATGCCTGAAGTAAATGTAGCAACAAATGTTGATCAAGTGGTGTATGCTTCTAGTGATAATAATTTTTCCTCTATTGTGGGCAAAGAGTTGTATATTGAGGAAGCTGATGCTCGTCTAGTCTGGCACGCAAGAGATATGGCAGAACATGGTGCTACATGTGTATTGGTAAGGTCATCAGACACCGATGTCTTGGTTTTATTTGTGTCATATTTTGGCATTCTAAAAGAGAGTGGATTAGAAGAGTTGTGGCTGCTGACCGGAACAGGAATAAAAAGTCGATATGTACCGGTGCATGCTATAGCAGAGGCTCTTGGTAGAGAGAAATCTGAAGCCCTTCGTGGATTTCACGCTTACACTGGTAGCGACAATACGTCATATTTTGCGTCTAAGGGTAAGAAAACGTGTTTTAATACGTGGCTCTCTCATCCGGAAGTAACACCAGCTCTTGCCATGCTATCCTCGCCATTATCAGTGATGTCAGAGGAAAATATGAAACTTTTGGAAACATTTACTTGTTTTTTATATGATCTTCATACTTTGTACACGTCTCTACATAAAGTACGGAGAGACCTTTTTGCGACCAAGAACAAGCTTGTACAGTTCATTCCACCAACTTTTGCGTCATTAGAGCAACACGCACTTCGTGCAATGTATCAAGCAGGTCACTTGTGGGGAAATGTGATGACAAGTGATCTTAAGCAGCCACCATCGCCATCTTTGTGGGGTTGGCAATTATCAAATTAATGTTGGGTACCTCTATGGTTTAAAGAAAATGAAATTTGGAAAGACCTACCATGTCTTGATCGTTGTGGCTGCAAATAAGATTGCAACACAATGCGATGTGTTTGTCGCAAAGTTGGTCTATTTTGTACACTGCAATGTAATCCATGTAGAGGAAAATGTGAAAATAATAATAGGTTAGTTCTTTTATGAAGGTCTGATTATTTTTCCAAATTTCCTATTAATTTTAAACTTAATAAGTTTTTTGTCTTTTAGATTTTCTTCGACCAGTGAAGACCGTGGGTTCGAAGAAAATGTTTAATAAATCATTTTTATATTTTATATTTTTTTAAGAAAATAAAGTTGTATAATGCAAATTTGCTGAGTTTTTTAGTTATATAACGAAAATTACCCACTAAAGAATTAAGAAAAGAGAACAAAATTATTTTATCTTACAGTAGCAGCTATTACCATACATTATACAACTGTTTTCAGTGACTAAAATGAAGTTTTATTCACATGTGAGTATAAAATATTTTTATATTCACTAGTCAGTAAAACTTAATTTTAGTCACTGAAAACAGTTGTATAATGTATTTTTTATTATACCTGCATCAGAATCGCCATTTAAAGCACGCCTGAGCGTGCGAATACAGGCGATTAAAGCTCGCCGAGCTTTAAAGGTTGTCAAGGAAACGACTGAATGCAACAACGGACATGGGCGCGATAAAAACGTAAATAATTCTCGTAACTATAGTAGCAATATTATTATGCCCTCTCGATTTATCACCACAAAAGTTATTTCTAAGTTTTTAGTGCGTAATTTATTTCCAGTATTGGAGGTATAATAAAAAATAGCGTAAAGTATTCGTGGATAACTGGTCTTTAAAACACTTGCCCTATTTCGAGCACTCCGGCTAAGCCGTCGTGCTCGAAAACTCGCGCGTGTTTTAAAGACCTTGTTATCCACTCATACTTTAATATACTATTTTATTATACCTGCATCAGAATCGCCATTTAAAGCATGCCTGAGCGTGCGAATACAGGCGATTAAAGCTCGCCGAGCTTTAAAGGTTGTCAAGGAAACGACTAAATGCAACAACGGACATGGACGCGACAACAACGTAAATAATTCTCTCTTCCAGTATTGAAGGTATAATAAAAAATAGCGTAAAGTATTCGTGGATAACTGGTCTTTAAAACACTTGCTCTATTTCGAGCACTTCGGCTACGCCGTCGTGCTCGAAAACTCGCGCGTGTTTTAAAGACCTTGTTATCCACTCATACTTTAATATACCATTATACTCACTAGTGAATAAAACTTCAATTTAGTCACTGAAATCAGTTGTATAATGTATGGTAATAGGTGCTACTGTAACTATCTATTGTCTGTTTTGCGACATATTCTGACGGCTCAAACTGTTTAGGCATACGAATTGCCACTGTAAGATAAAACGTCGTATATCACACGTGAGCGAAATGCCATTATAAGCTCGTGAGAAATGGTATCGCTCGTGCTGGGGCACTCGCGATTCAAAATTCTCACTCGCAAATAATGATGCATTTCTCTCACTTATAATATAATCTACTATTAAATCCTTATTTTGCTGTTTTCTACTTTTTTTATTTTTGAGCTACGCCACTGGCATATTTCCTATGAAATTAGTTTTTTTTGTGATGTTTAGATTAAAAAATATGTCATTTCTTAATTTTAATCATAAAATCATAATATATTTATATTAAGAATTTAAAAATTAATTTTTAATAATTGTTTCTGAAATTAATTTTAAATTGCCGCCATCTTGAATTCTAAGGGAAGGAATTTGGGGTACTGCCGGCAAAATTGTTCCCTAGGGTGTAATACGTTATCCCTAAAAGCCGTTTGCTTTCATCACAAAGTGCAGTTTTCTTTTGCTATCCGCTTCCACTAATAAGAGCATTAATTCTTTCCGGAAATTTTTTTGAGTGCGTTCCAACAACGTCGTATTAATTTGCCCGAGCGGGACGCGAGGGCAAATTAGAACGTTGTTGAATGCACGAAAAATAATTTCCGGATATGAGTTAATGCTCGAATGCAGATTCGGTAAGAAAATCGTAACTACACAAACCCTAAAAAGAAGTAATGTCTACCTACAAAAAATTTCCAAGAAATTTTGTTGTTGTCTTGGATACGACTCGTGAACTAATTTTTCTATTGGTCATTAATGAGTGTCGTACGATTTTCATATTTATTTAATCTGTGATAAAGTTAAAGTATCGATGTTACGCCAATGTATTCACATCACGATGAAATATAACCTAGAATTTAGCAATGTCAAGTAGTTAGTTATTGGTAGGGTGGGTTGATGTCAATTTGAAGTATTCATCCTTTCCAGGGTATGGACAGATCGTTGTCTCCTCTCACTCTAAAGTGTTTTAGAGAATTGACAGCAAGGCACCCTAGTTACGTGTATATATCGTGTTTAAAAAAAGAAACTCATTCGTAGCATGCCATGATCAAATTGTAGTTTGCCATAGCGCAATACCATGAGATAAAAAAATGATTCTGAGCAGGCCTTGATATGTGTTATACGTTTGGCAGTACTGAAGTGTATTGTCAGTCTATGTCGAATTCGATATTAAAAGGTTAGGTTTTGTTTGTTGTTTGCCACACACTGACGTAAAACTTAACCTGCAAATCTTGAATTTGATATAGACTGACAATACACTTCAGTACTGCCAAACGTATAACACATATCAAGGCCTGCTCAGAATCATTTTTTTTATCTCATGGTACATACTCATTGAAGCAAATTAACTACCATAAGTCAAAGAGAACTAAATTACATCTTGATCTTGAACTATTTTTCTAAACATATACAAAACACTTAATAAAAACAATTTTTATTGAATGTTATGATTAATATATACTGGTTGTTGTATCGTAAATGCCATCATATTTTTCCTTGTTGCTTGATACAAGTAAACTTAGTGCAGTGTAAACTTTTACTGCCACTGTGACAAATGTTTTCACATATAATCTCATAAGAGCATTAATTCTTTCCGGAATTTTTTTTGAGTGAATTCCAACAACGTCGTATTCCGTGAGGGCAAATTAGAACGTTGTTGGAATACACGAAAAATAATTTCCGGATATGAATTATTGCTCGAATGCAGATTCGGTAAGAAAATCGTAACGATACAAATCCTCAAAGTTAGGTTGGTCTACCTACAAAACAATTCCAGGAAATTTGTTCTTGTCTTGGTTACGGCTCTTGAACTAATTTTTCTATTGGTCATTAATGAATGTCGTACGATTTTCATATAAAGAATGTAATCTGACATTCACCTACAGACTTAAGTTAAGACATGACTATATTTTTTATCTTTCTTTCCAACTCCTGCCCTAAATGAGTCTTTTTTCGGAACACACGATACATTCGTATTATCTGAGTAAACAAAAAGAGTAATTGTATCGCCAGTTTATTAATAGTAATACGTGATGAAGTTTCAGACAGATTTTTTCAGACGAATCATGATTTTACTTATCTATCAATTCGCAACATATGAAATTATGATTTGCAGAAAATATGCACATTGTATCCTCAATAAATTGGTTAATGGCTAGTTATAAGAAGAGGGCGATTAACTGGTAACATTTTTGTTGGGAGTGTTACCGTAACTGCAGAAGGATATCGATAAATAATTTTTCAGCCCTTTTTAAACGAACTGCGTGATAATGGTCTACAAAATGGATTCTTCCAATAAGATTATGCTAGAGTTCATACAATATTTACAAGAGTTCTTCGATGATTGCATTTGATCAATTTGAATGCCCAGCATGGAACAGGGTCTATTGTTTTTAGCAAAATATATTACTTGCCAAAAACTGCTTAGGTTATTACGACGCATTTGCCTAATACAGATTTGTGTTAGATAATATGTGCTTTCAGGGCACATTTTTATCGGGGTCAGTATTTGATTTCGCTGACAAACTTCTGAAACTTATTGAAAGTCACGTTAGATGTGAAAATATCGTCAAAAGTTTACGTTCATGTGCAATGTTTAATTCCACCCATGACTTTTCCTTGTTATCTTAAATACTTAATAATTGTAGTATACATTTCCATTATTTGATCGATTACTTCTGATATTCTATCCACCTTGTGTATCTATAGAAATGATTGGTTATCTCAGTACTTACAAAAGTAAGCAGGTAATCTACTTCAGTATCTGTTTAAACATTTATGGATTGAAGCTCTTCCAAAGTGTACCTCCGACATGTGGCAAAATTATTGTGATCATTGTGAAATAATTATTTCGGAAGACTGGGCGAAACATATGGGAAATATTTCGTTTGAAAACATTCCACCTTTCAGTATTTCATTGGAAGAATCTGAGTCAGAATCAGGTATTGATAATGATTCAGATACTACCAATGAATCAATGGAAGTAGAATAGGGGGTTATGGTAATATCTAAATATTTTTTATCTTCATCAGTGTTGTTATAGACTCTTAACCAAATTAATTTTAGTATCGTTAAGAGCTTCATTACCGTACTCAGTGCGGTAATGGATAGATATTACCGCACTCAGTGCGGTAATGAACATTACCGCACTCTTTTTGTATAAAGAAATGCATTGAACCAGAATTTATTGGTGAAGATAAAATATTGAACAATACACGTTTGCTTATGGCACTTAACGAGACTCGTGTGATTGCCGCAAAACTCAGCTTACCGCCTCGTTTTTGGCAATCAAACTCGTTTCGTTAAGATTCTCATAATCAAACTTGTATCGTTAATATCTATTATCTACTTTGCGTTTGTACTGAGGCTATTACAATACACGTTTGCGTATCGTAATAGACACAAAGCCATGCTATAATAAAAATACTAAAAATTTTCATTTGTTTGCTTAAAAAAGTGGCCAAGTAGATAAAATACTGTATGATACCTCGTTTATAAGGCATTTTGTAGCACTTACTCCTATAGGGCACTCCTCGCTTCGCTCGTCGTATCCTAAATCCGTGCGTGCTACAGAATGCTTCTTATAAAACTCGTATCATAATATACTATTATACAATTGTATAATTACCAACATTAAAAAAAGACTCATTAATATACCATTATGCCTACTCAATAAAGTATGAAACGTATTCAGCATCAGCAAGTTGTCTTTCATGAAATTTATTTTAACCATCAAGAATAAAGGTGGCACAAAATCCAACACCAAATCTGGCAACCACATTTTGTACATTAACATAAAATTATCATTTTGTATAAAATGGGCATAACCTAATTTTTGATGACTGACAGCATATTACAGGTTACAGAATCTAGATTGAGACGCGGTGAAAATCAGAACAAATGTTAGAATTTAGTAATTTCCAAGTTTCGTATTGTTAACATTTTTACATCTATCATATTGACATTAAATTATTAACCTTATTTAAGCTAAATGGCACAATAAAACAGACGCGTACGCAACATTGCGGTATGGTGTATTATCAGTTCTTGAATGTTAAAAGGATTGTGGAAATAATGGTGTTAAGTTGAACAACCTCTGTTAAACCTATCCCAGCAACAGCAATTTTCACACTTTAAAACACAAAGAATCTGTCATATGACGTTAAACACTGCGCAAACAAAGTCCCTCTACCCACCGTTACTGATTACTTGTCATTTAAAATATAACCAAACTTTGTATGTTTTTGACAACTTTCCACATATTGCCAATTCATCAAATATGATCACAGCGCCTTTCATAACCTACCTTGAGACTCAATCTAGTTTCTGTGACCTGTACCGGGTGAAATTCATCACCCTAACAGGGCCTCCTATCGGAAAAATAACAATTGAACGGTTTATAGTAGTATTAAATATATCGGTTTTACGTCAGTTTGTGTCAAAACGTGACATAGACTTACAGTGCCAACCATTTATGGTCACCCGATACCATTAATGTAAAAACTGTTAAGTGTCAAATTCTTATGGAAAAAAAATAATTTTTTAAAATTAATAACATACGATCAACGGAAAAATATTGCAACTAACTCGTATATTAATCGGCAATTAATAATCTCTACAATGTCTTGGTTATTAATTGCTCTCATTAACATACTTGTTTGTTAAATAACTATTAAGGAGAACTATGAAATTTAATATTAGAAACTAGTAATTTATTTAGTACATAACAAAAATATTTGCATAATTTTTTTATTACTAAATTTTTGGTATAAAACAATACATCATGAACGATGATTAGGCTACTTAGAATTACAATACCTAATCTAGAGTATATCTAATGATGCGCAATTTACTAATAGGAAAAGATGAAAATTGAATATGGTAAATGTACATTCAGAATACTTAAAAATACCAATTTGGAATGTTTCAAATTCCTCTTTAAACGTATACTAACATTTAATACGAAAAATTACTAAAAACTTGCACGCTTATACAAAATAAAGGCACATTGTTAAAACAAAATATTAAATTCTTGCAAATAAAAATAATACCTATTCATCAATGAATATTATTTTCTATATGATTTGTTAACAGATTTTCTTTACTTGATGTGTCTGTAAGGTACTGCAAAGGTTTATTACGTTGCTTAATATCTTGTATTTTATTTTCAATGTTGTGCAATAATTCTGCATGGACCATATCGAAACTATCATTAGCATCTACCACCTGCCAATTGTCTTCTGAAAACACGAATTGCTGGTATATTTTGTTGACCTTCTTTTGCAACGCAGACGTCTCATAGCGCTCGCCTCCGAAGCCAGGTCTTGCTTTTTGATTTTCCGGTTTAATGTTCAAGAAAAGGACTAAATCTGGTTTTGGTAAACCTATTTCTGGCTGCATACACCAATGTAAATCCATGCCTATATTAATAAAACAGTAAAATTTGCCATTTATTGCTAGACTATACCAACCTTTAGCGACAGAAAATGCTACGCCAGAATAGGAATAACGATCAACTACCAGAGTGATGCCTTTGTTAAGTTTTTCCTTCATCTTGTCCACGTTTTCCCATCGATTGGCAGAAAACAGCAAGTGAATGGCTTGGTCGGTTAGTTTGTACTCCTTGTCACTCAAATATTTTGAGATTATTTGGCCTGTCCAAGTGGTGCGGTCAGGAAATGCCATCCGCTCTGCTTGGATATTCTTCTTCTGGAGAGATTCGATTAGCTTCGTAGTCTGAGATGTCTTCCCGCATCTGTCGACGCCCTCTATCACTATTAGCGCTCCACGAGACATTATGGTTGACTAAATGTTAAAATTGTAATGTTTAAAATAAGCTGTTCCTGTTTACAAGATGAAAAATGCGGGAAACCGTTAACATCTGAAGACAACATAACCTTGAATTTCAAAATCAATAATGACGCTGTGGCTAGCGTAGCAGAAGGAAGTAGCTCCAGCTCCAACGCCAACAAAATATATAGCATTGAGCAATGGTTCCAAAGAAATAAAGAAAGTTGTAATAAAATAATGTGTAGCCCTTACTTAAATACACATTTTAAATTATTCAAAATTCAGAATATTATTTTTATTGGTTTTTCAATTTGATATAGTAAGGATAAATTTTGTGTGATCTTCAACCACTAAGGTAAAATAAGTTGAAGGTGATGGATTGATCAAAATTTTTTCAAATAGTCATTTTTTTTTTAAATCGGCAGTGAAGAACCGTCGAAATCGTCATTAATATACGAGAATTCTCGTATATTAATGACGATTTCAACGTTCTTCACTGCCAATTTAAAAAATGTTTATTTTATTTTGAGTGCCTGCAGCATATGAAAATATAAATAATGATAACTAATAATCACTTATAATACCATGAGTAGTCGAATAGGTATTTTTGCTGTGGTATCACGAATGTCCATTGCGCTTAGGTTCGATTAGGACGAGTGCGCTAGCACGAGTCGTAATCCTAAGCGCAGTGGACATGAGTAGTGATACCACCACAAAAATATTCTACTTAACTTTGACTAAGAATGGTATTCGAGGATCTATTCAATGAACCAAACTACAATGACTTTATATGCGACAGTGGCGACAATAGAGTGTATTATTTTTTATTGGTCGCTCGAATCGGCCGCCATTAGGAGGCAAAATTTGTTGATGCTTTTGTTTGTTTATACCAAATTCAGGGTTACCAGGTTAGGATTTGCGTCAGTTTGTGTCAAATTCGAGGTTAGCAGGTTAGATTTTGCGTCAGTTTGTGTCAAAACTGACGCAAAACCTAACCTGATAACCTCGAATTTGACATAGACTTACAGTGCCACCGACATATTATTTATACGTTGTGTAACCATGACCATTCACAAACGTTCAATTGATTAAAGTTAGTAGGCCATAGGTAGCCATTTTTAGGCAAATTATGCGATTGTCGCCACTGTCTCTATCAAGCCACTGTAAACCAAACTACTTTTTCAAATTAGTTTTCAGTAAATTTCTATAGTAACAGAACACTAATATTGACTTTCTAATAAAAATCACATTTGTTTAAAATACTCACTATTGTGTTTTCATGTTATTTGTCGTTTGTTAGCTATTTTCTGAGGTTGGGTTAAAGCATTTATCTTAGAGACCCTTAAATTTACCTTAGATAAGAGCGCCAACATTAAACACGTGGTTAAACAATGCTAATAAAATGCAGGTTATGTTTATGTTTACATTCCGCGTCATGCGCTGCAGTTTAGTCTGATTACGATTTACGATACTTCTGCGCATATTTACCAGGAAATATAGAACAAGTTCTATCGTATATTGTAAACCTAGGCGGTAAAGTGATTATTTTCCAAGATGAAAGAAGAAATGGACAGGCGAGCTTGAGCGAGCCTGAACACTTCTTGAAGCCTGGAAAATCACTTTACCGCCCATGGTTTACACATCATTTTTCATCCTACAACACCGTCCTGCTATAATGTTTTCAACATAGCTCTCATCCAGGTTATTATTTTGAAATTGACAGAGCTGTCAACAATAATAAAACAATTTGCAAATGTTTGCAAATCGAATAACGTTTGTTTGAGCGTCAAACTGCAGCGCCATCTACCCGTAGTTAAACATAACCTTCTACAGAAATCTATCTGGTGTTTATATTATATTACAAATGTAACGAATACATTGCTAAAATTAAGTTTTATTAAGCAAATATTTTTATAAAAGGGGTATAGCTATTAGTTAAAGCAAAAAAGTTAATTATACACGTTTTTTTTAAATTTGGTTTGACAGATTATTGCAGCGCCCCCTTAGGAAAACGTCGAAATTGTTTTCTTGGCTAGCCATTGGAGGTTGTTTTGCAGGGCTAGCCTTAGAAACGCACACTTTTTCGTCTCTATGGAGATGGTAAAATTCGATTTTCTAATAATGTAGGATGAAAAATAATTTACATGACTATTCAACTCACCCCCTTCAAGTTAACTATTCACCAATCATCATTTAGTATTTGTGTCATTTGCCACCAATCAGCGTAAAATTGTGCAACAATTCCGCTAGTGGAATTTTAATGACTATTCAACTCACCCCCTTCAAGTTAACTATTCACCAATCATAATTTAGTATTTATGTCATTTGCCACCAAGCAGCGTAAAATTGTGCAACAATTCCGCTAGCGGAGTTTTAATGACAATTTTTTTCTCTTCCTGTGACATTTATTTAACTTCCTGTAAAATTAATCAAATATGATATTAGAAATGTCAAATTTGACAAACAATTATTTTACGTCAACAGATTTTTATTTTCAAAGAGGACGTGATAAAATTGATTAATCACTAAGGAACTGTCAATTTTGTTCGTTGAATAGTCCTTCAAATGCCGCTTGCAGCCGACGAATTGCATGAATTTTTATCAAAGTGTTTATTCGTTGTTTATTGCTTCAAAATTGGTCTCGTGCTGTCGCACTCGACCAATTTATATCGAAGCAATAAACACTCATACACTTTGACAAAAATTTTCGGCAATTCGTCGACCGCTCGCGGTATTGTATATGACAATTTTTTGCTCTTCCTGTGACATTTATTTAACTTCCTGTAAAATTCATAAAATATTATATTAGCAATGACAAATTTGACAAAGAATTTATTTCACGTCAACAGATTTTTATTTTCAAAGAGGACGGATAAAATTGATTAATTACTAAGAAATGTCAATTTTGTTCGTTGAATATAGTCCTTCAAATGTCGCTTGCAGCCGACGAATTGCATACATTTTTGTGAAAGTGTTTATATTGAAGCAATGAACACTCATACACTTTGACAAACATTTTCGGGAATTCGTCGACCGCTCGCGGTATTGTATATGAAAATTCAGCGCAAAATTTAGCAGCCAATTTTCTGTATGCAACGGTGCTTAATATTTTTATGAAAATTTACAAGTAAATTTTGCATAAAATTTAGCGTCGTGTCATGCAGGCTTAAACAGAAGGCATATTCGCTTATGAAATTACTGCTGCATCATGTATGAAATGATTATGAAACTTTACAAAATGCTACGAAATTATCGATTTTTTTATGAAATAATAGACAATCATGAAATAATTAATGAAATTGTTATACAAAACGATAATAGCTATTTATCTACGACCACTACTAAAAGTAGGCCTTTTAGCGCTAGCTTGTTTCACTAAAAATGACGTTTTATAGTTTACCGTGGTTAAAGAAATCAGCTGTTTACTTTTAGCTCTAGTGCTAAAAGTGAAGTGAGGTTATAAAACTACAATTTCGAACTGGAAGTGAAGTTGTAAAGTTATTCTAGTTGCTTCTTGCGTTACAGGTAAAGTGTTTTTGAAATAATTAAAGCGTTATGTAATGAATACACTCAGATGTGGAGTATTAATAATTACATTTCGTAACTGACCTTGGCAGCACTGGCTTCGCAAACATTCGCCCGCGCATGGCCTACTGTTTATTATGACATAAATTAGAAGTGTTGTAGATGCAAACATTTGTTAAATCGATATTTATGGATTAATAACGGTAAAATTAAGGTCGTAGATAAAATATTGTATGCAACGCGTGCTAAAAGTCGTTTATGCACGAGACATGTCTCGCGCATAAACATCGACTTTTAGCACTTGTTGCATAATAGTATATTATGTATCAAGTTTTATAAACGTCATTTTAGTCACGAGTTTTATTAATCACGAGCGAAGCGCAGCGGAGCGAGTGTTTAATAAAACGAGTGACTAATAAGTTTATAAAACGAGTTGCATACTATACTTTTTCTACGACCACAAATTTAGAAAATATAACATCATATTATTTCATTAAAATTTTGACATTTATTATATTAGGTTAAATTATGCTTGACAAACGTCAAAGTGACGGTTGAAAACTAACTTGATTTTAGTTTTGGCTGTGGCTAATAAAGCAAATACTATTTGAACCTAACTTCACCCCATGACTAAAACATCGTTGCCAACTTCAGCTCATGACTAAGAGGCTCTTTAGTCATAGGTTATGAAGGCATGATTAAAAGGTCACTTAGCGACGTGTATGTTAGTATGTTAAATGGCATTTTAGTTACAGGAGTAGAAAAAATAAATTAAATCCATGGTATGAAAGTTCATAGGGCAAATCCACAAGTGAAATTATTACATCATTATATAAAATTAGTATGAAGCGTTACAGCATGCTACAAAATGATCGAAATTGTTATAAAATAATAGGTAATTATCATGAAATTATTAATGGACCCGTCCGACACAAAATTAACTTTAGCGCAGCTATGACGCTGGTGTCTTTTCATTGCAATCTTGCTCTACTTCAGGTATATAACACTCTTGTGAAACGTTACAGCAGGCTACGAAATTATCGAAATTGTTATAAAATAATAAACTATTATCATGAAATAATTAATATAATTTTTAAATAAAACATTGAATCTGACACAAATTGTTAAAAACCCATAACCACACAAATAATTGTTTTTAACACAAAATGGCTGCCTTAAATTTCTTAGTGCATAGACTGCTAACATTTCCTTTAAACAAAAATTGGTATAACACCGAATTTCAGAATATAAAAAACATCGCTGTATACAATGGCTTTCCTTCTAAAATTATCGACAATTTGATTAGGAAACAAAAAACAAAATTGCACGTTTGAAACTATATTTTCTTCGTCATCTAGTACCAATGTTGAATTCAGACTGATGACTGATTACTCTGGAGGGGGGGGGGACGTCTGGGGGGGTATTTTTACCTATTCTTGCGCTATTCACCCATTCTTTTATAGATTAAAAAAACATGAATATGAAGTGGTAATGGTTTAGGGAGGGAATTTTATACTGCCCAGGGGGTAATTTCCTCCCCGGTCGGCCCCCTGGATTCAACACTGTCTAGTATCATTTATGTTATTAATTAAAAAATAAAGGTAGAGTTCATTTCAATTTCTTATTAAAAAATAGAATTTTCTCAGGAACATTTTATCCGGTATTTTTATGCAATTTTGAACAACTGTCTTAATAATTTATTTAAATAGAAAAAGACTATGTTTGTTTAAATTTTAAATTATAAATTAAAAGATATCAAGACTTGTAGGTAGACGAGGATTTGAATATACTGCACTGCTAAAACGAACCACAACGAATAATCAACCACGTTGTGGCTAATTAACATAGCTACCAAATGCAAATCACAATTAAGCCGCTTATAAAATTAAGTATGAAAAATTAGTGACACATACTTTTGATGATTATATGTACAGGGCCTTTAATATATAAATTAGTTTAACAAATTATAACAGGTGATCAACAAACTTCACGATGTCTGCTGTGGCTACATTTAAATTATATGGTCCACAGCACTCTAGATATGTTTGTTGATCACCCTATATTATTTTGAACTGTTCAATTAAAAAATCCTGTAGGATTGCTGTTCCCACTAGCTGACCTAGAGCCATTTACCAACTAGGAAATAGGACGCTCAGAATCGTAGGTAATGTAGGTCGCGGGAATTTTTATTCTTTGTATTTGCGCGGGATGTTACTATGGCTACATGTTAATTTCCGATCGATGCATATAAAAGCATCAACTTTCTTTTGTTTACAATGGAAGCGTTTAAAGTTTTAATGATCGTTGCGCGCGCTTTTTTCGAAATACAATTTTAACAACGAATAGTTGTAGGATTATGTTATGATAAAAAAATAATCGTTAGAAAATGATATAAACATGGTATGGAAAATTACGGCTATGAAAACACCGCCAGCTGATAAGGCGTTTTCAGAACAAAGAATCTACACATTTTCCCATTAAAAACTCAAATTACCAATTTCATTCTGTAGTCTGCCACAGCAGCTGAACAAACACGGTAAATCGTTAACTGGAAAAAGTTCGACACGTTTCAATTCACGTTGCCTCTCAAGCGCATGGGCACCGAAAGTGGAACACAAAATAGGGCAAACTGACATTGGCCTAGTTCCTGGTTCACAGGGGCAGTTGTGACGTCGTTGCGAGGGTGCATTTGGCGGTGAAATTGCACGCGCAGCGGGCGACTCGCCTAATCCAGAGTGCTGTGATCCGACTGTGCTGAAAGGTAACAATTGTTTTGGTCACTCTTAACGCGCTAATTTTAAATTTCTACGTCTAGGGATGGGTACTGTTAAGGGATTTAAGGTGACCGATTCCGAGAGGAGGGTCAGGGTCGGAATTGCAGCAAAAAACTTCGACGACCTCAAGAAGAAGACGGTGGATAAATTCAAGCTGAAATTACCCGAGGGGCAGATTCTGTTTCAGACAGCTGATGGGACGATAATCGAAAGTAACGAGTACTTTGAGACTCTCGAAGCCCAGACTTTGTTGATATGGGTGAAGAAGGGGGAAAGGGCGGAGACTGACGCGGAAATCCTTTATAAGACTATTCGAGAAGTCAATGAAGAATACCTGAGTGCAGGAGAGAAGGTGCAGGAGTTTTTTACGGAGAAGATGAAGAATAAGGTCTTTAAGCTGGCCGAAGTCTTGAAAGGCATCGATACGAATAAAACTCTGTATTCTAAGAAGGAAGAGCACCCCGAGTGGTTTGAAGGTGAGTTTGCTACATGAAAACACATGTTTGATGTCCCGTAGGTAACACTAGCCCCTTGGTTTGTTCGTATTGTAAAATGAATGATTTAGCGACTTATAAATTTAGTTGGTGGTTTTTGTTTTGATGTGATTAAATATTTTAAAATTTTGAAAAATAATATTGCACTAAATTGTCAATAAATCCACACTAAACGCAACAATTACAATTTTTAAAAATATTTATGAACATACTAAAAGTATTAAAGCTTGTATTCAGTGTTCATTTTGATGTTATCATTCATCATAAATTCAATAGGCAAGCAAATTATTTAACCGTAGTGTTTTTAATAAAACGATAAAACTATAAAAGAATAAATTATTATTGATAATAAATTTTAATAAAAGTAAAAGAAACTAGGGAAATATTTAAAAAATATTAAATAATAATTATAGATAATTAAATTGCTAAAAATTGTAACAGAACAACGTGTATAGTACGGTAGAGTCCCGATTATTATCTAATATAAATTGGTGGTTAGATAATTTGACCAAAGAATGGTTATTAAAATAGGTCCACTGAACAAAAAATGATTGCAGGTTTGACACAATAAATTCCTGCACATTGAAATCAGTACGTAATTTTATCTTATCTTATTTCAGTGGAAAATAAAGATAGGTCCTTTACAAAATAATAATAATCTCAAGTGTGAATTAGGTTTTTCTAGAATGTTGGATAATCGAACCTCTACTGTATCTGTAGACACACAAAGATATACGGAATAGGTAACTGCTGCTACTGCTATATTTAAAAAATGGCAGCACAACTATAATTTGCATGTGGTTAAGTTAATTCCAGTTCTGCAACTAATCGTTCTAACTTAAAAGCTGATATAATTTGCTTGCCTGCCAATTAGTTGACACGACCCCACGTAACATACTAAATTTTAAATCAAACAGGCTTAGACACGAGAGCAAAAACCAAAGAGGAATATATGTTTAGGAGAGCTCAAGACCGAGTAAGAACCTACTACTATAAAACCAAAGAAGAACTGTTGAAAAACAAAGCGCTGCCGCCGGACCAGCTGCGAATCTTGCTCGCCAGTCTGCAAGGAGGACTCAAAAGTGTAAATTTCTTCGGGTGCTACTTTGACCGAACTTTAGGCGCTGGCGATCTCAAGCTGAAGAGCCTTTGTGACGGGACGGGGAAGTTTGTGTGTCAGGGGAGGTGGGACAGGGAGGCATGTTTGTATAAGTCTGTTCATAGCATTAATCCGTACTCAAGCAGGGAGGAGAGGATTATTTTTCAGACATGGAACCTGGATCATACTGTAGAGCGAACTAGGGCAGTCATACCTGCCATATGTACAGCACTAACTGAACAAGATAAACCCAGAAACGGCACTACCAAGCGTAAAGTCAACACAAAAAAGATTTTCGATGATTTGTTCAGTATATACAATCTGAAATTTGTTCATATAGTTTGTCATGACAAAGGTGTTCATACCGGCAAAGTCGCCGGGCCGTACTTAATGTAGATAACTTCTTAGACTGAAATTCGTAAACAAGTCTGCCATTTTAAAAGTATTACTTTTGCTTTTACAAGGGACTAATATGAAGGACCTTCACGGCAATTGAACCAATAGGTATCGTAGCTTAGACATATTATAATGAAGGTTATTAAAACGAGAAATTTTTATTGAAAATGCCTAATTCAAGTGGCATTTTGTTGTGTTAATGGAATTGACTTTAAACTGACGTTTCGTACAAATTGCTATTTAAAACTGATAGAATGATTCGTACTTCGTAGCGCAGTCGTCGTACAATATAAAAAGTTACACATCAGCTTTACTCTAGCGTGTTTAAATAAAAAGCTCCGGTGAAACAAATCAGGCCCGTTACACCATGTCCCGCATTGATAGCCTCAATAGTTGGCAGCCTTAGTTATAACTGGGTGCTTCACATTATACATTATCAAGGGCGCTGAAAAATTGGTCAAATTTCAGCAAAATTGCATAGTTGTATTTCCACCATAATGACAAAAACAGTGAACCAAAAATCCTTAAATCTTTTATATCAAATTCTTCATAGTAGAGCTTCTAGTTCTAAACTAAAAACCTTTGTTAGATCCCCAGTGACTTCAGTTGCCACAAAAATCTAGTGCTGACTACTACAATTCCCCAATCTGGCAATTTAATAACAAGCCTGATGGTTATTAATTCTTTAGTTACTTCAAAATAAACTTTGGAAAAAAATAATATCTAGTAATACTACTACTTACTACCAGCTTGATATTGACCGTTCACACGCTTCATTAGAACGAGTAAGGACAACTACAGTTGTCCACTGTGCGTGCATTTTTCACCCACACACTTATTTTGAAATGACTTCAAACATTTTTCTGTTTGTTGTGTTGTTGATGTAATCGGATTTTTTTCTTCAAAAAGAAACCTAACTCTTTTAATATATTTAAACAGGCATTTGTTTCTCTATATATAGGGAAACAATATTTTTATTCAGCCAAACCGCACCTTTTTTTAATAGGTAAAATAACAAAATAAATTAGCAGCATGTGATTTTTTGAGAAATTTTAAAGTCAAATATTTTAACATGGAAAATTAGATATTTACAATTTTGAATTTCCTTTTAATTTTACATTGAAATATTTAATATTTGACGATTTTGTTTAAAAATGTACCTAGCCATGATTACATTCTATCTTTGTCCTGCTACTCGTTTTGTTTATGTCTTCCTTGTCGCACTCATTAATTTCCTTTGTTCAAAATGGATTTCGGAAAATCTGTATCTGTATATATTTGATTATAGATTTTAAGATGGCCATGCAATATTTTTTGACCGAAATCTTAAATATAGGGTCGTATTTCAATTTTTTATTCGATTGTTGCAGAAGAAATAGCTGATGTGTTTTTCTTTACGGCATCTTTGATCTTATCCATTACACTATTGAAGAACTTTTGGACTAAGACTATCTCCTTGACATGTTGCTGCGGTAGTTTGATGATGTCATTAACATGCAGCTCGATGTAATGTCGGGTTATACCTTTATCTCATATTTGCAGCACATCTTTTAACATAGCAAAAGAACCACTGCGATGCACAAACTGGCAATCAACAACAACTTTATAGAACAGGTTATGCTTTTTAACTACTTGGACAGAAAATTTCGAGCTATGGGGAGCTTCAAAACAAAGTTCGGCTATATCGGGTCACCTCAAAAGCATGATATGGAAAAATGGTAACATCAGCACTGACTGAAAATCATGCATGTACAAAACCTGCACCAAACCCATACCGACAGACATGACCAAATCGAGAACCAATGTAATCCACTAGCGTGGTGGTCAAGAAACCGTGGAAGGCAATTGGATGAGCACATAAATAGAATTTTAGAAAATGGTTGGTACGAATAGCTAGGAACAACACTCCCATGTGGTAGAAGACTTCCAGGAAGACCACCTCAAAAGCGTGATACGAAGAAATGCACTGATTTTACTTGACAAAATTCTAGACAATTTTCAAGACTACATTAAATATTAGGTTGTAGGCATATGCGTTTCTTGCTCCCGTACATTATTAGGTAAGTGTGTGTGTGTGTGTCGTATGGCGAGCGCCTCTGACATAACCTAACGACTGTCACCGAAATTACAACCAGGACCGACGGCTTAACGTGCTCTCCGAGACACGGCTGGCTGCGATTTTACTACCACTATAGGTCGGACACTTGTTCAAGTGCCGATCGGACGTTGCTTAACTTTCGAGACTGTTTGACCAGTCCTTAAACCATGCGGCTATGCAACCAGCAAAGTTTCAATAAAGATTGAAAGTATTCCTATCAATCAAGAAGGTTTACTTGTTTTACTCGCCTACTCAATAAATGTAAATGAAATCTGACTGTTGTTGCAGTTGTAGATATGTTGACGTAGTCAGGGTACTTAAAAAACAATCAATTGTTATTAATAAAAAATATATTATCTGACAGTGAGTGTTCTCAGTTTTTATATCCGAAATCTACCCAATTCTCGACATTTGGCGCCCAACGTGGGGCACTCACTGTCAGATAATATATTTTTTAATAATAACAACTGATTGTTTTTTAAGTACCCTGACTACGTCAACATATCTGCAACTGCAACAACTGTCGCCATAGATTATAGACATATCCAGCTATTTTTCCATTTTTTAAACTTTCCTTTTTTATTATTAATTAAATTGTAGAGCGTGTGGTCGGCTGGTAAAGTGTTTGCAGTCGACAGGTAGCGAGTTCAAACTTCAAACCTGGACAGCGGTTACATCTTACGCTTTCCGGCCATCATACAAACATCTTTGGTGGTCCTGTTAAAAGGGCATTCTTTCTTAATTCAAGGGGTTAGGCTAATCATCTGCCCCAACTTAAGAATGCTTTTAAAACCGCACTCAGTGTGCTGTAGTAACAAGCTCTCAGCCTATACTAAGAGGAAGAAGAAATTCTTAAATTTAAAAAAATGCAGGTACTTTGGTAAACTAATATATTAAGTATTCAAAACAAGCAAAATTCTTTAATAGTGTATGTTCATAAAGGCTATAAATATGCATAAGAAAAAAATAATATAAAATTTTAAAAGAACAACTCTGTTCTTATTATAAGATGATCATTGGTATGTGTTACAGTCGGGGCTTATATGACCCAAAACAAGGGGAAAATAGTTGTAAAAAAGTACCATCTCTGTCAACTAATAAACACTTTAAAATTGCAGAAATATAATATGTAGCTCATTCCAAACAAAGAAGCAGAGCTAAGTACAAACCACATCCTAATAATGGCCAAAAACGAAATCAGTAGAAAAACAAACAGAACCAGGACACGAACACAAGAAGATCAAAGTAGAAAGACTAAAAGAGTTGACAAAAGAAATAAATACTAACAAAAAATAAAAGAGGAATTAACAAAATGGGAACAAGAACCTCAAACCCAAACAATAGATAACAAATGGGAAACATTCAAAGGACGCTACTTACAGTCGCAAAAGAAATATGTGGAGAAAAAAAAAATTACAAGTAAACATAAAAGAACGAAGTGGTGGAATGAGAAAGTAAACCAAAAAGTAAAGTAAAAGAAAACCGCATGGGAAAAGTATTTAAAAACTAGAAACGAAGAAGACAAGATAGAATATAACAAAAGAAATGAAGCAAAAGTCGCTGAGAACACGGAAGAGATCAGCAAGTAAGACGCATGAAAGAAGACATGTAAGGAATATTATACACCGAAACCGAGAACATAGTAAAAGTCTGGAGAGATTACTACAAAGACAAATTCTCCACACCCACCAAGCCCGAAAACTTCAAATATGAAGGTCAAAAAGTAATACAGTTGGGCTTGGAGAACATCAACAATACCAAAAGATTGGAAAATCAACTCACTAATTCCAATTCATAAGAAAGGGACATACGTAGACTGCAACAACTATAGAGCCTAGCACCAATAGTCGTAAAGATCTATAGCAAGGTACAAATAGAGAATAAACTTGAAGATGAACAGGGAGGTTTCAGAAGCAAGAGACAAACCACAGACCACACAAGTATCATATGCAATCTAATCGAGGCGAATAATGAGAAAAACTCTAAGCTGTATATTGCTTTCATCGATCTAAAAGAAGCCTTTGATAAAATAGACAGGAAAAGACTATGGAACATACAAAGTCTATACAGAGTAGTCAAAGGGACAGTACAAATAAATGGAATACAATCAGAAGAATTTGTAATAAGTAAAGGGTTAAAACACTTATCCATCGTCTATATGGACAAATTATTCAAAAACTGCAAACTTAAAACATCTAAAACAACAATAGGACACAAAGAACTAAGACCGATACAGAAAGAGGTGCTAATACATGCAGATGATATAACACTAATAGCCAACAAACTATCAAAGATGCAAAAAAATGATTGACACATGGGAAGAAGAAATAAACAACATGGGAATGACAATAAATACAGATAAAACAAAAGTTATGGAAATAAGAGAAAGTAAAAAAGACAACATCAAAGGATTTACATGCACAGGAAGAAGATTGGAAAAAGTCTCAACTTGTAGACATAGAAATAGCAAATAAAGTTAAGAAAACTAACAATAGATACTACTCCATAAATAAAAGAGAAATTAACATAAAAACAAAGCAAGAGATATACAAAAAAATCGCAATCCCAACACTACTCTACTCCGCAGAAGTTTGGCCGACCCTCCCTGTACACAAAAATAAACTTACCTCTGTGAAAATGAAATTTATCCGTAAAATATGAAAAGTAACCAAATTCGGTAGAAAGAGAAACCAGGAAATATATGACAATTTAAACCAAGAACCTGTAGCACATAAATTGGGGAAAAAGCAATTAAATTGGTTTGTCCATGTCAGAAGAATGAAAGATGAAAGTAGGTAAACCAAGAAAAACAGTGAGTAACGTCATAGAAGAGATAGGAGAGAAACATGGGAAAACAATACAAGAATTAGAAAAAATAGCAGAAAGCAGCCAGAAATTGAGAAAATGGATCAAAGATTGTTACCCGTCGCTGTAAAGGCAAGGGAAAGTAGAAGAAAAAGAAGAAATTTAGTCAACTCTTGTATAGAAATTTTAAGACAAGACAAGATCTTGCAAAGTCTGTCTTGTCTTGACCGAAACATTAATAGCGACAAGCTTAAGCTCGCCAACACCCAAACAAAAAACAGGCAAATTTCCTAATAATAGAGAAGAAAAAGATGAAAACACAACGACTGCGATGGTTAGGCTACATAATAAGGACCGAGGAGAGCAGAATGATAAAAGTTATAACACAATGGAAACAGACAGTGGAAAGATACAGGCAGTAAGTAGGTAGTAGGTAATCGAAGACCTAAAAAAGATGAAAATACGTACAAGATTGGAAGAGTTAGTGACGCAAAACATGAAGTTTTTTGTTTTACGTTGATTATTAGACATTATTAGGACAACTTTTAGAGAAAAGTTCAAATTGAATCTTATATTTTCAAGATTTTTGAGATATTGATCGTGACTTTCTATAACTGAACATCAAGGATGTCATGGGTCTATGGTACTTACCATTACAAAGAGCTTCCTCTTTTCAGTAAAAAAATTACTGCCGTTAAAAATTGATTTCCATTTCCAATCTTGAGAGGCAAAACTAAAAACGACAGTTGTACCTCTCGATAAGTGTGAGCGAGATCAATAATTAATAGTCCAAATTGATAAAAAAAAAGTTGTTTCACATTTGTCACAAAATATTATTTCCCAGGCAAGTACCTACTCGAAATTGCAACCTAAAATGGTTACAACTAGTAATTTCTGGATTTTTCCAGCACTGCGAATTCTACCGGGTGATTATAAATGCTTTTCCATCAAGTTCCCATTGAAATATTTGTTGTATGAATAATATGTTGGTGACACTGTAAGTCTACGTCAAATTAGAGGTCATCAGGTTAGGTTTTGCGTCAGTTTTGACACAAACTGACTCAAAACCTAACCTGCTAACCTTGAATTTGACAGACTTCCAGTGCCTCCAACATTATTTATATAACAAATATTTCAAAGGGAACTTAATAGAAAAGCATTTATAACAGCGTACATAAATCAAACAAGTAGAGACACTCACTGTCGGTTTCTTTGATGTCAAAATTCCGATTTGGATGACCATGAACAGCTCCTGGGGGGTACTTTCCGGTAGTACTAACAGATGGCGCCACTACTTTGTCACATATGATTGGTAGCAGAGCTAGTAACTGGCTCTGATTGGTAGAATTTTGTGCTGCCATCTAACAGTCAAGCTTAGAAATACCC
This sequence comes from Agriotes lineatus, assembly GCA_940337035.1. Classification (NCBI taxonomy): domain Eukaryota; kingdom Metazoa; phylum Arthropoda; class Insecta; order Coleoptera; family Elateridae; genus Agriotes; species Agriotes lineatus. The sequence goes on along the minus strand of OW679200.1, from coordinate 82,397,109 downwards.
CCCGAGTTACTGTTCCAGGCACTCTAGACAGGTTTCAATATTTGGCATGAGTGTCTCTACTTGTTTGATGTATGTACGCTGTTTATAATCACCCGGTAGAAAGCAATAATAACAATTTTATGTCCATTAAGTGGTGCCAGTTGTCTTGACTGTAGATATTAATTTCCATTAAATAGGATTAAATATATGCAGTTTTACCATGGAAATAACAAATTATGTTCTTCAATTTTTATAGATGTTAATGACAGCAGAGTTTACTACACTGGATTATTATTGGAGATTTCGTCAAACAGTGTTAGCAACCCATCAACAGAGAATTGTACAATTTATGTGATTTAATTAATTGTGCATGAACATAGCTACTTTTGCATTCATTCTTTCTTTATAAAAAAAGGTAAATGCTTAGTTCAGCAACATGGGTCCCGGGTGGTGTAGCTTGGACGTTTGTTCAGTAGAGTTAAGCAACGCTCTTTCTGGTCAGAACAGAGATGGGAGTTCCACGGCTGCTTTGCTCGGCGCCTTGTGGTACGGCTGCCACGGAAATAGTTGGTCTCGGATATCATAATAACATCATGACAGTCGTTAGTGGGGTTGAAAGTCCCCATAAATGAACAGGGACGCCTATAATTGCCCTAACGGCTGTTGGCTGAGTACGGAATAAATAAAAAATAAAAAACTTAGGGTTGTTGAAGTGGCGTTTGGATGTGGGGGAGCATAATGCAAATCGAATACGACCTTCATTCCACTTTCAGGGTGGTTTCAATGGTTTTCAATATCGAAAAGTAAAAGAGGCTGAATGAATATTTATGCATTTTGATGTAGTAGTTAAAATTATACATTATTATTACCATTATCAAGAAGACATCGTTCACTTATTTTGTTTTTGCTTCATTATATTAAGTGGTTTTGCATATAAATTATAAAAACAATTGTGATCCACTACATATAGTAGAGCGATCATAAAGTACGGTTTTTTTCTATAATAACTGTCAAAGTGTTACAATGTTGGTAGAACTTTTTCAAAATTATGGTTATGTGTCAATTTTGAATGTCAAAGTTTCTTAATTTGAACTCTTTGACAAATTTCATTTTTTTACATGGAATCAAACGTTCATTATGTTTATTTTCAAATATTGTAAGTTTAATAATTAATAAATTTGCAATATTTTACCGGGTGTCTTAAAATGAATTACATCTAGTATGCTTTGAATTTCCCATAATGCGATCTAAAATTTTACCTGAAATTGGCAAGACTGTAAGTCTATGTCAAATTCAAGGTTAATAGGTTAGGTTTTGCGTCAGTTTTGACACAGACCGACGCAAAATCTAACCTGCTAACCTCTAATTTGACATAGACTTACAGTCTTGCCAATTTCAAGTAAAATTTTAGATTGCATTATGGGAAATTCAAAGCATACTAGATGTAATTCATTTTAAGACACCCGGTACTATTACTGTGCTGTTTGTTTTACCCACTATTTATGACATATCTGTCAAAATGACAAATCATTTTTTTAGTGGAAAAAAGAACTAAAAATCTATGTACCAACATTATTAAAACTAGGGACCCTGCAGGAATGCAACTTATCCCCTAGAAAGTTGACCTTGAAAATTATAGGAAAAAAATGGACTTTATAGAAAGAGTGAAATGACATTTGTCTTTGTTTCAGGACAGAAGTTTTAGCTTTTTTTGAATAACTCTGAATTAAATTATCATTAGACAATTTTGGTATAGCAGCTGCATAATAAACCACGTACGTCCTACACTACAGGTTTGAAGGGCATGATGTGTATTTCCTTATTTTCTATATCATGAATTCACTCTGTTGAAGATTGTTATTAATTTCTACGCCGTCTTCCTCTTAACCGACGAGTTGTGATCTGTCTTTTGCTTAACTAACACGCGTATGTATAGTTGTTCGCGAGCTGCTCGCCGGGGTTTTGTTATGAATAGTATGTTGGCGGTACTATACGTCTATGTCAAATTCGAGGTTAGCAGGTTAGATTTTGTGTCAATTTCTGTCAAAACTGACGGAAAACCTGATAACCTCGAATTTGACATAGACGTACAGTGCCGCCAACATATTATTCATAACGAAACTCCGGCGAGTTGCTAGCGAGCCGCTGGCGAACGACTATGCATACGGGTGTAAGCCATTTGTTGCCTTTTTAATTTGATTGGTCATCCTGCATGGCGGCAGGTCCTTTCCATTTTTCCTTGCACAATTATTTTCTGCAAGTTGTCTCTTTCTAGATGGCCGATAAGTATAAATATATGGGAATGGTTAATAATTTAGCATGCCGTAATTGTTCATATCAATACCGCACTGTCTGCTCGATACGAAGCAACGCCGTTCACAAATACAAGACTGCAGTTTTTACATAAAAACAACACATACTTTTAGAGATTTGTAAAACTTGTACCTGCAAATTTTCCGTAATAACCATTTTATAACAACCATGTGTTCATCCATATGCGATTGAGATGAGAATCCAGAAGGTATTGATTGTCGCCAACATTAGTTCAATTGCTGTGAGCGTCACATTTAAAATGGGTTGTAATAATTATATAGCAATTTAATTATAATGATTTATGTGTCTAAACCATATAATGAATGGATCTCAAAGGTACTATTATATCGTGTCTTTAAAAAAAAACTCATTCGCAGCATGCCATGATCAAATTGAAGTTTGCAATAACTTGATAGATACCCATTGAAGCAAATGAACTAACATAAGTCAGACAGAACTAAATAACATCTTGATCTTGAACTATTTTCCTAAAAATATACAAAACACTGAATAAAAACAATTTTTATTGACTGATTAATACACTGGTTGTTGTGTAAATGCCAGCTTATTTTTCGTTTTGCTTGAGAACTTTTGCCTGTCACAGTGACAGATGTTTTCATAAAATGCAATCTGACATTCACCTACAGACTTCAGTTCTTTCCAAGGCCTACCTGAAATGAGTTTGTTTTTGGAACATGCGATACAAATTCGTTTACTATTTTAGCTTTATACTTTTATAAACCCTTTGACATGACATGGCTATTTGAGTAGTCATATTATTTACTGACGGTATTGAAAATGGTGCTGAACAGGGTATGCCTGTGGACATACCGATTCATATATTTTTGAAGAGTATTTTTAAACTTGTGTGTTCAAAGCAGTATTTTAGAGTGAAGATTATAAAATAAGCATAGTCTCTGCTATTTGCGTTAATATCGCGACTTAAATCAGTAGCTACTTAACAGTTTTTAAAACTTGTTTTCTTTACAAGTTAAAAACCAACATGCCGACTGACAATGGAGAGCTTAACACAATTTGTATTAAACAGCCTGTATCATAGCTTAAGACCTATACTATAGCAACTCTATAGAAGTAAGAGATTCTAACTTAATAAACACAGTAGCCGGTGCAACCATATACATTTACCATAGCAGAGTAGTTAGTAGAAGTAACAGTAGTTTCTATATAACCAGCATATATATTGCTCAGATTGTAAAATATCACTATTTCAGTAGTTATACAGGGTGTTGTAAAAATAGCGCCTAAACAATAGCTTTTTGTTAGCAGTGTATTAATAAAAATTCTTCCTGGTTCTAAAGTAAACAATTTAATGTCTTAAGCACTGAAGATTATGCTACGCCAGGGAAATTTGTTCACTTTTTAGTACACTTATAGTGGTTTGCAAGTAACTAAACGCCAACTGCTGAGCATCATGTAATAGACATAGACACAGCACACAAGGACTTCCAATTATTTTTTAGAAAGTTGCTGATTAGGCCCTGTTTCTTCAAAAACCTTGTAGCAACAGGAAGAAACATGTAAATGCATGGTGCTTAGACATATGTGTATATAACGTATCATAATGAAAGCAATTCTTGTAACAACTAAAACTGTTATATTAAATATGGTAAAAGTCTGAACAGTGTTTCAATAAAATGTACGCTTCTCAAACTATTTATGTAGCAGATGTTGTAGAGTAGACTTTAATGTGATAATAGGAGAAATATATATTTTTATCATGTATTTTAATCATATCATATATGTACCATAGCATTTTGTTACATACTATTGAGCTTATATGCTTATCAAATCATATTGTGATCAAAGGTAGCAAACTAGCAGACTGCCATTTTATCGAACTGTGTATTTTGTGGTTCTGTGTAACAAGTCGATTGCAGTTTGTTGTTGAACATATAACTGCTGTTTAGAAAAATAAATATATTCACAGACTTATATTGCTTTTTATTTAGACATACTTCATTTGTTAATGCAAATAGTTCCAATTGTCTGCGTTTATTAATCTTCGCCGTATGGCACGGGGCACAAATGTACCCCAGCAGTGGTTTTTTGTCATAACTTTGAAAATCGGAGAATATATACTTTCATATTTTTTTATCCTTCATTAATACTTGCAAAAGAGGATCCTTGGACCATTCTGCAAAAAGCAAGCGCAAAACTCAAATAAAAACTGACATGGGTACATTTGTACCCCGCATCGTATTCCGTGCCATATAGGCATGCTCTAATATGCAAAATATGCACCAATTAATTAGTAGCAATTAACTGTAAAAGTTTAAATTCGTGCACATTTGTAATCGCATCCGAAGATATGCTTAAATTATAAAATATGAAGTTTGCATAAAATCCGTTCCCTAGTCATAACCTCTCAGGATTTTAATAGGAATTTGCAGTTTCTGTCTAGAATCTATACGTAGCAGGTCTTATTGTGTTTGTCAACTTCATATGGTTATTTTTTATTCATAAGTTTATATTTGTTACTATGTCTAATAAGATAAAAGTGCGTAATACCAAGAAATTAACTAATTTGGAGTTAGAACAATATCATAACGATGATTTGTGTACTTTTGATAGTGAAGATGACAGTGATAGGGCGCCAGATGTGATAGAAGATGTTGATGACAATATTGAGGCCGAAAATCTTGATTCAGAGGGTTAAAGTCACTAGATTAATACACTAACAGCCAGTCTTATAAAGACCACTAATCTGAGGTTAACTTTAATTCCTTGTTAAAATAAACAAAAGCGCATCAAAATTCGTTTACTAGTGAATAAACTGTCATAAGCACTAATGTTTTTATGGGCTTTTGTTTGTTTTAACAACGAATTAAAGTTAACCTCCGATTAGTGGTCTTTATAAGACTGGCCCTAAGTGTAAGGTACCGCCATTCCATTCCTCGCGTGAGAATATGAGAAAATTGTAAGATAAAGACAAATACAAATTTCCCAAGTGCAATAGCGAAGACACTAGTTCTTGGGGATTTTCTTTTTGTTGTAATGGCACTGCTGTAAAGTCAAATTATTGTTAGATTATGTTTTTATCCACAGAAAAAAATCACTAATGGCGGTACCTAAAGCGTGACACAGAATAGATGCTCTCTACCGCTCTCGACTGTCTCCAAATGTCAAACCCAAAGTTCGCTCATATGGTGCAGTGGTAGTACTGCACAGAACGAACGCGCGTCAGCGCTCTACACTGCTGAAGATGATCAACTTTCTACTTGTGATGCTGCCAACGCTGTGAACTGTCAACGCTACCCAAACATAACCAAAAATACCAGATTACGCAAAATGAGCATGAGCTGTTGTATTATTATATTTCGTATTGTGCAGGTTGATCGTTAGGGTCATTAAATACAATAAATACAGATTATAAAATAGTATAAAAACATCAAAATCATCCATCGTGAAGCTAACTACAAACACTGCAACGTTAGTTTTTGTAGGTTATGTTGTGTTTTTAAGGTTATGTTTACAACGCTAAGCAGCGCTCATTCTGTTCCTGTTGAAAAGTGTAGGCGTGTTTTCTCGCATAGGAACAGTTGGGAACGTTGTATTCTGTTTAGCGCTTTACACTTTAGTGTGTTGATCTAGTGACCTTACAGAAGCTGTAGTTGCAGAGCCATCTGATCAGGATTTGCAAAGAAGTTATTTATTTTACCAAACAAAAGACCACATCAAATTGAACAAAATGCTCTTCAAAACCTACCGCAGTGGTGAAGAAAATGTTATAAATAAAAATGCTGGGTTTGAATCAATACAGTTCTAATATTTCCTCCGAATTAGATGCATTTATGCCCGTACTCCGTTCGATCTCTGACTTGAGAACATTTCAAGTACACGAACCGACTCCATAGTTGTTACTGGGTTGCCAAGCAATACTCCATCCGTGCTTGCTGGCATGCTTATCAAAGTTAGGTAACAATCAACCTTGAGACGTGCTCAGATATACCATAACCACACTTTTTTTGACATTTCGGCCTCGTTGATTTCCGAATTGTGAAAGTTGGTGAAAGTATAAAGAAATATAAACGATGGATTATTGGGAGCAAGAACGTTTTGAATTGTTAGAGTTCCTTGACATAGTAGAAGAAGACAGTGGTAATATATTAAGGATGCCTAAAAGATATATCAGGAATATGGAAAACTCCCTGGAGTTTTATTCAGATGACGATTTCCATGAAAGGAACAGTTTGTTTTACACAGGATCTTGCCGCTGGTGTCTGATAATCTCAGGAAGGTAAACAATCGAGGACTGCCCTTGCCAATAGCACAACTGTCGATAACCTTACGGTTTTATGCTACCGGAAACTATCAAGTGGGTAATTTCCTTAGTTTTATAGGTAATATAATTAGGGTTGCCAACACTGTCATTTTGACCCAAAGAATTCGGGTTTAGCAATCATTCTCCGGGCTTCGGGTTTTCAATAAAATTCTTCTGGTTAGCTAAAGGTTCATACATACATAGATTGCGAAAAATATTACTCTCATTTAAAAGCTCCAGATCAGAAATCACTGGTAAGAAAGTGGCCAAAGCGGAAAATAATATACCTAATTTTAGATATCTTAGTTTGTTTTCAGAAAAATGTAGTTTCGTAGTAGTTTACTTAACTTCTAAAATGAATTTTGAAGATTTCTTTTATGGAATGTAAAAAATGGTTTTGTTCTTTAATTCCTATGACAAAAAATCATGCTATATGAAACGGGCCAGCTGGATCCTTTACCGATAATGATTATTTTAATGCTTATATGTAGTAGCTAAGTTGTATTTCGTATGTTCTAGTATTAGAACTAATATTGTATTTTATGTAAGCAAATGCTGGCAGAGCCGGTCCTGCGCTGGACGTGTACTATGAATTTTGGTATTAGTAAGTGCAGCAAGTCGCACGCAGCCTCTTCTGTGATAAAAGTATAGAACGTGAATTCGCCTAGGGAAATATAAGATAATTTGAAGCGGCCCTAAAAGAACCTGGTAGCCAACTTTTGCTGCAAATAGTGTTACAGTGCAGCGAGCCAGCGTTTGCAAATTCCGCAAACGCATTTTCCGAATGTACATGTAAGTACACCCATTGTGCTATATTTAAAGGCTTATTTGAAGCGTCAATTTTAAGAGGCGCCAATTTAACCAATTTAACGTAGGTGAGAACTTAATTCTATTTTCTATTGTATTTTTATGCGCGTTTTTTTGTTTTTATGTGTTTTGAAATCAATAGATGATGTAAAGAATTCAGCTTTTTTGTACATTGTTTAAAGTCCGACCAACATTATAAGGGAGAACGAGATTTCTATTTTGGCAGATAGTGATCTAGCATAAGCGACTAACTGAGATATTAAGTGAGTTTCATGATCACTGAGCTACCTAAGGGATAAAAAGGGCAAATAATTATTTAAATATTAAAGCGTACAAGACGTTTTGTTCAAATTTAATGTGTCCACATAGGAGTAAAAAATACTGTATTTCATATGCTACTTTAAAAAATATAAAACAATTTTGGGAATTATATCTTTATAATGTAAAAAACTATTTCACCTTGAACTTTTTTATTAATTTTATTCCACCTTTTTCTCCCCCAAAAATTATTTTCTTCGGGTCAGCATCGACCCAATGTTGGTAACCTTAAATATAATATGTAAGTATGAATAACATTTAATGTTATCCTACTAGTTTTTTGAACAATATTTTATCTTTGTATGCTGTATCTGGTAACTTACGGCCGCTGGTCAACAATCAGAATTACAAAGAGTTTCGATAGCACTCGCCGAACATCTTGGGGAGTTCATTCACTTCCCAGAAACTGAAAATTAATAGAGGCACAATATAGACTGAGCAATCCTCAGCCACGCTGTTCTTCATTTGGGTGGCCATTGCATCGGTCCTTTTGTCTTCCAACCATTTTTTAGTGCGCCACTAAATTTGCCAGCAGTTTCTTTTTGCATGTAGGCTATAATTTTTACCATTTTCTACGCCAAACAATTTTATTACGTCGAAAACACACTTTAATTTTTGTTCACTTTCACTTTTGTACTGTGCTTTTGGGTTATGTATGACAATAATGCCGCAGGCGGCAACGTAACAACATGAAAGTTACTAGATTCCAGCGATATTCATGATCTTCCCCGAGAATTGCTGAAGTCTGTCTGTATGTTTTGTTATTTTGGTAAAGTATTGTGCTTACATAAATGTTTTGGATTTATTCTTACCTATAAATATATACAGGGTGAGTCATTTTAATCTTTGGACGCGTTTATCCAGTGAGGGAAGCAAGATGGTGAAAAATACCCCGGGACAAAATTGTTCGGGGTGAAGGGGGACAACTTTTAGCACCAAAATCCACTCTCCCCTCGTACTCCACCCCGCGGGGGGGGGGGTCAACGTTCAAATTTCAAGTGGAACCCCCCATTTTTTTCCATGGATTCGGGTTCCTGATAAAAAAATATGAAATTTTCATGAAAATGCTTTCTTCAGTCAGTTTTAGTGCATCTCACAATCTCACCCTTGGCGTTACTCAGGAACAACGACGTGGACGTGGTGGGATTTTGTTCCCATCGGGGTGCTTTTTTCGCGTGAGTCCCCTTGCCTCTCACGTTCTCATTAAATTCGCCGGGAATCTGTGGCTCTCCCCCGCGCTGTGGTCATGACCGTACATCAAGAGCATAGGTCCAATCTAACATTCTGGAACCTCAATCCTGGAAATGTTTGTAATTTTGGTGAAACATTGACACTTTTGGCCCTGATGACAGCTACCTGACAGCTGTGATGACATCGTGTGGGGACAATTTTATGGCTGTAGACCTGGTAACTCCATATCGAGCGCTAACAATCATATGTGCTGTTTCGGGAAAATGTCCACTCACTGTAGTTCTTAAATAGGGTGGGGGGGTCATAATTCTGACCGAAGAAAGCATTTTCATGAAAAATCGTTCGGACAAAAATTTCATATTTTTTTATCAGGAACCTGAATCCATGGAAAAAAATGAGGGGTTCCGAACAATTTTGTTCCGGGGTATTTTTCACCATCTTGCTTCCCTCACTGGATAAACGCGTTCAAAGATTAAAATGACTCACCCGGTAGATATTGGAATGAACATATCCAAATAAACCGCAATGTACTTGGAAACTAATAGACACTATTGAGATGAGAGCTTATGTGGGATTAATTATTATTTTGGACACCTTACAAGCTTCTGAAGAACCTGTTAAAATATGGTGCACCAAGAAGGGTTATGCACAACCAATAATTGCAGCAATAATGTCCCGTGATCGTATTCATTTTCTCTCCTCATTTCTCCGATTTGATGATTCCTGTACTAGAGAAGCTCGAAAAGCGAATGACAAATTAGCCCCTATAAAGGAAATCTTTGATCTCTTCGTCCAACATTTCCAAAAGGCCAATAATCCAGGAAGTCGTATTACCGTTAATGTCATTTAGGACCAAACTGAACCCTCTGTTGGACCCTTCGAAAAAATAAGCATGTGTTGTTTCATGACCAACATGCCATGGTGCCCCATGTACCGAGCAAATGAAAGGCCATCCTGACAATGCTATATCCGGAGAAGCTACTAAATATAAACCAGACATTATCTTGCTTTACAAACAAAGCTCTGTGCATTAGTGGCTAGCACGTCTGCTTAGTATTTTGGAGGTCGCGGGTTCAATTCCCGTGGCTGTTTGCTCTGATTCAGGTTTTTAGGTAGTTTTCCTGAGTCAACAGAGTACCTTCTCTGAGGTGAGTGCCGGGGTAGTACTTCTCCACTTTTCCTGGTCTCTTTTTCATTATTCACCCCTCCTTTCTTTTGAAATTCCTGTTGCTGGCTGAAGAGGGACTTAAGATTCTTATACCAGCTCGCCTCCACTTGGAGGAATTGAAATGACCTTTAAATCCTTACCTTTTTTTTAGACAAAAAAGTTTCCAAAATATCCAATAGCAAAGATGGTAGAAAAAAGTTCTTGTTGGGCCCAGGAGAGGCACTTATTAGATACAATACACAGAAAAATATGAAAAACGTATCGGAAATTACATACTTGAGATTTTTCTCGAAAGAGCAGAGGAACAACAATCAATAGTAAATCAAGCAGCTGACGATCAGGAAGCTAATAATGCAGCTGAAGGGCCTACCATGGGTCGGAGTTATTTGTGGGACAGAAAGAGATCACAAATGCGAGCAGAAAAAATTTTCTTGTGCCGCTCATTCAACAAAAAATATTTTGTGATCGGTACGGGCAAACAAACAATGATGCTGTTTAATTGTTCGTTTGGTTTATACAAAAAGTTATTTTTAATGGTTTGTAAGAATTTCGTTTGTTTTACATTTTTATACAGGGTGTCTAAAAATGAATTACATCTAGTATGCTTTGAATTTCCCATAATTCAATCTAAAATTTTACTTGAAATTGGCAAGACTGTAATTCTATGTCAAATTAGAGGTTAGCAGGTTAGATTTTGCGTCAGTCTGTGTCAAAACTGACGCAAAACCTAACCTATTAACATTGAATTTGACATAGACTTACAGTCTTGCCAATTACAAGTAAAATTTTAGATTGCATTATGGGAAATTCAAAGCATACTAGATGTAATTCATTTTAAGACACCCGGTATTTTTGCAAGTTCTTGATTAATCAAAATAAATTATTTTTTTATGGAGTAATAATTGTACAAATGTACCTCGAACCGTATTCTATGTAACTTTTTGGGTTCAGCACGGCGAGAGCTAACAAATAAAAAATAATACGGTATTTTAACAAATTATTGCTTTTATTGTAGCTTATTTGCATGACATTTTTTTAATCACACCAATACATAATTTACAGTAACCTAATAATAATACATTCTACAGTACGTGATCCAAAATAATAAAGATAAAAACTTAATTTATTTCCAGGATGAAAAAGTCAAAATATACGATTCAAATGATTACAGCTGAATTGTTTCTAATAATTCAAGGGTATGGAATGAAGGGCTACAATAAACAATTTGCAAAACCAAATAGCTATATATATCGAAACTAATAAATATTGACTGATGGATACAACAGTTTTAAATTAAGGACTTAGTAGTATACAGGGTGGATAACGTCGTGCAAACTACTCAGCCGGTGCTCTTTTTGTGCATATGACATCTACACAGCAACAATACGTGCAGTCACCCTGTATATTATTCGCATCTTCTACATGCTAAGATGAACAGATGCATATAAATTATGTAACTGAATGGACATGAGTAACCTACACTAATGTTACGATACACGAATAATATACACATGCAATACAAAAAAATATATGACGATAAACACAATTTAGGTAAAATTACCTTTGTAATAATCAATTATTCAAGAAAGATATTAAAATGAAAATCACACATTTAACAGATTAGGTTGGTTTCCAGCAACAATAACAAAAGCAGTAAATAAATATTAAGAAAGAGTTGCGATTTTCATTTTAACATGACCGACGATCCAAAGTTAATATAAAAATTTGGAGCTTTGAAAATATTTTTTATTAATTGCGATTATACCACATTTTCGCATAGGACAACCTTCCGTTTAAGCACTTTTTAAAATAACACTGATATTCAAACCTTTCTTAAATGACGTTGGTGGCGATGAAAAAGTTGCTAGTCCAATGTGGAGACCTGCATACAAAAGAAATTTAAAGATTACTGTTAAATACTTATATTTGTTAAATATGAGTGACGAATAAAAACGAAAAGACTACCATTATCTGAAAGTGCAACAACTTCCCATAATTGATCTTGTATAGCAGCATTCAGCTTTAACCTTCACCTAAGTAGGGCAATCAATGCCAGGAAAGGAGAGCAAGGGTTGTCCCAATTTTGAGTTGACACGGTTACCTCTTCGGCGAAAATAGGTCAGTATGTCAAACCCAATTCTACAGTGTCAGGCAAGAAATCAATGGATCCTTTTCCATTTCATTGCAGGGTGGGGCTTATTTCCAAATAAAATTTTGAATTTGAATAACTTTGGACATACAGTAAGGAAGGAAATTGAGAACAATGTGAATTAAAGCGACCTTGAAGGCATTTTAGTTTCGAAAAAGTGCTATTATGTTGCAAGTGCAAAAATGAGTGTTTTTGGCATGTAAAACGAATTATAAACTGATAAAACATTTCAAAAAATGAAAAGTTGTAGTACTGGTGATACTTCAACTAGTTTATTTTCTAGAAACGTTGCTTGGTTCCGCAATTGTAAAGTTATTTTATTTTTGTACTTTATTGTATTGGTGGCACTGATTGTATAAAAAAGTTAATACAAACATTGATTGTTCGTTAATAATCTTTTCTTCTGACTTTCTTCTCGAAAATATGATCTTAAACGATACTTAAATACAATGCTATTTCAACATTATTTAATTGTTAGCAACCCGATTGAAATAAATGTGAAAATTCTGAAATAGAGGAAAATTAACTAATCGATGTTGAAAGCATCAAACGGCAGATTATTCAGGCCAGTGTTAATCAGTACAAAAACACAATTTTCTTCTGGGGAAGTTGGATTACGTCACCTCAAATTCTCAAACATTTTTCATAGCCAAAGATTTTAACACCTGTTTAATTCTAATCGCAATTCACATAGTATTTACTTGACACCTGCACTGTCAAACTGACATTACGTTGGCACCACTGCTATTTTTCACATTTTAACAATTAAATTACTGTACAGTCTAATAAAAAAATACATTATTTTTGAGGTATAGTCAAGACATTTTTTTAAATTTTGACACTGACAGTGCAGATGTCAAGTAAATACACTATAAATCATCTGCAACACTTTTCGACATAACCTAAAAACACACTAGGACTAGAAAACTATATTTAGCCGGAAAAATTCTACATCAATAAATGTATCTTTCTTGCAAGTTGCTTCAGATTTCTAAATGAATGAATTCTGTGATTTGACATGTCAGTTAATGTCACTTTTTTCTTTGTCATACTTCTTTCAAATAAAACAAATGAAATATATTACTGCTAAATCACGTGATCCTTGATTTGTGGATCCAATGGCTCAACTCTTACAGCTTACAGCCGCTTTTATAAAGACCACTAATCTGAGGTTAACTTTAATTCGTTGTTAAAACAAAAGCACATTGAACATTAGTAAACAAATTTTAATGCGCTTTTGTTTATTTTAACAGCAAATTAAAGTTAACCTCAGATTAGTGGTCTTTATAAGACTGGCTGTTAGTATAATTATATAGGATCTCTATCTTATGTCATCAGTGACATGGATATAAAGCAGGCATGTCAAACTAAGGGTCCCCCGAGGGCCATATGGGTACATTTGTGTTGTCATGAGGGTCGCACAGTACAACTAATTGAAGTAATTTAATAAAAATTATTGCTTATATATAGATATATTGGGATTAATCATATAAATACATTACATATAACATATAATACATAATCATATAGCATGATGCCGCCTTCCCACTCCTAACCTCCACACCTCCCGATCATAAGCTGACTGCTCTTCTAGATCTCTATCCCTCATGGCTGCTCGAACTCCCTCGTTCCAAGACTTATGGGGTCGTACTCTTCTATTCCTTCCCAGTGCTTTGCAAACAAAAACGCTTAGGCCATCTTCCATCCTCCATTCTTTGTAGGTACCCGAACCACTTTTTGCAAGTTTTTTTTAACAAGTAGTGACACCCCTGCATGCGCTTGTCGGGATTTATCCACTACTGACCATAAATGATAGTAACCTGGGAGGATTTCTGTTCCATGGCCTTTCTTTTTTGACTCTGTTAGAATAGCAATATCTAAATTATATTTGTCCATCTCTAATAGTATTTCCGGTGTTTTATTAGTTAAGCTTCGAATGTTCCACGTTCCAATTCTCATGGTCCTTTTCCTTGCCAGTCTTTGTCGTAAAATGTTTCCATCCTTATTCCGAGGCGGTTTATTAGTATTTTTAGCATTTAATCTTTGAAAAGAGATTTTCCAAGGAATGGGTTGCTGGCCCATTGCCCCAACCCCCAACCTGGAGGACCAGGTGATTTGAATTTAGGGTTCACTTCCCTTAGACTGGATGTTAGTCAAAACTAAGAGGCCAATCTCCTCTATTGTTGGTTCTTCCGCTTCCTAGTTCATTAATATGACCATGCAACCGTTGACCGGTTTTCACCTGTTACCCTAGGCAGGAGCCCTTACTGGGTACTATCCGTACCGCTGCGGGTCCAACACTGTTGACAGCCGCCTACTCTGGGCCAGACGCTGTCGAGCCTGTTGGTCCGCAGGAGGTATTGGATTTGCCTCCTACCCCCCATATCTGGGAGACATTCCCCTATCCGCCACCCGGGGATGCGCCTGTAACCCGGCTCCCCCAAGGAAAATTATTGCATAGTTGTCATAATGTGTGGTTCCTCATAATCAGTGGCAACATTATAGCTAAACACTGTGGCGTTGTCAATGCAGTTGTTGGCGCCTAGTGTCTCCGCTGGCAGCTGCATCTGCATCACACGGAGATTTCCCTTTGTTGACCTGCGATAAGCCTTCTTGTTGTAAGGTAACCGCGCACAATGTTCAAATTCTAAATTACCTAAATTACTTCAATTAACAGATTTTGCAGATCACTACAGTGTCCTTGTGCGGGCCGCAGGTGTGCTTGCAAAGTGCCGTATGTTTGACATGCCTGATATAAAGGAACTCTAAATGGAATTAGTATACTTGTATAATACTTTAGTAAGAGTAGAGCAAATAGCGGCTACCAAGATTTAATAAAATATTGAAAAAACAAGGTTGGTAAAACTGGCACACAAATTGTCAGTTTTACCAACCTTGGAAAAAACTATTAATTTGACATAGTGTCAACCAAATCCGTAAATTTTCAAATTATTCTTTAAACTTAAGTAAGTTTCAACAACATGACTGGTTGTAGAGCAAAAGACTGCAGGAATAAATCCGAGGAAGGGTTTATACTTAAATTCGTTCCCAAAAATACGTCTGTTTGGAGCAGCAACTAAAAAACTAAAAGAAAAATTTGCAAACATATTTACAGCGAACTAAATCGTTAAAATAAAATTTGTGTGTGAAAATGCTACGAAAAGTCGGTCTACCATTTCCTACCGTTAGGACATTAAATCATCATCTTCAAGGTCTGCAGTTCGCTTCTGCACTAATTTGGTCCGTTGTAAACATGTCTGCAAGTTTTTCTATTTTTCTGTTTTTAGAGAAAGAGTCGATGAGTTAATTTTTTGTTACTGGTTTGAAGAACGCAATAATGCTTCTTTAAACTCCTGTATTTGATTTCTATGTTGGTGTGTTCAGCCGTAGGTAGAGATGAAATATACTCTTTCTTTTCTATTCATCATCACTAAAGCTAGGATAGTTAGGCAAAATAAAGTCTGGAAAAAGGCAGGCAAAAAGGCAAAATAAAAGATTTAAAAAAGCACTAAAAAGGCAAAAATAAACTAAAAAAGGCAAAAATAAAGTAAAAAAAGGCAAAAATAAAAAATGCAAAAT
Organism: Agriotes lineatus; assembly: GCA_940337035.1. Taxonomy (NCBI): domain Eukaryota; kingdom Metazoa; phylum Arthropoda; class Insecta; order Coleoptera; family Elateridae; genus Agriotes; species Agriotes lineatus. The sequence continues at coordinate 82,381,323 of OW679200.1, read as the reverse complement.
TAAAAGAAGTTTAACTGAGAAATACTATCGATGCACTTCACAAATCACAATGTTAATACATTCAAAAATTGTGACAAACTGGCTGATTCAGTAGAAAACTTTCTCCTGACAATACTGGTACCCTCATTAAAATTAATTTCAAGAAAATAATCCTTCTGAGAAATTTTCAGCCCGTAACAATATAGGGTTAAACCCACTAAACCTCTTACCTGTAAGTGGGAATAATACTTTTCACAATTTATTTCAGAAATTTAAAATGTGCACTTTCTTGGAAAATTGCTAGTACATTCTTTTTAAATTAAAAATGTAAGAACTAAATTTCTTAAAATTCTAATTTAATATATCATAAAAGGCACCAAAAGGCAAGAAAAATAGGAAATTCCTCAAAAAAGGCAGAATCCTTAAAAAGACGCAAAAAAGGCAAAATAAAATTTGCATTTTTGAATTTCACGCATTCTAAAACAGATTTAAAATTGGGTCTGCCTTTTATCCTTCCATTTACTAAAAAAGGCAATTTGCCTAACTATCCTAGCTCTAATCATCACCTGATATTTCGGAACGCATATCTGGCCTTGCAAGAATTGTGGGTACAGCACCGGAAGATAGTTTAACACAAAAAATTTCTATTGCATCTAGAAAAATGTTTTTCCCATATCTGCGAGTTCCCATTCAAATTAACTTCTAAGTTTCTGCTCCACAACAGACCGCATAGACGTATTTTTGGAAACTGATTTAAGTATAAACCCTTCCTCGAATCTATTCCTGCAGCCCTTTGTGCTACAACCAGTCATGTTGTTGAAACTTATTAAAGTGTCGTCTGCATTGATTATCAAAAACTTCGTTGAAGGAATGCAACGAGACATTTTCAAAAATGTTTTAACCAAACACAAGCTTTCACATTTGAAACGTCAAATTGTGTGAACTAGGGCCAATGGGTAAAATATGAACAATTGACATAAATGTTAAAACAGCCTAGCTGGCAGGCTTTACAAACGTACTAACATAACCTATCAACATCAACACAGGTGACGGCTGTTTGCTTTCTGACAACTGAAGTTTTATAACAGATGTCACCAGAATCTAGTGTTACAGGAAACTGTAAATTCATCAGTACTTCAGAAATACTGAATTCAATGAAACAGAATAAAAAAACTTACGTGAAGTGACAAATATCATGAAATTTGATATAATGTGTACAATGTATGCTACAATGGCCATGTTAGCAAACCAATTAGCAAACTAGTGGCATTTTTTCTGTTGATTAGAATGACGAAAACAGAAAAACAATTGAACATCGCCTTCTCGAGAAATTTGTAAAAGTTTACTTTTGTTAAATGGGACACCCTGTATATTTTTATGTAAAACGATTGAAATTCGCAATCTAAACATAAAAGTTCATATAAGGTGCGGGCCTAAAACTGAAAATGACCGAGTTATTCCAATTATTTACTTTTAGACGAGGTGGCTGTGTATCCATAAAATAAAATTTATGTTTAAATAAACATTGTAAATAAATCTAAATAACATCATTTATTAGACAATTAAAAAACAACTTACTAAAAGAAAAAACCTATTAGTAAAAAAATTATTTTATAACAAATGTTCAAACATCTCCATTTTGTGTAATACATTTTTGAGCTCTCTTAAGCACGGAATTTGTTGCCTTTAAAACAGTTCTCCCATCAATAGATGCTACAATGCATCTAATATTATTTTTTAGTTCATCCATTTGGCGTATCTCATTTTGTAGATTTCGTCTTTTACATAACCCCAAAAGAAAAAATCGAATGGGGTTAAGTCAGGAGATCTTGGTGGCCAACGAATCGGGCCATTTGTTGAAATCCATCTTTCTTCAAATAATCTCTCTAGAATTATTCGTACTTCGTGAAACTGATGGGGGGGAGCTCCATCTTGTTGAAAATAAATGTTTTGGCGAGCTAATAGGTTCAAATCATCTAAATATTCTTCTAATACTTCAGACAATATTAAATCAACATATCTTCTGCCTGTCAAAGAACCTTCATAAAAGTTGGTCCAATTATCTTACTGTTTATTAATCCACACCAAACATTAACGCTAAATTGTGTTTGTGGATTTCTAGGATTATTTAGAAATAAGTTTTCCTGTGACCAGTAGTGCATATTTTTCGAATTGAACATGCCCCTATTTGAAAAATTAGCTTCATCACTCCAAAAAATGCGTTTCAGTAAGTTTTGATTTCCCATATTATATGCATCTATTAACCATCGGCAAAAAGTAAGTCTTCTTTCAGCATCTCCAGGCACTAACGTCTGAACCCGTCGATATTTATAAGGTGTGAACTTATATTTTTTCAAAATTCTCCAAATCATAGATACATTTAAACCACTGTCCCTTGCTGCATCTCTGGTAGAGTTGTCTTTATGACTTTCGAAATAAGCCAAAACGTCTAATTCTGTGTTTTCACTTAAAATGAATTGTTTCTTACTTACTGCTTTTTTAAAAACTGTTTCATTATTTCTAAAATTTCTATAAAGCCTCAGGAAATATCTTCTGTCCGGCAAATTACGTTCAGGAAATCTTTGCTGGTAGTGTTCCAGTGCTACGGAAGTGTTTTTTCGACAAACAAGATATGCCTCTAACATATCACATTTTTCTGAATGAGTAAACGGCATCTTACGATAGGTATTGCAAAAACGAACTAGAGAAACACTAAGCAAATTTAGTTATCTGTTTTATTTAAATATAAACGACACTTGCCGAGTGACAACAAAGCAAGTAATTATTGAAACAAAACAATTTTATCTACGACCACTACTAAGAGTAGGCCTTTTAGCGCTAACTTGTTTAACTAAAAATGACGTTTTATAGTTTACCGTGTTTAAAGAAATCAGCTGTTTACTTTTAGCACACGGGCTAAAAGTGAAGTGAGGTTATAAAACTACAATTTCGAATTGCAAGTGAAGTTGTAAAGTTACTCTAGTTGCTTCTTGTGTTACAGGTAAAGCGTTTTTGAAATAATTAAAGCGTTAGCTATTGAATACAGTCATATGTGGAGTATCAATAATTACATTTCGTAACTCACCTTGACAGGACGGGCGTGGCCAAACAATCGCCCGCGCGGCGTAGCCTACTGTTCATTATGAAATAAATTAAAAGTGTCGCGAACCTTTCTTAAATCGATATTTATGGATTAATAATGGTAAGATTAAGGTCGTAGATAAAATATTGTATGCAACGCGTGCTAAAAGTCGTAAATGCGCGAGACATGTGTCGCGCATAAACGTCGACTTTTAGCACTTGTTGCATAAATAGCTATTATGTGCATATGTCAGAAATACACAGCCACCTCGTCTAAAACTAAGAAGTTGTACTAACTCGGTTATTGTTAGTTTTAGGCCCGCACCTTATATGAACTTTTATGTTTAGATCGCGATTTTCAATCGTTTTATATAAAAATATATAGGGTGTTCCATTTAACAAAAGTAAACTTTTCCAAATTTCTCGAGGCGATGTTCAATTGTTTTTCTGTTTTCGCCATTCTAATCAACAGAAAAAATGCTACTAGTTTGCTAATTTAACCGATATCGTACGTCCAATAATAAAGAAGTTAGCAATAGTGCACACTTCGTTTAAAACAGGCTGTATATGCAAAATTACTTACTATTCATTCTATATTTAACAAAAGAGAAATAAAACAGCTCTTTAATCCTGACAATGACATAACAGGTGTATAAGCAAACATTTGACAATGCCATCCACAAAGAAGCCACCAATAGAGAAGTTTTTTAAACGCACCTGTCGAATAATTGTTAGAGACTGGCCCACCTGTCGGAGGGCGCTCGGCAAGGTTGGCAGCACTGAGTTATTTGCATACTCAGTTCTACCAACCTTGCCTCTTGGATTTTTGAAAAGTTTACATCTTTCAAACTGACAGAGTTCTTGTGAGCCAAAAGTTTTGAAAAACTTTAATAATGAGGTAGGTATGTAAAGAAGTGTTGGGCACCAAAGTGTGCCAGGAGATACAGATTTTCCTTGGCAACAGAAGTTTTTTGAATACATCTGTCAAATAATTGTTAGAATTGGCTCAGCCGTCAGGAGGCGCTAATGTCATTTCATAAACGCTTAGTCAGCCAGAAGTTGTGAATTTTTTTTTAACAATTTTGAGGTTCAGAACTTTAAAATGGAAATTCTAATGGAGGCAAATTATTATATAATAAATAATAATAATGATTTCCATTATACCCTTTTTGGGACATAAGAGCGTTTCTATAGTCTCTCCATTTTTGTTTGTAATCTGCTATTATTTTCAACTGTGAAAAGGTCATTACTGTTTCTTCTATTACGTTTCTCCTCCACGTTAGTTTAGGTCGTCCTCTGGCTCTGTTTCCCTGGAGGTTCCACTCTAGTACGTTTCGACATGGGTATTCTTTTGTTGTCCTTAGCATGTGGCCTACCAGCCGTATTTTCTTCTATGAATTTTTATGTTTATTTCTTGTTGGTTAGTTCTTTTCCAGAGTTCAACGTTTGTAAAGGTTACAGGCCACCATATTTTTAAAATATGCCTGAGACATCTATTTATAAAAGTTTGCATTTTTTTTGAGTCACACTATTTATACACCATGTTTCACAGTCATAGAGTAACACTGTTTTAACAGTAGGGGAGCGCGGGGATGGATTGGACAGCGGGATAGTCTGGACACATTTAAATTTCGCGGTTAAAATTGCTGTAGAAGGGTAAAAATATATCGACGGTGAACGTAGGAAGCTCGCGTTTAGTGTGCCGTTGATTGTGGTGCCGTACGGTTCGCCATTTAGAATTTTCACAATCGCAACGGTTTTTTCGATTTCTGTTAGTAAATTTTAAGCCAATAGGTTAGTGAATAAGTGTTTGAAATTTATGTATAAGAACTTGTTCTTCACAGTGAAGGTAAGCCACATATTTTCCAAGCTAACGATGCCATTTTCCTCATTTAATCTTAACTACTTTTATCTCCAGTTTTTATAAAAATTCTCCTATGTGGGATAGTTTGGACGTTAGACATTTTATAGGTATAATCACCGATACGTTTGTCAATGGTTATGAAGTGCAGTTTTATAAGCGACACTTTCCTTCTTATCGATTTGAACAAACAGATGAAAGATCTTTCGATGATGTCGCAATAAAACTACCTGAAGCTCTTAAAGATACGCGTCCTAGATTTGCAAATATGATATATTTCAATTTAGACTTGCAATCATACAGTTTATTGTGAGCTTAGGTTCGCTCAACTAATTGTTAAGTTTCTTTTTTTTTTGAAATATTTATTCTGTTTCACCATGTCCATTGTAATCCCACATGAGGGGCGACTTCGGACAATTACATATTTTCGATTAAGTTTTTTTTTTTTAAACTGTTCCTTTTTATCTTTTATTTGCAAGTTTTTTGTCTTTCTTCCTTTCTCTGTTAGTTATTTTATTGTTTTATATAGTAATTTACTATTTCCGGTTTTTGATGCTTTGTCTGCTTACTCCGCTACCTTTTCTAGGTATTTTTTTTTCTGTCGTTTTTAAAGCTTTGCTGGCCATAACATATTTTTTCTGATTTTCTCCTTTTACACTATCATTTTGCGCTTGTAATACATGGTGTTTCCATTCTTTTCTCACTTTCACCTTTTCCCATGTGTCTTGACTTATCCATTCTGCATATTGTTTATTTTTAACCAGGGATCTGGGAATGTTTGTTTGCACTGTTGCCACCCATCTTCTATGGTCTGGTTATAATTTATTTCTGTTACTTTTTGTTGTATTCTATTAATTAGTGCAAGTCTTATTTATGGGGATTTTAATTCATCCATATCATAACACGTTCTTGTATGTTGGTTTCTTGCTTTTTAACTTTTATAACGTCACAGCGGATTTTTGTTGTTATAAGATAGTGATCGCTGTCAATATCAGCTCCTCTTTTATTACGAACATCCATTAAAATCTGCATCCATTTTCTATTAATTCCACTATGATCGATTTGGTTTTTAACTTTTTGGTTGGGGGAGGTCCATGTTGTTTTGTGACATTATTTGTTCTATGTATATACAACATTTTTATTGGTCTTGACAGCATATCCTTAGGTAATCCAAATATTGTAAACTCTGTTACGGTACTTTTGGAGCGTCCCCTGTATTAGTAAAAATTTGCTAGTTGAATTTTTATCCTCAAGTATTATTAGGTGGCTTTTTGGTAATTTTGCATGCTTTAGATTAGGTCTGGTTAGCTGTATCCTAGTTTTAAATATTTTCCTATAATTATTAAGCAGTCTCGTAAGCAACTCCCCTAGTAATTACCCTTATTTTACTAATTAAATTTATTCTGGTTTCATTTTTACAGATATTTAAGCCTGGTGGTTAGGCAATTTTACTTGCATTGCTCTGTACCGGCGTATTATTGCCTGAACCCGCTCTGCGACCTATGGTTGTTTAATTATATTTCTTTATGCTTCTGCGGCGCCCGAACATAATTGTTTTTTTTTAAGTGTATCTTTTGTCCGCCGTATACCTGCCTAAACTTTCACATATATTTATATTTATATTTGTACTTATATTTATACATGCATGCTTGTGATATTGCACTATAGTACCCATCAAATTAAAATAAAGCTGTGATATTTTATTGGTCGTTACTTTGATTTTGTTTGTCCTGATGGAATTATCTCCACCTTGTGATGGTCCGACGCAAGGATTAAAACAACGTCGAGGACTTGGCGCCCTCTCCTTTTTTTTTATTCTCTTTCAGCGTAGCTGGAACCCCGACCCTTCTCAGCGAGTTAGCCCAATTAGGCCGATATTTACCAGCCGGCAAAATACCAAATAAAACTTTCGCTAACAGGTAAGGCCAAAACATTTATCCTTCCTCACAACTCTATTCACGGATTGTAAATGTCAAAATCAAATTAAAAACAATCCTTTATATCATGGTTAATACTTTTAAGTCAAGCTATAGGTAACTAGAAATAATTAATTAAGTTACTAATGTCAAAACTATAAATTATAAGTTATGGCTAAATTAAATGTTTTATACTTCGAAATGAGTTAAGCAAAAATAAATAAAAGTTGCCAGGTAACAAAAACCCAAATTTTTAAAATTACGCTTTTGCGTTGTCCAACCTAGTAGAACAAAAAAACCAATAGAAATTTAACAGTGCTACCATAAAAGTCATTTTTGACGATCCGGGACTATAGTGAATAGACTTTAGTAACGACATATTTAAATTTTGCCGCTTTTCTGGAATAGTTTCTGGCTCACCCGTTGTAGGGCGCTGAAACTTTTATACAAGCTTTTTTACTGTGGGAAATATTACTCTATTAGTGGGTTCTTTGTGACGACATCGATTGTCAACTTAGAAATCTCAGTGTTAAATCCTGAATTTTAGATGCCATTGACACGTGATAGCCGCATCTCTAGTTATAAATTTAAATGGAATGGACAGACTTGTTACAATCAATGCAGACGGCAGTTTCAAGAATAATTTGAAAATTTACGGATTTGATTGACACCGTGTCAGTTTTACCAATCTTGTTTTTCAATATTTTATTAAATCTTAGTAGCCATGAAAAATGATTCAACTTTTTCGCTATTTGTTCTGCTCTTACTAAAGTATTATACAGGCACACTAAATGGAATCAGAGCCAGTGTATATAGGAGAGTACCGCCACGTCCGCCATGTTTATTCCTCTGGCATAGGCGTCACTTTGAGGTTTGTAGCACAATTCCGTCAACGTGACGTTTGTTGGCAATCCAAAACTTTACTTAAAATCGGCAATACTGTAAGTCTAAGTCTATGTCAAATTCGAGGTTAGCAGCAACGTAACCTGCTAACCTCGAATTTGGCATAGACTTACAGTCTTGCCAATTTCAAGTAAAATTTTAGACATCACTCAATCAGTTATTGCTGATGGAAGTAAACATGGCGGCATTTTCACGGATCAAAAAATGGCAGTACTCTCCTATATACACTGGCTCTGAATGGAATTATATCAGAGCATAGTTTATATGCAGTTTAGCACACTAACCTAATCTTAATTTTTCTCTTTTTGAATAAAGGCATATTCAATCAAATTTATTCTAAGTCCCATCTAACGACATGGTACAAATTTTACTGCTACGTGCCAGCAAGCATGCTGTATTTATCGAGCTCATTACAATTTTTATGTACGAACTGAATAAGTTTATCGACATTTTTACAGCGGGAAGTAGGCTTTAGATGTAGAATGGTAGGTTAAAACCGTCAAACTCTATTGACAAATTAATATGGCCTTGATGATGGAATTATTTGTTTTTTTAATGAAAAAGTTTCATTTTTTTGGAAAATCAAGTAAAACAGGCTAAAATACAAATTTGAGACAACCCCCCCCCCCCCTCCTCGCCCTTACTTCTCTTCTACTAATTTTAGTCATAGTTTGTTCACTTTTATTATACAATCTGACATTTCTTGAATTTAATTTTTTTATACCAAATTTAAACTTGAAATTATGGCTCTGATACTAATAAACACTTTGCAGTAACGATTTGATAGTTCTTTCTTCTGCATATTTGCATTTGATTGTACAAAATAACTGAACTTACATTTTATGCACGTGTCAATCTGATTATAATATAGACTTTTTTTTAGTGCAGCTCTTAAAAAACTAAAAAATACAGAAAATATTTTCAATACTTCCGCCCATTAACAAACACGATTCCTCACCTTGTTACTAAAATGATCTAAACAAATCAGTTTTGCAGCTTCATCATGAACTGTGAAAGATCGTACTCGTCCTCATATTGTTTCTGATCCCACAAATCAGGGAGCGAATCGAGAAGTGATCGCATGCCACCAGTGCCATGCCGATTGCCAACGGACATTGCGTTACTTGAAGGTTTATGCGAAAAGAGATCTAGTAACTGGTCAGTGCCCATGGACTCCAACCGGCTATTTTCGCCGCTGATGACGGTATTGGCTGTCTGCACCTTGAACTTCTGCAGCCTAGAAAACGTTTTCGCTTTAAAATCACTCGACCTCTTTGCACCACATGCAATACCAACCCCATAATTTTTTCTTCGAGTGTATTTCTAGTAATCAATCTGTACACATTGACAACTTTTCTTTGGCCTATTCGGTGTGCCCGGTCCATGGCTTGCAGGTCTTTCATTGGATTCCAATCGTGTTCTACAAATATTACTGTATCGGCGCCAGTCAAATTCAGTCCTAATCCTCCAACTTGTGTTGTTAATAATAATACGTCAATGGATGGGTCATTATTGAACCTAAAAGTTATAAAATCACATTATATGCTGTATTCTTCAAACATATTAATAAGCCCCGATTTCAAATAATACAATTTTGGATTAATTATGTAAATGAAAAACTAGAAAATTATGTTGTAGTATACAATTCTGTTCTTATCTGTCTCTACTTTAAATTATATTTTACTATGACAACGTTCGCAATACATTTCCCTTTGCTACATGATTAATGTGTTTTTCTAAATATGATGGCAAAATCTTACCGCGTAACAACCGAATGTCTCTGGCCTGGAGGAATCGACCCATCTAACCTAAGATACGTAACAGATTGCATATTTTTCTTGAATAAGTCATTCTCGATGATATCCAGCATTGCTTTTAGTTGACAAAAAACTAAAGCACGATGTTGATTTATCACCAATTCAGGACTCTGTGTTTCGGTCAGGCCTATTCCACAGTCTTGCAGCAGTTGCCTGAAGAGAAAAAGCATAAATTGTACAAAGGAATCTAGGAACAGTCGAAAAATATATTTAATACAACCCAAGTACTTACTTTAATGCAGGTAATTTAGCTGAATGGTTAATATCTTCCAGCTTGGAATCTTGGCGCTGCAACTGTGCCGTTATTTGTGAATACTGGGGGTGGGAAGGATTTAATACTAGTTTGGGATGATTACAGACGTTTTGGAGATAACGTAGTGCTTGGAATATATGCGTGTTGCCCTGCATAGAACTAGCAGTTGCTCCGGACGATAACGATTCCTGTTAGAATGAAATGTTAATTAAAAGCTTTATTTCTGGTAAAGTACGTTTTTTTTCTATAATAACTGTCAAAGTGTTACAATGTTGGTAGAATGTGATTAAAACGCTAGGAAATTTTTATACCTCGTGTTGGTAGAACTAAAAATCTATGTACCAACATTATTAAAACTAGGGACCCTGCAGGAATGCAACTTATCCCCTAGAAAGTTGACCTTGAAAATTATTATAGAAAAAAAATGTATGATTAAATGAATATTATTTTTTTTTGTTAGGAAATAAAGTAACTGTTTCACAACGCTACCTGCAAAGTCTGATGCGCTTGCGATTTTGAGAAGTCGTCATAGAGCTGCTCTTGCAAGGAGCTGAGTTCGCAATAGTAATCCTGAGTAATCTTTGGTGGTAGGTCATCGAGAACGTCCTCCTTCATTCGACGCAACAAAAATGGCAACACTTGTCGATGCAAGGCTTCCATGGCTAGAGCGCCTGCCTCCTGTTCTTTTGTGGAACACTTCGGGTCCCTGCTGGCGAGAATTGGTTTCGAGTATCGTGCAGTGAACTGCTTTTCTGTCCCCAGGAAGCCTGGCATGAGGAAATCGAACAAACTCCACAGTTCTAACACATTATTCTGAATTGGAGTTCCGCTTAAAATCAGTCTATGACTAGCGACTAGATTTTTTATGGCAATGCTAGTACGTGTTTTACCGTTTTTTATTATATGACCTTCATCTAAAATTATGTAATTCCACTTAATGGCGGAGAAGAAAGTGATATCTTTACGTACTATGTCGTAGGAAGCTATGATAAGGTTGTGTTTTTTGAATCTTCGTCGTAGCTTTTCTCGTTCGGTAGGGTTGCCGTTGTATTGCAACGGACTGAGGTATTTTTGTGTTACAAATTTTTCTACTTCATAAACCCAGTGCCCTAAAAAATAACATTATTTAATTTTGTTATAGAAAAACGTAACAATGAATAAGAAATTTACATGAGAAGAGAGAAACTGATGCTAAAACTACCAGAAAACAAAAAGCAAGCTGTCTAAAAATTAATAATCTACAATACCTGTAGTAGTGTACAATACAACAAAAAAATCGGTATGTTACTATTAACCGATGGTAAGATTTGAATTTACTAATCGCATTACGCACTTAGTCTTACAAAAGGTGAGAAAAACCATGGCTGGATTGGATTGGGAAACTATTTATTCAAAGAATTCGAGATAATTTACTCAAATACCAGCTACAGATATAACGTGCATTCAAAAAAATACGTTATCGAGAGGACTTTGAACTAGATTTTGTCTTACGACGGTATGTCGGTGATTACTACATCGTTCTACCCAGAATTCAACGTGCTGTGTCACTTGAGTTGTCAGTTGTCAAAGTGAGGTTATGTACTGGCTGTTTCCTAAAAAACGCCGCAACCCATAACTCCGTTGTTTTAAATTTTAGACCCAACAAACTATATATATTCTTAAATGGCAAGACAAGAGCTACCTTTTGACATCGCCCGTTCGTAAATATCTTTCAACTGTTTTGAGCAACGATGTTCAACTTTTTTATTTTAAATGGAACACCCTGTATATTTTTACATATTTGGATTCAGAATGAAATTCTGCATGCAGTAGTATGCTTCATTTGTTTTTTGGACACTTAGAAATTTTTAAACAAATTTTTTAATATTGCATGTAGACAGTCGTACAGTACCATAAAATTTTCAAGTGTGCCGTGGAAAACAATCAGAATACACAACGCAATAAACGTCATTTAAGCGTCAGTGTCGCAGTTTCTCTTGTATTTTTATTCATTGCGTCGTTGTAATGTATTATTTTTTGTTAAATAACAAATCATGGATAACAATCAACTGACTGACATGCTGCAAGTGTATTTCGAATGCAATAAAAATCGTGGCCAAGCAGTGCGCCTTTATAGCGACCGCTTTCCGAATAGAGAAGTTCCAAACCTCGCAAATTTGGAAAAATTGAAGAAAATTTGAGAAACTATGGAGCTTTGAAGAAACAAATGAAGCATACTACTGCATGCAGAATTCATCCTGAATCCAAATATGTAAAAATATACAGGGTGTTCCATTTAAAATTAAAAAGTTGAACATCGTTGCTCAAAACAGTTGAAAGATATTTACGAACGGGCGATGTCAAAAGGTAGCTCTTGTCTTGCCATTTAAGAATATATATAGTTTGTTGGGTCTAAAATTTAAAACAATGGAGTTATGGGTTGCGGCGTTTTTTAGGAAACAGCCGGTAGACGCAAATTTATAGGAAAAACAAAACCTTTCAAATATGATAATTCTAAATTGTAAGTGTCAAATAATTAATTAGCGTCGCAAGCGGGTGAAATTTGACCATCTATTGCCCAAAAAAAACTGATCTGCTGCACAGTATTTAAATGTGACAATTTAGAAGTGTCAGATTTGAAAGGTTTTGTTTTGTCCATAACGAAATGAACAGGCTCTAGTTCCATTTGGTTTCCGTTGGTGTGTGCGTTTAGATTGATTCTAATTGAGTTGAAATAACTTCAAAGCAGAACGAACGCCAATGAAAAATTTCAACGTCAAAACGTAACACTGCACGTGTACCCAACATCAAATAGTTAAAGTAACTAGTGCCAAAATAATCACCATTCAAAAGCGTTCAATCATTTCTCTGTACTATTATAATACTGGCAACTCCCTCTCATAGACTTTTTTTTTTAAATCAGCTGTCAAAGTGTTGTCAAGTTGGTATGAGGAATTGAAAGTAGCAAATAGTGCATTTCATAATGTAGGTTGGTGTCGAGCCGTTCAAGGTCATGCACGTTCGACATTTCACGTTAAACAGACATAACCTCAATCTTGACATGGGGGAAACTGTTATACAGTTGGTCAGTAAATACAGAATTTAGGGTAACATAGTCTGGTTGTTTATAAAGTTTTGACACTGACAGCTAATTTTAAAAAAATGGACTGTACAAATTTTGGCGAAAGTGCCACTACGCCATCTAGCGGTTCGAGGAGTACACTACACTAAAATGTACATGTTTAAACGCAAAAAAGGACAATTATTTTTTGAAAAACAAATTAATCATAGTTCCACAGAAAAATGGTTTCAAATCGCTTTATAATTTATTAAAACACAATACTTTCATATTAATGAACCATGAATGCTAAAATAACACGAAAACAGCGTAACCTCACACGAAACAACTGACAGCTAAAACCAAAGCAAATAACGTCCGTCAAATTTATGGATGCAAGGAGGAGGAGAGGGGCGAGAAAGGGTACTTTAGTTACACCCTAATAGTCTAAGAGCTGGTGACATTTTTTGGTGATCATTTAGTTAAGGCCTATTTTTTGAGAGAATGTTGCTGGAGGCATGTATAAGTGTCATCTGTAAGGATTCTCCTAGATAGCGGTATCGGAGGGAGGCAGAACACCCCCAATTTGCACTGTCAGTATATGTCAAATTCGAGGTGAGCCGGTTAGGTTTTGTGTCAGTTTGTGTCAAAACTGACGGAAAACCTAACCTGCTAACCTCGAATTTGACATAGACTTACAATGCCACCAACCTATTATTCATACGTTTCGATTTCCACAGCCGCCCCTTATGGACTTTTTTAGTGTAATTTATGTCAAATTTGAGGTTAGCAGGTTAGGTTTTTCGTCAGTTTTGACACAAACTGACACAAAATCTAACCGGCTCACCTCGAATTTGACATATACTGACAGTGCAAATTGGGGGTGTTCTGCCTCCCTCCGATACCGCCATCTAGGAGAATCCTTACAGATGACACTTATACATGCCTCCAGCAACATTCTCTCAAAAAATAGGCCTTAACTAAATGATCACCAAAAAATGTCACCAGCTCTCCTACTATAACCCATTGTGGAGTTTTTCGCCAATTTTCGCTTCGAGTTGCCAGTATTATAAATTATAATAGTAAGGTACCGGGTGACCATAAATGGTTGTGATTTTTTTCTTAGGTTGGCACTGTTTATGTTGGTTGTTTAGGTTGGAGATTAGCAGGTTAGGTTCGAATTTGACATAGACTTACAGTGCCACCAACATAAACAGTGCCAACCTAAGAAAAAAATCACAATCATTTATAGTCACCCGGTATTTGATGTTACTGTAGGTACTGAATCATAACATTAATCATTTACAGCATTCCCGAATGTATAAATTAGCTTGCGGAATATTTTCCTGACATTAGTTGTCCTTGAATTTATAGGTTATAATTTTCTTGTGGGCATTGTGATTTTAGCGAAACGTATGCATGAAAAGACTTGGTTTTATTTTTTTTGGTATGTGGTTATCGACCGCCAAATCACACGTTTAGTTTTGGAGCCGAAATCCCTTTATTAAATTGTAAGATCGAGAAATCATGTTGATATATTTTTAATGTCCCAAAATTTTAAAAGTAGTTAAAGCGAAATTTTTTCAAGGCAACTCAAACATCCATTTTATGCACGTCACGTTAGCGTCAGAGACATCTTTACAAAGAATTTGCTGTTATGGTCAAAATTTTTAAAACGTCTGAAAACGTTTTTTCCGTTATTGTTTTTGATGTGATTGTAGAAGTCCAGGTCTGTTGTGGTTCCATTTGAAATAGTTGCAATTGGTTTTTGGCTTCTTATGGTTGGTGGTGTGTTTTGAATTGATGAGTTTTTCGTATTGTCCCAGGGCATTTTGTATGTAATCACTCTCCACAATGATTAATTATAATTTTTAAATTTTGAATTACAACTATTTATGTTTAAATGTTAAAAATAATAACCAAACAAGAAACGCAAGCGCATTGTGAATAGTTTTAAAATACTTAGGCCGATTACACACTGGAGAAACAAATTTCGTGAAGTTTGTAGCTGAAACGAATCACATGAAACTTTGTTTCTTGTACAATTCACACCAGTGAAACTTGTTACATTGAATTGTAGTATGCAAATATGTCTTCCGATGAGGATGTGGTTTAGTTATGGTGGGTAAACCGTTGGAATAGTGGATTAAGAAAAAAAAAAAAAAAGATTTTGGATGCATCCTGTCCATCTAATTAATTTTCAACATAGTGCTTCTGTTGTTGGTAGCGGACTGCTGCACCATTCTGAGAAGTTTAAAGAATTTTTAAGGACAAGCCAGCCAAACTTTTGCCTGTTCATGATACTAACCACTATTAATAAGCATTTCCGAAACAAATATCATGAACATGTCCTGTTACATGATTGTATACGCAACAATTTTTGCTCTCCTGTTTCAGAAACACCTATCTGTATCATCTCATTTGGATACACGTGCTATGCGTTAATGAAACAAGTTTCCTGTTTCATGCAACAAATTTCACGAAATTTGTTTCTCCAGTGTGTAATTGGCCTTACATCTTAAGTTAAATTATGAGAAAGATCAGCTAATTTTGTTTTTAATTAAGATACTAATTAATTTAAAAAAAAATCAAAAACAAATTAGCATCAGTCAAGTTCAAACATTATAAAATGAAACTGTAGCGTAGCGTGATAATTGGCCTGAAAAAGCCTGTCGTGAAAGAGACAACCATAAACTGAAACGTGACACTAAGTGCTTCTAAATCAGCTAGTGAAATTCACGTCGTGACAGATCTATTCTGTGCTAAAGCAACTAAAAAGTGAAATTTGTGTTGAACAATCAAAGCTAACAGGTCTTCACATTCAAGACGCAATTCCCAGCAGAGGGGGGTTATGTCGTAAACCAGGAATATCGGCCAACAAACCCTTTTCGTCCCAAATGGTGTTCAAGGAATTTCTGTATATTTTTCTATCTGAGACCAATATTGTTCAATAGTATCAATGGCTAAATTTATGGGAATATTAGTATATAGTGAAACAACATCCAAAGAGAATAAAACTTGATGTTTAGTTACTAAAACAATATCAATGAATTTTTTAAAAGTCCTTGAATGTTTTACACTGTGTTGGTTTTTTTGAGTGATATTAATTAATATGTTTGATAAATGTTTTGAAAGTTTATACAATGGGTTCATATAAGATGCCTAAATAGGTCGTAAAGGGATGTCTTTTTTGTGTAATTTAGGCAAGCCATAAATTTTTGGTATGAGTCCATCATGTGTTATTAGTTTTTTATAAGTAGTTTCACATATGTATTTATTGTCATTCCAGTTTTTTTAAATTTTGTTGTTAAAGTTTTGAATTTTATTTGTTGGATCCTTATCAACTTTGCTGTAAGTATTTTTGTCATTTAAAAGGTTCATCATTCTATTATAATATGTTTTGTTTATTATAACTGTGGTTTTTTGAAATTAATTTTGGCTGTTATCTTTGCTTTCCTAACCAATTTTTAAGTATTTTTTAATGACACACTTAAAATTTTCTAAAAATTGTACTTGCTAATTTGGAAAAAAAAATGTAAACTGCATTGTGGTAAACCAGGAGATCTACCAGTTAGTGGTCGTGTATTTTGCCACAAAGAAAATATGGTAATAAATGGGACTAGGAGTGAAGCCATGGATGTTAACAAGCCAAACAGAATAAATAGATTAATTTAAATAAAGTAGTTAAACAACCGTCAACTTTTACTTACCAATAAGCGTTGGAGGACAGATGACTAGAGAAGGTAACGGTTCACAATCAAGCGCAGCAGTTCTTTTGAAATCCTGCTCCCTGGTAAAATGATCCCCAGCAAGAATGCAAATTGATTGCAGCGTTTTCCCCAGACCCATATCGTCACACAGAATTCCATGTAGCTTATATTGGTTCAAGAACGCCAGCCAGTTAACACCAGCCTGTTGGTAACTTCTCAACTGTGCATCGATTGGCACCGGTACCATATAATCCGGTATGTTAGAGGGCGATAATAACTGCTGTAGGAATTCCCTTTCTTTATTTCTTTTGCCAATCAGGTTGCTACCTTTCAATGCTGGCGGTTCCGGCACGCCTCCATCCAATGGCATGAGCTGGACTAAGGTTGCAAAGCTGTGAGTGCCCATCAAGCGCACACACTGGTTCTGATCAGACATTCGTCCGAGCAGAGGTACGACTAGAAGAACCACATAAGGAACAATATCAAACTGTAAAGTTTCAACAATACAAGCAACTGCCTCTACAGCACCCTGTCTGTCGATATCGTTGCTCGTAGCACCTAACATGGGTAACACTTTGTTCACTATCAGTTCCATTACCGGTACCGAATCTAAACTAGCTAGAGCTGCTAAACATCTCGACGCTAAATGCCTCACCGCTCGGTAAGGATGGGCAAGAAGAACACAAAGACGTGGTAAAGTCGCCTCCATCAAAGCAGGCCTTAAGGAAGGGTGAACACTAGCACTGGTCACTTCTAACACCTGCAAAGCCCAAACCAACTGCTCCGCTTCGGCAGACTTGCTCAGCCAACTATCAGCGTCGAAATTATCTGGATCAACGGTCTGAGTGAGCTGTCCAACCATCAGTTCCCACATTTTCGGCAATAAGGCTGGTAGCTCTGCTCTAAAGTATTTGGTAACCTCAGTCAGTGCCAAAGTTGCTCCTCTTCTTTGAATCTGATTGGCCTTTTGGTTTTCATCCTCTTCCCTGAATAGCTCTTCCAAAGGAATGTCGGTGGCAGGCGGTCGACCAGGACCACGCCCAGTGCTATTCGGCTTGCGGAAAGCCGCTCTTTCAGCATTCCTTTGAAGATTGTTGAGTGTTACAATGCCGTTGTAATTTCCTATGGGTTGAACCCAAGGAGGCGCTGATGCTGGGGAGCTGCCTCCAGCTTGATTTGGCGGTGTGTGATGGATAATCGGGGTGAATTCTGGATCACATCTTTAAAAAAATTTTAAATTATTCCCATACGATATAAAAATCTTAAATTTTGATATATTTTCTCATTTACTCAAAAACTCATTCACGGATAGTAAATTAGTTCATATACTTTTTACTTTACGTCATATTTTTTTCTACTTTAACCCTTACTACCAATACACAACTAAAATTGTTACCTCAAAAATGTACAAAGATTAACCAGGATTTTATCATTGGGGCATGGAGTACGTTCCCGACAGTAATCCAGTAGCTGGGCAAGATGCATTGCGGTGAGCCTTTGAAGGTGCTCATCTTTCTCCCTCCGTATGGACTCCATGAGGGGTTTAACAACTGGCGTCAGCTTCTCTGGCAGGGATCGAAACATGACTGTAGCACCAGAAAGCGCCGCTAAAGTACTGACACTAAGCATGAATTGGTCGCTGCTGGTCTGCGATACTGCCCCTTGGATGCTCTTCCGCCTCTCCTCCAAACTTTCTTGCACTTTCGGCTTTAGCTTGAACTTCAGCAAAGTCTGCTGAGTGGCAGTACCCGTCAGCTGTTGAATGTGCTCCAAAGTTAGCACGGTGTCATTTTCCACACTAACAGGCACTTTATAATGCTTCATCATGGCGATAAAATCCCTGGTTTCTTGTGCCAGTCTTGTGAAGCTCACCGCGATCTCGTCAAAGTAAACGTATTCACACAGGCAAGCATGAAGACGCTGTTTCAACAGTTCAGGGCACGACTCTGTCTCCTTGTCGAGTTTTGCCCATTCTGCTATAACTAGCCCAGCCATCAAACGTTGCAGTGCCGATTTGGATTGTAAGTATACCAGTAGCACCTTGACGTAGCAGTCGATGGGCTTTTCTATGCCTTGCGTGTAATCTATGCCCGGGGCTGGCTTTATGATGTAGCAGGAAAGCAAGCCCAGCATTCGAGCAGCCATACATCTGACACGCATTGCGTTGCTTTCTCTTAATGCCAGTGGAGTTGTTTCGCTACCTACATTAAAAGATTACACGATAAGTAAACTGTTTTAAACTAAGGCAACAAAAAACGAACTTCACATATTTTTATATTGTAAAATCAGCTGAATACAATTATTTGCAGCAACCTAACCTAATATTAAACTTGTATTGAGTTGTAAAACCAGCTGCATAAAGTTAGGAATTTTAATACCAACTGAGGAAAATGAAATAAAGCAGCATTCGACATAATAATTTTCATTGCTTGCTTGCTTAACGCCACTTTGAGAGCGAACCCGTGGGCCGAATTGGCTGATTTTGGTGTCAATCGACTCAGGGCGACGCAAGTAAGCCATTAGTAGGGTTTTCAAACTTTTATAAGAAACTTTTTTTTTATGTGGATTTTCTAACCTCAAAATTAACTCCACACACAAAATGGATCACTCTTGTACAAATTGCATTAAATGAATTATTTCGCGCCCAATTTGGGTGCAGAACGCTAGTAACATAATATTAAACTCCAGTAACCGAACATAAACCTTCTTGTTTGAGTTCTAAAACCAACTGAGCAAAATGAAATAAAGCAGCCTAATCTTCGTTTGAGTACTGAAACCAGTTGCATATATTTATCTCCAGCACCCTAACCTTATCCTTTTTTAAACTTGTTCCAGTTCTAAAATGACTTGAATCAAGTTAACTAAAAAGCTTAACCTAGTTATTCAACTTTTTCAGAATTCTAACACCCGTATGTATAGTCGTTCGCCAGCGACTCGCCAGTTTTCGTTACGAATAATATGTTTGTGGTACTGTAAGTCTATGTGAAATTCGAGGTTAACCTTGAATTTGACATAGACTTACAGTGCCACCAACATATTATTCAAAACGAAACTCCGGCGAACAACTATGCATACGGGTGTAAGACTAGTTGCTGAAATGTAGCTCCGATAAGCTACCCTAATTTTAAACTTCTGTAATGAGCCATTTACATGAATTAGTACATTTTGTATCTAGGACGAAAAGCGTAACATTCCCAGACGACTGTGTATGTTGCTTTTTGTCCAAGATACACATACTACCATGAGATAAAAAAAAAGATTCTGAGATTTTTCAGTCTATGTCAAATTCGAGATTAAAAGGTTGGTTTTGTTTGTTGTTTGACACAGACTGACGTAAAACCTAACCTGCAAATCTCGAATTTGACATAGACTGACAATACACTTCAGTACTGCCAAACGTATAACACATATCAAGGCCTGCTCAGAATAGTTTTTTTTTTTATCTCATGGTATTTTTCCGCCAATCGATACGAGTATTTAAAAAAATTAGGTAAAATAGTACTCGAATATTCTCTGCCTAGGACGAGAATATTATTCCTGTACAGTTTTATTGTAAATTACCTAGCAACGGCTGGTGTAATGGAATGTTTGAATCACGACCTGCTGAATTGTGTGACAAAAGTCACTTTATACGGCCTGGGCATTTTTTTGGAATCCATTGTTGTTTTAATTTCTGAAAAAACGCCAATTTTGGCCGTTTGGCGCCACATACCCATGAAGATATTTATATGACAACGGCTGTCAAGACTAATTTGTGTTTAGAATTGATTTTTTAAATGCAGTATCAGTAGGATAAGGACCTATTATTTTGAATATAATTAGGGTGACCACCTCTCAGGGTTTCACCCGGAGTCTCAGGGTTTCTAGACCGAGTCTCCGGGCTCCGGGTTTTGTAATCATTTCTCCGGGTTGCACTAATTCACAAAAAGCATACGCTTTATTTTTACAAAATAAAAAATCTTCCTTAATGATTGAGGAAGTATTTTACAAAAATTACACAAAAATACAAAGAATGCCTATATTATTTATATTTTTAGTAATTTAAATCAGAAAAATACTAACAATGCTCATATTTAAACAAAAAAAAAACTCAATAAAGCCTTCACACTGCTTTATCGGCTATATTTGAAAAGGTCTCAGTAGACGTGCCCAAAATGATAATTTAAATTTAGCTTTCAGACCATTTCCTTCGTAAAACTTAAGTTTGAGGTAAATTCATGATAAGATCTTCCCCAATTGGTATATTTGCACGTTGTAGAACTGCTTTCTATTTTAACAATACCACACAAAATCATAAGCAATAATAACGAATAAATTAATCAGAAAATTATACTGTGAACGTAAATGAGAAAATACACGAAAAAACTAGCTGGAAACTCAAAAAACACAATAGAAAATCAAAGTAAAAAATACACGGAAGGGTTATATTATTGTTGTCAAATTTTAAGAAACGTCGCAAAATTTAATCAAACGTAGTAACTGATGTTACATTGCAAATTTGAAATTCCCGCTCGTGGGTATACAGCGCTCTGCGGAGAATCGCGAAACTACACATTTGCCCAGGCCGTATACAGTGACGTTTGTCAAACAATTCAGCAGGTCGTGGTTTGAATTATTCCTGTACAGTTTTATTGTAAATTACCTAGCAACGACTGGTGTAATGGAATGTTTGACTTTGCTCCACAAGATTTTGTCAATAATGTGTCTAGTACGATTGGCGGAAAAAGAATTTGTGGTATAGTTTGACCATCCAGATTTAGTTTTTTATTTTTAAGGTTATAATGTCAAATTTGTTTATTTCTATACACTCTTTGTGAAAATGTATAAAAGCCATCAAGCAACCGTACGTTAATTATCAAGTCCGTATTGGTTAAAAAATGCATCTTAACCACATTATCAAATTAAACACCAAAATATTCAGTTCACAATTAAATTGAAAACGAAAAACAAACGGAAAACACAAATGGGAAACAAATACACACATTACAAGAATGTTTTAGCAGAAGGGTATTGCAGTGGTTAATAATGTCGATGTTCTTTCAACGTCACTTATTGCATTTATTAACCAGTACGTACCTGATAATTATCGTAGGGTTGTGCGATGCTTTATATACATTTCCACGAAGAGCGCATAGAAATAAACAAATTGGACATTATAACCTTAAAAATAAAAAACGAGATCTGGATGGTCAAACTATAGGCGCCTTCCTTTCATCCATGGGAGCAGCTCGGAGCGGCTCCAAACTCTCGCGCATCTCGTTCCTTTCACGGGGGCGTTTAACCTCGGAGTCGCTCACGGCTTATTTCCCCTTTCCTCTCAAGGACCAGCTCATTGGCCGAGGCGCGAAATCACAGCCAGCCAGCATGGCATACTTTTAATTTTTAAAAGGCGCGAAGGCGAAATCATTTGAGGTTAGGTGCAACTTCTCCCTAGTTTTAGGTGTTTGTGTTAAATTTTTTGAAGAAAAATGTCATTAAAAAATTTACAACTTTTTGATGCATTAAATAATAAAACGTAGAATGTACAAGTAAGTGTTAAAGATCGCGATAGAGCATTAAAAGGTACAGTCGCTTTATATACACTAACGTTAACAGTCTGGCCATATATGGTCACGATTCCCATTGGTGCCGCCATTTTATGTCTTGCGTCATTTTGACAATAAGATTTAAATTTCAAAAATGTCAAAGTCACATTTACTCAAATAAAATAAGTTGACATTCAATCAACAAAAATCGTTTAAAATGCGAGTATAAGGTTAAAAACTGATCGTAATTTTTAGAAACAACTAGAACTATACTTTATTAACGGTAAGCTGACAAGGTTTAAAGAAATTTATCAATTCCAAAATGTTTCTTCAGATATGAGGTATTGCCGTGCAGTGTGCTAACGGAAGCTTTCCTTAGGAATAGGGACAGACGGAACTTATGGACAAAAAAATTAATGGAGAAAATTGGTACCCGAATGGAAATTCAAGAATTTGTAAAAAGCATTTTGCAGATTGTATGTGTGAAGAAGCACGAGTTGGTGGCAAAAAAAACTTAAGGATAATGCTGTTCTAACATTATTTACTTTCTTATCGTCTGCTTCGAAGCCTACAGCCATTGAAAATACCAATGTCTTTATAAACAGGTGGTCAAATTTTAAAATTACATTAGCCGTCCAAAGAACTGATTTTATCGACGTTTAAATTTTAGGTATGGAGTCTTGTGCATTTGAATGCAAAAATTGGTCTGAACATAGTATTAAGGTGAAAAGCTTCCCTAGAAATAAAAAAGCGGGGCTTGTGGTCAAACAGGTTAATCGAGCATATTAGAATAACATAAAAGGTCAGAATAGAATCTAAATGTAAAAGCATTTTATATAAATAGAATGCATATTGTTGATGTAACACATATTTAAACTTTTAATCAATTAGAAAAGTTTATTATATCCAAAGTTATCGGTGTTCGTTTAAGAATAGCTGAAACGAAAACGAAAAAGCAAAATACACAACGAAGCAAATACAGTTGTACTTCTGTGGGTATGCAAAATGTAGGCTATATAAATTAAGTGGGAAGTTATAAAAAGTAATTTTAAGCGTATTAGACTGTATACTCACTGTTTTAGTAGTTTTGGGATCACTTTAAGTTTTGTAGATTTATTATTATTTATGTGAGCACTAACTGTAAATAAAATTTATAATATCTCATTGATACGACATTGTTTGTTTTACTATTTAGTCATATATTTACTTATACTAAGCATTTATTTAATTAAACTATTTTCCAACACCAACCCCGCCACTGCTTTTGACCCGCCACTGAAGGCGGCCATATTCTGTCTTATGTCATAAGTGACATTTCATATGGCCAGACTGTTGTATATAAAGGGACTGTATTAAAAGGTGGGTACCTACCTAGTTTTTAGAATACCTAACCTAGTAAAAATTTTAATTTCTTATTATTGTCTTTAGATAAAATGTTCGCGCAGTCTTTGCTTTTCCATGTGAAATGTACAGCTAGTCGGAAGCACACTGATGATGGCCAAGCAAAAATGACTGAAATTGTGGTGGAGCAACTGAAAGGTGGCAAACATGGTGAAATAGCAGCAATAGAAGATACTAATATTGAATTCATGGAGCCACAACAGACTGGCGAAGAAGCCTATCAACATGAAAATGTGGAAACAGTATACACATGGAGGTACGATCAAGTCACGGAGTTAATAAGATCGATGACCAACCACTATGAAGATTTGGGACATCCGAAAAAAAGGAAGCATGTTTACGAAAACATAATAAACGATCTTGCTAGTGTTGGGTACGAAGATAACACAATAATGGTCCAGAATAAATGGAAGAGATTGGTAAAAAGCTACAAAAATGCCAAAGACAATAAAACACGAACAGGGACTGCACCATCCCGTTTTTATTTTTTTGATGCAATGGATGAGTTATTAGGTAGTAAACCAAGCAATTCGTTCAATCATTCGATAAACTCCCAAGATTTTAATTTGGGGAGCAGTAACGACACAAACACATCCATGACTAAAGAATCTGTGAGTAATAATATAAATGACCCTGAAAGCGAATATCTAGGAGGAACTTCTATGAAAAGGAGCAAAATGAAACCTGTGAGAGTCACTGAGAAAAGACAAAAGGGAGTACATACAAGCCAAAAATGAAGAGTACGAGAAACGCCAAAAACGACACGAAGAAAACATACAGCTGGAGAAGGAGAAGATCGATATTGAAAGAAGAAAGCTAAATCTTATTGAAGAGTATTTGCGAATACAAAGTGCAATAAAACACTAAATTGTATATACAGGGTGTAGAAATGCTTTACACACCATAGGGATTTCAATGGTAATTTCTTCATATGAAAATATTTGCTTCCCTAATTATTTTAGAGCAAACTTGTATGGAAGTTTTTTGTAGAGAAAAAAACTCTGTATCCATTTACGCCAGAATTTGTCATTTTACTTTTCGGAAAACCGAAAATTTAAAGAAATAAAATTACCCTTTTTAGACAAATCAGTGGTGCCTTGAAATTACTGAATCATCTCAAAGCATCAACAAATTAGTTTGCTATTTATTTGTTTGCATCTGTCAAATGTAACGGCAACTTTTAGCTATAGGAATGTTAATTTTTTTGTAATTGTTAGGATTTTGAATTTGTTAAATTTTATATAACTAACCACCAGTCTTATAAAGGCCACTAATCTGTCGTTAACTTTAATTCGCTGTTAAAATAAACAAAAGCGCATTAAAACATAAGTGCTTATGACATATTATTCAATAGTAAACAAATTTTGATGCGCTTTTGTTTATTTTAACAGCGAATTAAAGTTAACGTCAGATTAGTGGCCTTTATAAGACTGGCTGTAAGTTAGTTATTAATTTTTCAGTATACTATAAGTTCTTAAAGTGTTGAAATATTTTTGGTTATAATAAAAAATGAAAATGAATTTCAGCGAGTTTCTGTTACTGTTTAGCACAGAAGAAATAAGAGAAATAAAAGACATTTTACGCAATAGAATGTGCGTATGTTATGTTAAAATATACAAAAAGAATTCTTACATTAAAAAAATAATTAAATAACAAATCATTCCAAATTAAAGACTTGTTGTTGCCTATTCCTACACAAAAATTTCTCAAATTAACGTATTAAGGTTATGTGACTGTTTGTGAAACTTTTGGCACTAGATGTGCGCTAAGCCGCTATATCGCGTTCCATTCACGAGCAGCACCGAGCGACTCGGGCTTCTAGCCGTTGGGGTTTGATGCACGCGAAAGGAAAGCAGCTTATACAGTGACATTACAAGTTCAGTTAAAAGTAAATTCTCAGACCCCTTACACGAACAGGTTTTTCTTGTAAATTCACATGCAGCTGGCTGTCACGCAATCATACCAATCTATTTAAAATTAAAATGTATTTAAACATAGAGTAAGAAATTTTATTTTACTAAAAAGGTTAGGTATGCAATATTAGTATTAATTTATTAATATGTTACAATATTGGTATATTAATTTGGAATATATAAGTATATTTTATTTTTAGTTCTTGTAGTATCTTAGTACTTGCTAATAAAGTTAAATATTATATTTTTATTAAACATAACCTCAAATTTATTAATATGTTACAATATTGGTATATTAATTTGGAGTATATAAGAATATTTTATTTTTAGTTCTTGTAGTATCTTAGTACTTGCTAATAAAGTTAAATATTATATTTTTATTAAACATAACCTCAAAAAATAGATCTATCCTGTGGGCTAGCATAGTGTTTTTCCATACGAAATGAATACAGTGAGCATTAGAAATAAAAAGCGTAAGTGTTACAAAATACAGAATAAGTGCTTAGTTAAAAGTTTCTATTAATATTAAGAGAACAATTAAACCGTGTAATACTGCTTGGAGTAATTGCATCTACTGCTGCTGCGATTAATAGCAAGAAGAAACGAAAAAGAAGATCTATGAATAACTGTGGTTCAATATCGCTAGTACACAATGAATTATGTGACGAAGATAATGATTCATATAAAAATTTTCTAAGGATGGACGAAGCAACATTTTTGAAGCTTTTAGCAATGATTCGGCCTAGTGCCAAAAATAGGATACCAATAAGCGTTTGAGCATATCTCCTACAAATCGGCTAACGATCACATTAAGATTTCTGGCCACAGGAGAAACTTACCAAAGTTTGTCCTGTTTGCACAATATCGAAAATCGTGCCCAAATGCTGCTAAGTCATTTTTCAAGCTTTGCAGGAGAAATACTTAAAGGTTCGCATGAACATTCCGTAACTTAAGTTTGTCTTTCATACATCTTTAGGTTCCAGATACAGAACTAGAGTGGAGAACTATTTCAAAATTATTCATGGAACAATGGAACATTCCAAATTGTATTGGGGCGTTAGATGGTAAACATATTCTATTTGAAGCTCCAAAAAGTTCTGGATCTACTTACTGGAATTACAAACAGTCGAACAGCACTGGTTGATGCCAATTACCAGTTTTCATACATAAATGCTAGCACTAACGGCAGAGTTAGTGATGGTGGTGTTTTTTGCGAAAGCAACTTAAGTAGGGCTTTAAAACATGGGTATCTTAATGACAGCTCCTTGTAGTCTATCATATTTATATACACCATTACCAAATGTCATAATTGCCGATTCTGCTTTTCCTGTTCAACAATTAATCGAGAATTTAAATAAAGTAACGGCCTCAAAGTGCACAGGGACTACTTCCGAAGATGTATTTGAGCCAACCTGGGTGTTTTACGAGTAAATTAAATTTATACAGTCACATATAATTCATTGAAACGACAAATCAAATGTAACGACTAAAATTCAGCACTAGGAGGAAGCTGATTCCCAACAAAGCTGTAGTTCAGCTCCAGAATTAATCCTTACTGAAAGTGTAGCCGAAAGTACAACTGTAAGTATTTATTAAGCAGCTTAATAACTAGTAATTTTATTTCCAGTTCGAGTTCATCAAGTAGTAATTACTACCCATTCACAAAACTCGTGAACTGTCAATGTAATTTTTTTTAAATATATGCTGAGTGTACCTAGAAATTACAGTTTTTTTTGGGAATGTACTTTGGATCTAACGATTTCTAGTAATATTGAAAGTTAGGTTAAGTTACATGTGTCAAAAGTTAAGCAAAGTTTCTCCTTGTAATAATTAACTGTAGCCTTTTTTCCCTTTCCAATAACAAAACCCTCTTTTGTTTCTGTTCCATTGCAATAGAAGTGTATGCACAAAAATTAAAGAATTTTGGAGATTATTTTTTTACAAAAAAGGACGTCAAGTTTTAAATTTCAAAAAGTTTCAGTGCTGCCAAAATCAGCAAGCAGAAGTTCCAAAACAGAATTTAAACAAGGTACCAATTTGACAGCGTTTTGACAGTTCACGAGTTTTGTGAATGGATAGTATACACCGATAACTACTCCCGAATTTGATGTATATGTGGTTCCACCGACAGTTGACAAACAAAACGACTGCGATATTAAACGAAAAAAAGGAAAGTATCTACGGCTCCAGATACTAAAACTAATTTCTTCGAAGATGCCCAAAGAGCTCTATCTTTAACTACTCAAGCTCCTGAGGTACATGCTGAAGCTAAAGTGAAAGATGAATTGGACCATTTCTTCAATTATATTAAGGCAGAAGTACGGAAATTAGAAGACGAAGGAGTAGATTATATAAAAAATGGAAATGAACACAGTCAAAATACAAAAAAAAAATGAACTAAGATTGTTACATTTACGGCCGGTCTTATAAAGGCCACTAATCTGACGTTAACTTTAATTCGCTGTTAAAATAAACAAAAGCGCATCAAAACGTTAGTGCTTATGACATTTTATTCATTAGTAAACAAATTTTGATGCGCTTTTGTTTATTTTAACAGCGAATTAAGGTTAACGTTAGATTAGTGGCCTTTATAAGACTGGCTGTTAATGTTTTAATTTGTACTTTCGGCTTCACCCTCTGTAAGGATTAATTCTGGAGCTGGACTACAGCGTTGTTGGGAATCAGCTTCCTCCAAGTGCTGAATTTTAGTTGTTAAATTTGATTTGCCTTTTCTATGAATTATATGTGACTGTATAAATTTAAGTTGCTCAAGCGCAAATACATTTTTGGAACAGTCCCTGTGTCCTTCAAAGCCGTTACCTTATTTAAATTCTCGATAAATAGTGTTCTTAATTTTAAAAGCTTGTTTTTTACTTCTTCCACTTTTATTTTAGCATCTAAATTTAATAAGGCGTATAATTCATTCATCAAACTTTCGTACGCAGCACGTTTTTTATTTCTATTGTGATAATCACTTTGCCCTACAGCATATAAAACGGGGTAGTTTTCACACAATTGTATCAGTAATTGAATTTCTTCTCTTCTCCACTGCCGCATTTTTAACATATGTCTTTGGGACAAGAATAAAACGTCAAATCACATTCTTACTAATGCAACGAAGAGGTTATGTTTACGAATTGGCGCCTACAAAACGCAGATTGGTATTATGGATTTGCGAAAAATGTTCCAGCTCCATGCTTGCCGGTAAAAGTTTTCTTGTAGGAACAGACTTGTAAGACATTGTCTCTGTCAAAACTAAACAGAGAAAACTTGTAACGTCACTGTACCAAAAATTCTTGTTCATGTAAATGGCTCATAAGTTCTAAAACCAGCTGAATAAACGTAACTAACAAAATTTGTTTATAAATATTCAAAAATTAGTTGAATAAATTAAATTAAACTTTTCATTTGTTTATTTTCTACAAGTTAATTAAACGTAACTAAAAAAAATGGGTTTTGCAAATTTCCAACACATTTGAAATGCGCAGAAGCATGGTCATAAATAACTCTTCAGAATGATATTTACTGTTTACAGCCCTTCTCTTAACGTTAGCGTTATCACTAAACTGAATATTTGTTAGGAAAAATCGAGCAATGAAAGAAAAATTCTGCTCTAGGAGTTTATAAAATGTGTCGAGGTATCGAAAACTTCGTCTTATCGAAATTCTAACTATCAAGAGATTTGTACATTACATGGGAAGCTATAATAACTAAAATAATTAAGATATTCGAATTATCAAAGTTCAAGATATCGAAGTTCAACTTACTATAACAATGAATGTTGCAAATAAATAAATAAAATGGCATTTACCTCCAATATACAATTTCGGTGCAACCACACTGTGGTCGAACTTGTGCATACCATCAATTGCGTTCTTCCTCCTCTCTCTGGAAGTTTTTGCATGGATCAGTACTACAGGATCAAACATCAATCGAACCCCTTGCATGCTAAGGCACAACCAAACACTTATAAATGGACAAGCTGCATGGAGCAGCTCAACCAGTCCAGAATTTCGAACAAGATTTTCCCACACTTTTTCTGCAACCTCACGCACTTCACATTTTGGCTCGACCAATACCCGTTGAAAGACGTGCCTCATGGCATCCTGAAGCAACTGGGCATCCCACTGCAGAATATCATTATTCGCAGGACGTTCTGTTAATGTACCCAACGTTTGCAACGTGGCTTTTCGAACAGAAGATGCGCTGTGACTAAGAAACGGCCACAACCGTGGCACTACATCGTTGAGTGGCTGTGGCGGTAACAGGGCCTGTGCTTTGGGCAGACTGAGAATTGCAGCTAGGAGACCCATGAAACTGTTGCAGGCTGCAGCAAGCTCGTCTTGTTCTGCCAAGAGGTCCCATAGCCTCGCTACCACCAGCGGCATAGATTCAGGTACGAGGTCAACTAATTTAGCAGCTATTGGAATCAGAGCTGATGCTGCCACGGCTCCCACATCATCTACCGGATCTGACAGGCCTTGAAGAATGGATGGAAAGGCGTCGTGTAGCAATGTTGTGATCATGTCTTCACGAACTGCTAGAAGATATTTAAGACCAAGTAGGCCGCCGTGCCGGGCTTCCCATTCCTTTTGCGAAAGGAGCTGGAGGAGCACCTTTAGTGTGCCCCGGCAGCCAGTCTCTGCCATCAGTTTCAGTACAGCGCATAAGCACTGGGCACAAGTTTCTCTTACAGGAGCTACAACTGCATCTGACACAAAGTCACCAAATCTGTCTAAAGCTAATACGCACAGCAGCCTCAAAGCAATGTCTTCCAACCATATCTGATGATGCTCTTCCATCTATAGTAAAAAAACAAAATTAGTTTTGTAAATGTAATAGTAAGGGATATAATTATATAAAATGAGTAACAATATGCAATTTTTTATATATAAACAATCATAAAATCATTTTTACTTCCATTAGAAACATTTTTATTTAAACTTGATTATACCGGGTGACTATAAATGATTGAGATTTTTTTCTTAGGTTGGCACTGTTTATGTTGGTGGCAATGTAAGTCTATGTCAAATTTAATGTTCGCAGGTTAGGTTTTCCGTCAGTTTTAAAACAAACCGACGGAAAACCTGACATACACTTACACCTTCAACATATTATTCATACATTGTATAACACTGCACAGGTATCCTACATCAAATACAGGCAGACCTCGCCGTTCACAGCTTTGCAGTTTGCTGATTTGATTTTACGTGAGGCACCTTTGTGCTTCCTTTTCTTTGCCGTTCGCAGATGGAATTGCCAACTGTTTCAACTTTCACACACTAACTTATAAAGCCTACTAATCTGACTGTTAAAATAAACAAAAGCGCATAAAAATATGTTTACTAATGAATAATATGTCATAAGCGCCAACGTTTTGATGAGCTACATTATTTATCAAACTTGTAAACACACTTATCGAGCCTATTCCTTTGAATCTCTTACTACCAAATTGGACCTGAAATGCATTGTAAAATTATAACTTAAATACACAAATGGACATTCGAGCTCTAGAATCAAGTGGCAGACTTATGTTACGTACGGAATTTTAGTTCAAGCTTTACTGTCTTCTCGAGCGTTTCTGCCGAAAATTCAATTGAGTTTAATTTTTAAAACATGGAAAATCATGTCGTCAAAGCGTCAAGTTTCTGCTTCAGGTTTGCCAGACAAAAAATGCAGAAAAGTTTTGATTTTTTGAAGTTGCATAGTATAAATAAATCTAGTTAATGGAACCTAACCCCGTTTTTATCATTTATGTGTCTACTTGTGCATCGCGATTTTGCGCTTTGCGGCATACTTCTGGAACGTAGCCCCCACGAACGGCGAGGTCTGTCTGCAGTTAAAATAAATGGCGCCAAAATAATAACCATTCAAAAACGTCAATCATTTCTGAAAGCACTGTACTATATTTTAAATATTGCTTTTGATTATGAAGGAAGAGGTACTTACTAGTTTTCAAAAATTACAAATTTTACAAAAACGGTACAAAATAGATTGTTAGTTCAAGAGACAAATTTTCACATATAATCTCATAAGAGCATTAATTCTTTCCGGAATTTTTTTTGAGTGCGTTTCAACAACGTCGTATTAATTTGCCCGAGCGGGACGCGAGGGCAAATTATGACGTTGAGTGCACGAAAAATAATTTCCGGATATGAATTAATGCTCGAATGCAGATTCGGTAAGAAAATCGTAACGACACAAACCCTAAAAAGAAGTAATGTCTACCTACAAAAAATTTCCAAGAAATTTTGTTGTTGTTTTGGATACGACTCGTGAACTGATTTTTCTATTGGTCATTAATGAGTGTCGTACGATTTTCACATATAATCTCATAAGAGCATTAATTCTTTCCGGAAATTTTTTTGAGAGCGGTCCAAGAACGTCGTATTAATTTGCCCGAGCGGGACGCGAGGGCAAATTAGGACGTTGTTGGAATGCACGAAAATAATTTCCGGATATGAATTAATGCTCGAATGCAGATTCGGTAAGAAAATCGTAACGACACAAACCCTCACAGTTACGTTAGTCTACCTACAAAAAATTTCCAAGAAATTTTTTTATTGTCTTGGTTACGGCGCGTGAACTAATTTTTCTATTGGTCATTAATGAGTGTCGTACGATTTTCTCTAGAATTTTTAGCTGAATTCAAAAATGTAATAATATACCGGGTGTTCTATTTAAAATAGGAATTAATAAAAAAAAATGAAAAAAAACAAAAGAATCCCATTTTAGAAGTATTCAACTGGAAAATCACCTATCTCACATTAATACACATTAAAAATGTAAAGTTTAAAAAAAATTGTTGGAGCCGTTTTTGAAAAAATATATTCTCGATATGGCTTCCACTTGTTCAGTGGGCGTTTAACCCCTTTGCAAGTGAAAAACAACCCCCTCCAAAGCCTGGTGCTGCTCTTTCACCTTTGTCTCTTGAAAGCTTCATTCTACAATAAAATTGTACACAAACAAAAACATTGGCAACTACATTTTCTATAAGAACTGCCCCATGAGTCGCCATGCATCTATTATTAGTTTTTACTTCCTTTTACTACTATAAAGGAAGTATTGGATTCACCCCAAAAATTCGAAATTGAGTTTTCAACAGATCTTCACGTTTTAGAGTCCCCTGATCCTAAAAAACATATTTTTTTTCATTGGTCTGTCTGTCTGTGTGTGTGTCTGTGAACAGAATATCTCAAAAACGAAAAGAGGTATGGCATTGAAACTTCATATATAAGTTTTGTGTACTATGTAGATGAGACAGCAAGCTTTTGAAGAAAATCGCATAACCGGAAGTAGGTGTTTACTCTTGTGATTTTTCAGTTTTTTTCGATTTTTTCAAAAACGGCTCTAACGATTTTTTTTTAATTTTACATTTTTCTTACATTTTTAATGTGTATTGATGTGAGATAGGTGATTTTCCAGTTGAATACTTCTAAAGTGGGTTTCTTTTGTTTTTTTTTCTATTTTTTTTATTAACTCCTATTTTAAATAAAACACCCGGTATATTATTACATTTTTGAATTCACCTTAAAATTCTAGAGAAAATTTGTCTCTTCAACTAACACTCGATTTTGTACCGTTTTTGTAGAATTTGTAATTTTTGAAAATTTTTAACAAATGGTTAAAATTTAAAAATGAAATTTTTGACTAATTATAAGATCACTGTAAAAGGAAGTTGTGTGAGTGTATCACACAAGATTTTTATTACTTCCTTTTACGATAAAGGAAGTATTAGATTCAACCCAAAAATTCGAAATTGAGTTTTCAACAGATCTTCATGTTTTAGAGTCCCCTGAACCCAAAAAACGTATTTTTTTTCATTGGTCTGTCTGTCTGTGAACAGAATTTCTCAAAAACGAAAAGAGGTATGGTGTTGAAACTTCATATGTAAGTTTTGTGTATCATGTAGATGCGACAGCAAGCTTTTGAAGAAAATCGCATAACCGGAAGTAGGTGTTTACTCTTGTGATTTTTCAGTTTTTTTAGATTTTTTCAAAAACGGCTCTAACGATTTTTTTTTAACTTTACATTTTTATTACATTTTTAATGTGTATTAATGTGAGATAGGTGATTTTCCAGTTGAATACTTCTTAAATGGGTTTCTTTTGTTTTTTTTTCTATTATTTTTATTAATTCCTATTTTAAATAGAACACCCGGTATATTATTACATTTTTGAATTCAGCTTAAAATTCTAGAGAAAATTTGTCTCTTGAACTAACACTCTATTATGTACCTTTTTTGTAAAATTTGTAATTTTTGAAAATTTTTGATAAATGCTTAAAAATTTAAAATTATAAGATCACTGTAAAAGGAAGTTGTGTGCATGTATCACACCAGATTTTATATAATCCCAGCCCGAACCAGACAAGGAGCACATGCTGACGACTTCTTTCGCTACGAATCTTTTAAAACATTCATTTCACATTAAAAATTCTCAGGCAAAGAATTGTAGAACGGAATCTCCTCTACAATATAAATTTATCACAAGCATTTCTAAATTTTTTTTTACAATTAACTTCACTCCACTCTATGTCTCTCTTAAAGGCTGCATTTATAACTTCTTCCCTCCGCATATTTCTCGGTCTTCTTTTCGTTTTCTTTTTATGTGTTTGTGCTTCAAATTTTCTTCTTACCGTCTTATCTTTTTCCATCCTCATTACATGCCCTAACCATCTTAACTGCCCTTCTATCGTATCAAATATTTGTTTCTAGATTTTCTCTGATACCGGTGTTTCTTATTTTGTCCAACCTTGTTTTTCCCTCAATTTTCCTTAAGAACCTCATTTCCGTGCTTTGTATTCTGCTTTTGTATTAAAACCCACATTTTAGACCCATATCTCAAGATTGGGGTGGCTAGTCTTTTAAATATTTCTGTCTTTATATATTTCGGTATTTCTTTTTTACCCAAAAATGTGTTCTTGATTGTGTTGAAAAGTCTTCCTGTTATTCCTATTCTTTCCATTTATTTCATCTTCCAATGTACCATCTTGTGCTATTTTTGTTTAGATATTTAAACTTGCAGACTTGTTCTAGAGCGTTTTATTTTTACTGATAATCATTGTTTTTGTCTTTTTTTCATTTATTTCCATGTCTAAAGCTTCCAGGGAGTTATTGTACATCCTTAGGTTTTCGTTTAGTGTTTTTTTATTGTTAGCGATCAGCACTAAATCTCTGCATCTCCGCATACGGTAGTATAGAGAAAGTATTGTAATCGTCAAAAAAATCGACTTTGAGATTTTGACGAATCTTGACGTTTTAGACCTCCTAGAGTCCGAAAAAACCATTTTTCGAATTATGTCTGTGTGTGTGTATATGTGTGTGTGTGTGTGTGTGAACACGATAACTTAAAAACGAAATAAGCTAGACCCTTGCAATTATGTACATAGTCATTATTCAAAATTTGTAGATTCCTATCAAATTTTGAGCGAAATCGGTTAACCGGAAGTGGCCTAAGAGGTAATGGGAACTTAAATCTGCCGCGTCCTCGTTCGTGGTTCCCGGGCAATGCGCGTATTATACATACACATACTTTCATATGTTTGTACAGGCGCGTAGCGAAAAGGCAGATAAGTAAGTTGTTTTGAGGCACAAAAAAAACGTTTTTAATGTAAACATAGATAGATACATATACATTTTTTCATTTATTGTTTGGGTACTTAATACAAGTACATTCAGGCCGGTGCCCCGCCTTTCGGCACTACACCTGCTTTTGCTCTAAATTTCTATCCCGAGTTTACATGTTGATGTATTAATTATGACTTATTGCCTAACCTAAATTTAAACATTTAAACTAACTAAAGCCTATCTGGTAACTTATGCTACACTTAACTTAAATTGGACTCTGTCCGCGTCTGTGTCTCTCGCGGTCGAACTCCCTATCCTAAGTTTGTCCTAACCCTATCTTATTCTAATTGGTCGTGTCTACCCAGCGACGCCGTTGCACTCGCGCACTGCCTTAAAGCTACAACTTAAGCTACCCCTATGTCTAACTAATCTAATCACCTTCCGGCGACCAAGACGTCCACTATCGCATCGGTACTCGCGCTTTCGGTAAGTCGGCACACACTCGCGTACACACCCTCTTCAAACGCTGTTAGTCCCCGTCGTAGTCAATATTGTCTACGACGGAGCGCCTGATCCGCAACATGCTGGGGCAACTCGGAGACTTTGCATCGTGTTGGGTGTCGATCTGTCGTCCTTTGCTAACCTCGTTGGCACGCTTGCACACAGCACAGCACGGCTGCGCCGCCGGACACTCCTTGAACTTGTGACCGCTCGCCGCGCACTTGCCGCATATCTGTTCTTTCACTTCGCACGCCTCAGCCCTGTGGCCGAAGGCGTAGCACTGGAAGCACTGCACGAGGCTAATGTGGTCCTCCGCCCATATTCTTTGCCACGCAAAGTTGACTGGTCTCGCCTGCAGGGCCTTTTGTAGCCCCGGTGCTACCTCTAGCACTACGCACACCCGGGAATCGCTGCCCTTGCCACTGAAGCGGAACCGCTGTCTTACCTCGGACCGGAATCTGTCCTCGCCCCCTCGTAGTTCGACCAGGTCCCTATTGTGCTCGATTATAGCATCGACGACGTTTTCGCTCGGGCCGATCTCAATCCTCGGGAGAACCATCCTGGGCCACGCTTTCTTTACGTCCGCGCTCCGGAGTCGGCCCGCCGCGCCTGCCGCGATGGACAGCTTTAGGCGCTCCGCGTCAGCCTTTCCCGCGCACTCAACAATCACGGCTCCGTTCCTAGCCCCTCGGACCGAGGAGATCGCGATGTTCGCTGTCCTTAGGTTGACGGCTTCCTTCAGGATCTTCCTCGTGTCCGTGGTCGTTTGTCCTTTCTCGTTTGGTGCGACGCTGATGGCGTAGGTGGCCGGCTTCCTGCTGGTGGACACCGCGCTGGCGTACGTGGCCTGTCCTGTTCGCGCTGGGGGAACCGCGCCGGCTTCCGTCTCTAGGCGAAATATTTTGCTGTCCCTGTCCTTGAGGTCTCGATCCTTGGTTGCGAGCTCGTGCCTCAGCTCACGCATGACGCCGACACGTAACTCGTCGGCTGCGTCCCTCAGCTTCTTTCTGTCCTCGGCTAGGATCCTGTTCTTCCCTTTGACAGGAATCAGCTCCTTGATGCAGTCGAAGCCCGTCTTTGCCAGCTGCAGCAGTCTCTCCTCGGGTGTGTCACCTTCTGCCTGCAGGTAGCGACTAACCTCGGGGGTGTCCGCCTCCTTCGCGCCTCGAGCGTCTCCTTCCCCCTTGCTCGCGCTCTCCTTTTGGGTTACAGGCTCACCCTCGCTGTCCGTGTCCCTCTCAGTCAGCATGTCGACATCACTGTAGGCCGCCAGCACGCCTGTAGCGGTGTGGACTCGCCTTCTTCCGCTCGCTGTTCCTGCGCGTCTTCTGCGCCGGCCCGGGCCCGATGGCGGAAAGCCGGGCGGTGGCCCCATAGGAGAGTTGGAGCCCAAGCCCCACGGATCGCTGTGCGCCAGGGTGCCGGTAGGTGGCACTAACTTCGATGCTCCTCGCCTTCTTCTAGTAGGTAGGGGCGGTTGCACCAATAATACATTAATCCATTAATGCGCAGTAGTTAGGGCGATGGCTTCACTGTTAATCCATTAATGAGTAGTAGGTAGGGAGCAACCTCCGCCACCTTCTGCGCTCCTACTACTAAGAATTTTAAAAACACCGCGAATCTCGTGAATTGCGCGACACTCGCGGTTTATATCGCGGTGGTATGTTCGCGGACGTGTGGCCACCTATGCCCGCGGTATTTGAGCCGAAATTCGCGGCCGCGGCGGATTATAGATAAACTCGCGAATTCCGCGGATTTCGCGGAGCTTCCCTAACTACTCACAGAGATGCTACAAATTTTTCTAAGTCCCAAGACAGCGCAAGGCGCGGCCCCGATGAGCTCCCGGGAGCTCGCACAGAGGAAGTCGCCGACAAGCAGGGCTGAGCCCCTCGCGTCGGGGCTAACCTCACAAAAACACAACACAAACTAACTAACTCTGGACTTAGAAAATTTCTTGTTACGGAGCGCGCACGACACGTCCGTTCTCAATCGCAGCTGAGCTGGAACTAGATACATATACAACTGTTAAACACCAATAGTTATCAGTACCAAGACGAATGCGAGAAAGTCTAGGGGAGCACACTCCCGATTTTTATATCTTCCATTCTCCAGTGGCCTACTTTGTAATGTTTTAAGACTTTTTTTTGCTTCCTTGATTCCCTCGTCTAGCACCACAGTGAAAAGTAACGGGCTCAATATGCATCCCTGCCTAACTCCTTTTTTAGTTTCGAACATCCGTGATGTTTCATGTTTTACTCTAACAAAGTTCCTCATTTGCTTGTATACAGATTTTACACCATTTATCATCTTTTCACCTACACCTCTTTTTTCTAGTATTCTCCAAATATCGTTTCCATTTATTTTATCGAAGGCCTTATGTAGGTAAGGCACAGGTGTATCTCTCCGTTCTCTCTAATTGCCTCTGTCACGCCCCT
Source organism: Agriotes lineatus (assembly GCA_940337035.1). NCBI lineage: Eukaryota > Metazoa > Arthropoda > Insecta > Coleoptera > Elateridae > Agriotes > Agriotes lineatus. The sequence continues at coordinate 82,343,423 of OW679200.1, read as the reverse complement.
GTTAGGTCTAAAGCCATATTGTGAGTCTTCTACAGTTTCCTTCAACACTCTTATTCTTTATTCTAATATTCTGGCGTATACTTTGCCCACTACACTTAACAGCGTAATTCCCCGATAATTATTAGTCGTTTGTGTCTCTTTTTTTAAATATCGGTATAATTATTGCAATTTGCCAATCTTCTGGCGCTTCACCTGTATTCAGTGCCTTGTTCATTATAAGCTTTAAGGTCTCTACCATTACCTGATCGTATCCTGATGCCTTTCCCAAGTTCATTTTACTTATTGCCTCTCTTATTTCTTCTATAGTTATATCTTCCACTTCTTCTATGCTCTACAGGTTTCAAGGTGATTCGTTTCCCTTCTATTCTACTTTTAGGTTCATTCCTTCCAATAAATCTTTAAAATATCTACGTAACTACGTAAAACAAATACATTCAAATATTTAGACACTACAATTAACCACAATAATGACTTGTCTAGCGAAATAAAGCAACGATTAATAGCTGGTAATAGGTGCATGTTCGCTCTAAACAGCATACTGAAATCGAGAGCAGTATCGAGATCCTGCAAGCTCCGCCTGTCAAAACGGTAATAAAACCTGTTGTTTGTTATGGAAGTGAGTCGTGGACCCTCACACAAAGAAATGAGGAGTTACTAAATCGATTTGAAATAAGGGTTTTAAGGAAAATCTATGGACCTGTGTACGACGAAGCGGAAAATGGATGAACTTTGAATAAAAAGAATTATTACAAGAAAAAGACATTGTTGGTTGGATTAAAAGGCAACGTATTAGATGGGTGGGCCATGTATGGAGAATGCCAAACACAAGAGCAGCCAGAGGGCAGGCGACCTAGAGGACGGCCTCGTTCAAGATGAAAAGATAATGTGCTAGAGGATCTGAAAGAACTGAGCGTACAGAACTGGACTATAACAGCTGGAAATAGAGACAGATGGAAGGCGGTTGTCGAAGAAGCCAAGGCTCTACATGGGCCGTAGTGCTGTGTGTGTGTGTGTGTGTGTGTGTTTATTAGGTCAGTTGAAATTTCGGCAGGACCAGGAACTTTTCCACTTTTCATACCACTTAGGGCCTTCTTTACTTCCATGACGCTTATTTCTCTGGGTATTTTCGCTGTTATACTGTCTAGACCTCCATAACCTGTTTCTTTTTCATTAAGAAATTCCTCATTAGATTTGGTTAAGAGTGTCTTGTAGTACTTACTCCATGTGTCAATATTAATCAGGTTTAACCCGCTTTTGTTCTTGTTATGTGTTTTTAGTCAGTATTTTCCATGCTACATTTGTATTGCAATATACTATTCTAAGCACTTTGTTAGATATTTGCAGCAAAAGAACAGGATAAGTGCATTTTTCGCTGTGTCTGTAAAACTACCTCCAACTTGTTCAGGAGATAAAGATAAAAATCAGCATACAGTCCTTGCTGGGGGTGGTCTTTTGCTTCAAAATACATGAATCACCGGCCAGACAAATTGGAAGTCCTTAGCTTATTTTTATATCTAAAATTGCCAAAATTTAATTTTTATAAATTATTTCTTCAATTTTTTCTAATTTATGTGAACTAAATTGACAATAGAAAGCTTAAAAAACAATTAAACAAAGCAAATATTTCAGCAACAATTTGATAGTTGTAATAATTTCTAAAACTTGCTTATAGCTATGAAAGTTGTCGTAGGTTGACAAGATTTACAAAAGTTTATCAAATTGCATGAATGTAAAATAGGAGTATTCAAACATAAGTTATAATTTGTATTGCGCACCAAGAGACAAGACATGCACAGAAGTTATACGCATCAATTAATGCTCTGAAACAAGTCCTAACTTGATGGGAGTTGTTGAGTCGCCACATTTCAATTTTGTTCATTTGGCAAGGACGAAGGAAGTGGAAGTACATTTAAGCACTACAGATGTTCTGAACGTTATATTATGGCAACGTTAAGTTTCGTTATTTGTTCAGCAAATAACACGTTACTTTGTTAACGAGTTCTATGGTACAACGTAAGAAACGGACAGAGGCACTAACATCATGGAATGAGTTTTTGCGCAACGTTACGTTAAAATAGCATTCCGTTTGTTATTTTAGCGCCACGTTCTGTAAAAATTCCCTAAAAATAATGGTGTAAATAATAACGGCACATGCATGCCAAGCTGTCATACAAATATTACGAATGGAATTGAATAAATGGTTCACTCCAATGATTAATTAGAGAGCTTTCGGTGGATCTCCTTATAGTTAGTTATAAATAACTTTTAGCTTACAAACCGCTTTTTGATTTCGGAGTAAAAAAGTTCCAAATCAGTCTTTCTTGAACTCATTTCTACTGCTAACTATGTAACCACAATATGGATGGGGCCATAATATATATAACAGCAATGAGATAACATGAATAACAAAATAGAATGCTCGAGTAAGAAAGAGATGGCATGTTTAGTTGACAAATGTCATAATTAAATTAAGCAATACGAGTTATTTTCTTGTTCATGTTATCTCATTGCTGTTATATATAATTGTGGCCCCATCGGTATATGCACACGATGCTATAAAAGAGTATACTAAAAATCTCTGTGTGAATGGTGAGTACTGTAATAAATATTAGGCTGGCTGCAGTTGTTTAGAAGAACAATAAATAATGTGCACATGCTGAAATATACCGAGTGACTATAAATGATTGTGATTTTTTTTCTTAGGTTGGCACTGTTTATGTTGGTGGCACCGTAAGTCTATGTCAAATTCGAGATTAGCAGGTTAGATTTTGCGTCAGCGGGTCACCGATGGCTCACATTAAGGACATAGTATATGTGGGAATTTGATCAGTAACGAAGTAACGTTATTTTGGAATGTTATATTTCCATAACGGGATCGAACGGAACGTTACTAGTGAGTAGCAGTAATTCCCATCTCTATCAAGCACTGAGTAACACATTACCAATAATTTTCTTGCTTGCTAAAGATGGTATCAAACTATCAGGAATTTTAACAAGACTTAAAAAGGACAGTTAAGTGCGGAAGCACTGTCAGACATAAGCGTTTATAAACGAAGTGAAGTTGCATTAGTCTTTGTGTTATCTTTTGAATAAATATTAAATTTATATTTGAACGCTCCTCGGAAATGAAAATGTTTGATATGAAATATTCTGCAAGATTCATTTTTTTCATTAGTTCTCCCTCTACAATGGTCCTATATTTACTACATACTTTATCAAAAAGAGGTGGTGATAAGGGAAACACGTTTTCCCATGCCTACATACGAAAGTAGCAGTTTTCATACAGTCAAGTAGCCACAAAAAATGACAATATCATTCACCCGGTCGTTATAACGAACGTGTTGGTTATGAAAGAATGCACAATTCACCGTTACACCAGCGTACATAAATCAAACAAGTACAGACACTCATGCTTGACCACCAGATGGCAAAACCACGAGTTACAATCTAGGGTTAGACAACGTGATTTAGTGAACTTATCCCAACTTCGAGTTCCTGCATATTAATAAGATAATTTTAATATTATACAGGGACTCAACCTTGATGTGGTCAGAGCTAGTGTATATAGATGAATACTGCCACGTCCACCATTTTTATTCCTCTGAAATATGAGTCACTTTGAGGTTTCTAACACAATTCCCCCAACGTGACGTTTGTTGGCAATACAAAACTTTACTTAAAATTGGCAAGACTGTAAGTCTATGTCAAATTCGAGATTAGCAAGTTAGGTTTTGCGACAGTTTTGACTCAAACTGACACAAAACCTAACCTGCTAACCTCAAATTTGATAGCTAACCTCGAATTTGACATAGACTTACAGTCTTGCCAATTTAAAGTAAAATTTTAGACATAACTCAATCGGTTATTGCTGATGGGAGTAAACATGGCGGTGATGACGGTATTTTCACGGATCAAAGTAGAGTGCTTTATAGACCAGGCAAGCTTATTCCACTAGATTTTGTGTCACAAGGACTTTAGCGCCAAGCCGTTGGATGCGCTGACCGGTAAGCGTACGTTCTGTCGTCTGTCAACCAAGCAAGACTGGAAACCGTTTGAGTATGTACTGCTTGATCCAAACGAACACTGTACGCTGATTTAAATTTTTGTGCATTCCATATTGATAGTAATTATAATTAGTCTTCATCCAAGTGTGGTTATTGAAATCTACACTTCTCCAATAAATTAACGCACCACCAAAAAGTAGCCAAAAGTTTAAAGTTAATTTTTGTCGAAACCACTTATCCGATTTGGACGATTTTTTTTTTAATGAGAAGTTGTCTCTTTCAGAAAGTTAGTTCTATTCGCATGGAAACCTATTTTTGTATAAATACCGGGTGTAACAATTATAACGTGTTTTTCTTCAGAAAAATAAGTTTTTTGAAAATTTCCCAGGCATACTTCATTTTTCACACTGAAATTATGTTAGAAATTCGCCTTTAACCAAACAGGGCTGAACCCCAAAAGATGAAAATTTAAATCGTGAATTTTTTACTTTTTACAAGAGTTGTTTCACCTATCCGGGGGGACTCACTGTTGTATATTGGCTATGAATGTGGTAATGCAGTGGCGCCATCTGTTGGTAATAAATAATACCCCCCCCCCCCCAGTAGCCATTTATGGTCATTCAAATCAGTATTTTGACATCAAAGGAAACCGTCATTGAGTGTCTCTACTTGTTTATATATGCTAGTTACACAGTGGGCTAAATATGTCATTTTAACCTAAAAATTACTGACAATCGACTGACATTGTCAGTTGTCACAATAAAGCTGTCATTCATTAAATTGCAAAAATGTATATTTTTTTGTTGTCGTGAGAAAGATAGTGTACATAATTCGCTCCAAAGTGTATCATACGCTCCTATCTTAAGTCACTCGGCTTCACTGCCCTCTGCCTCGTTACTCAAATATACTCGCACGATACACGCCACTTTCACAGCTTGTTATGTAATATACTATAAGAGGTAATGTAAGTTTTTTTCCATTTCTTTTTGCAACACTGTTTCATAGATTGAGGTTCTCCACTTTCCTTTTGTGAATACATGAAATATTTATATTTCTACATCAAACAGATATTTCGTAAATTATATGAAAAGTTTGCTGTGCCGTTTGTTGTGCCATATAGTGTTGAAGTTGATTAGTAGGCTTTGTGGAAACAAACTAATAAATGCTATTTTTAACATGACACTACAAGCATATACAAATTCAACTGCTAAATGTAATAGCAGCATTACTTGTAACGAATATGCCATTTAAACTCTTCTTTAGTATAATCCATTCACTCCTTTGTTGCATGAAGGGTGGCCTTGGATTTTGTTGTTAAGTTGCCCATGAACAAAACCGTAATTTTTATTTTGTTGTATAACCTGCATAACCTCCAAGAAATTTACTGTCACTTGACCGAACAGTTAGACTTCTTACTTTAGTAGTACATGTCGAGAAATATTTAAAATCCTTCCATGTAATTAATTAAAAATGTTGCTAATTACACAATTTTGCTTAAATATGGCAACTTTGCATTTGAACGTGTTTTGTCTCATATTTTCTAACCTAAAAGTATTGGGAACTATAACCTCAAATAAACACAACAAAGTAATTTTACACAACTAAATTAGGGAAACTGTCATGACCAACCTTCATGCCAAAAAGATGTGAACAGCGTTTAATAATCAATCATTCTAAATTTATTAATTACAATAAATACATCAGTATTACTGAGTTAAAAACATTCTAAAATACAGTGATGTAAAATACGTTTATAATTAACTTTTATTTATCTAAATCTACAATATTAAGTGCTTACTTTTTCACATGCTTTTCAAAAAGCATTATGAAATAAATTTAATATTAAAATGCTTAAACGAAATCAAATATAGGTTTACGTTTTAAAAATGTCCGTAGTCTAAACGGTTATTAAAGCACTTACTTGATTTGTTGTTTGTTTCTCCATGGCCTACTAACCAATTGAAATGGTAAATAACAGCCTACTGTAACAAAATATGTTTTGCAATTGTCTCAAAATATTTTTTATTTGCAGACAAAATATTCTACATATTCATAAAAATAAAAAGAACTCAAATCTAAAAAAAATCTATACTGCTTTATTAAAGAACATGGCATGCCAACAATACTTTTTCCACTTCTTATCCTCTTTCCGTAATAAATAGCAGTGCCATAACAATTGGCCCAACCTGCATATGCACTATTCATTTAGGTTTTGAAAATAATTACCTGATTATTGTAACAGGAACATATTAACTATTAATGGTAAACTAAACAAGTTTAATTTGTTCATATCGTGCCAGCGAATAACATTTGACAATACTTACTTCCGAATTCAATAAATATGTAGATTTTCCTGCTCCCTGACCATGCACGGAGAGTATTTCTCTGACAGCTGTAGCAGCACCATGTCGCGCTTCCCAGCTGCTACTAAATAAGTCTTGACTCAATTGATCACAGAACCATTCCAGAGGCCAGTCTCCTGCATCTCCATTATCACTATCATCTACAAAGGGAGCAAATGAAATCAAAGCTGCAATAAATACAAAAGTCAATCCTTACTAAAGCTCAGATTATTTTCCTCTTTAATTTTAAGGTCTTCCAGTTTTATTCTCTTCTTATCGGGTTCATCACAAATAATATCATCCGCAGGTTCTCGTGACCTCTGTTTGCTCACAGCCTGACGGGCTTTTCTCCGTGCCCTGTTCATTTCTCTCGAGCTCAGGCCCACTTCGCCTGGGCCCGATACGATGTCTCTGAGAGGTTTCTGCAATAATACATAGTATTGCAGGTTTTAATTATTTTTATCACATTTATTAGCATACCCTATTATTGTCTTCCCACTTAAAGCTATGTTCTTGTGCGTCAGGAGTTGGTGTTGCTAAATCTTCATTAGTGAACAGTCCAGATATTTCTATGCCTATTTTAGAAACTACATCTAATCCTAGCCTAGCGTTGAGTAACTGTCGCTGCTTTGCCATTCTCTCTTTTATATCGATTCCTGGAACACGGAAAAAGTTGGAATTACTCAAATTGCATTCTTGTAACGACACATTTTTACAGAAACAATTATTAATGTAGCTACCTAAGGTGGAATCTTCCTCATAATCATATTCTCTCCCTTCTGAGGCCATCAGTTGTGTACTATTGGCCAATACTTTTTCCATGTCAAACTTCTCGAACCGTAGCCTCCCAATGCAGGATAATGACTGAGCTTGGCCATCTTCTGCAATAATAAAGTGTTATATTAGTAACACGTACTATTAATATGTTGATACTTATGTGCAGCATTATTTTTGTAATAAATACAGAACGATTTACAGCCATAAAATTTCATAAACCTAGAACTTTCTTATAACAAATACACACGTTTAGCATTATTCAGGAGAAATGTTTTACAATAATTCGAACACAATAAACGTTTCAGAATCATTATCGGTTAAAAATTGAGTAAGCTATTAACAATCTCATATAGGGAATGAAATAAGTCCTAGGTGTAATATCTTTGTTTCTCGTTAAATACAGCTGCAACAAAGTAGAACGAGGTAGCGTTTGAATTGATATTTAAATTTATTTAAATCGTACTGCATTACCTAAACTTTATGTGACTGTGTATCAGATGCAACTAGTAGTTACAATTTTTGATAAGTAATTACAATAACACACTTTTAAAAATATGAGATACTTGATGACATCTGCATAATTACAGAGTCTGAGCTGGATTTATGCAATATTTTACGAGAAATTATGTTTTTAAGAAGAATTAATCGTGTACGAAGACCATATAGAATAAGAAACGAAGACATCAGACAACAGTTAAATGTAGGAGCAATAAAAAATAAAATTGAAAAACAAAAGTTACGATTATTTGGACACTTAGTACGTATGAAAAAAACTATGGCAAGTCAAACCAGCGAGAAAAATAGAAGAAGACGAACTTTGAACAGCTGCATCCTAGAAATTCTACAGGAAAATGCTGAAATGAGGCAACACAAATGGCACTGAATAAAAACCGGACTATGTATGTATTGCAATGGTATGTCTAATTAGTGTTGTAATATGTTATTAATTTAATTTTTAAATAAGGGTACCACGCAAATATTTTTCGTATTCGTGTTATCAAATCTTAGGTTGATTAAAAGTTACTTGTAAATAGTTGTATGCCCTTGATAATATTTTATTTATCTACAATTAATCCAATAATACGCTAGCTCAAATCAATAAAGCAAAGACTCATCTCGGTTGGGTCCACCCTGAATGCATAATTTATTAAAATTATTAAATACGGATCTGTCTCCGCATACGCTTAACCGCGCACAATCGAAAACTGAAATTGGGTCAAATATAAGCCAAGATGGACGCCGTTTGCAAGATCGCGTCAAATTGATAAAGCAAAACAAGTGAAATCGATCACAGTTCTATTGGTAACTATTTAAATTAGTTGGTTTTTGCGGCATTAATCCTCATTTTCTGCACTAACCCTTGCCTTTTGATTATTATGGTTTCCTTCAAATGCTTTAATGCCTTCATTCTTACCTGCTCGTTGCATGTTCATAAGCTTATCTATCTTTCTTATAAAACCCTGACTGGATTTCACTATTAAACTTTACCTGAATTCTACGCTTCATTCCCTTGCGTTTGCGATCCATCTTGTAATTATTAAATTTCATTCGGCTTGGCATTTACTTTAGCATAAACCTAATCAATTAACTGAACTTACATTCAACTTAAATCCCTGTGCGAATTGAGCTTTGCTTATTGCATTCATTAATTAATTATTCTGCAATTACTGGCATCTCATTACAAATGTATTCATTCTGGCAAATTGAAGTTTTAGCTTTGTAGTTATATAAAATATCTCACTCTGAGCTTTCATAATATGAGTTGATTGGTAGGGCTTAAAACCATAGCAGTATCTATGTTTAAAACCAAGAATCATATTCTATTTACGTAAAGAATTTAATTATATATTTAATACAAATTTCTCGAAAACGTCTACTGTGGACATAGGCGCCGAGTTTTCAAAATTTCAGGGTAGTTCAGGCTCGACCTAACTACAAATGTGTTTTATTTTTATTTTTGTATACCTTTACACGTAACTGTAGAACCGTTTATTGATTATATAGTCAAACCTCTTTAACTCGAAGTGTCAGGAGAAAACAAAAAAAACTCGAGTTATCGAAAGTTCAAATTACCGAATTTTCATTTTTTAAAAATATTTGTGGAGCGTTCATTCAAAAGCAGACATGTCCACTTTTCTACATGTTTTATATGGTTTCCTGCCCTATTCCATCGTTTACATCGACTGGTGAACTCAGAATCAACCAAAACCAGATATTTCCCATGTTCATGTAAACCTAAATATCACGAGTTCAATCAATACCACACATGTCCACACCAGAAAATAAGTTTTACTGTTCCGACCAAAACATGACTTGTCCAATTGTATTTAACATCTGAGTTGCACACAATATCACAAAAGCAGATACATCCATATAATGAATTCGATATGGATTTTCGTTCTACTTCACTGGCTATTTCACAATATAACCTTTATTATTAGGTGCCTTGTTGTTTGTTTATTGAATGTTGTCGAGTCTTTTGAAGTTGTGTGCTTAGAAACTGTTAACAGCAATTAATACTACTGTCGGTTTAATTAATACAGGAAGCAGGAACAAAAAGCGTCAAGTGTCGGCACGAAATAGATTAAAAAGGCAAAGGTAAACTTAGGTTTATATTATTTTGAGGTTATGGTGTTAGTTTTCAGTTTCTTTTTAGATATTCAGATAAAGATAGGGTGATCAGACATACTCTTTTTTAGAGTATTATACTCTTTTCTGGATAATATCCTCTTTACTCTTACTTTTTATAAAACAGCTATCAATATACTCTTTTTAATTCATTTAAATACTCTTAATACTCTCTTTAGATTTTGCTTCAAACATTATTATAAATCTGCATCGCGGGATAATATTTAACAGAAAATGTTGCACTCGCGCAACTTGTTAATGAATGCAGAATACATATGTGGAGTAGGTATTGTTCCGTGTGCCGAGTGTACCTACAACCTACATAAACACGAATGCGAGCGGATTATAGCGACTATACCATGAGTAAACACATGGTGTAAAGAATACAAGGTGAAACACTCCCGGGATGGGCAATCGTTCAGAAAGTAGAGGGGAGATGTCAACCAATCCCCGATGGTCCTTCTCAGGAAATCAATCACGGCCGCGATCATGGTGTAACCATGGTTGCGATCGTATATTGTTGCTGGCACTGTCAGTCGATGTCCAATTCGAGGTTAGCAGGTTACGTTTTGCGTCAATCTGACACCAATTGAAGCAAAACCTAACCTAGAATTTGACATCGACAGCGTCTTCTACAATACACTTCAGTACTACCAACCGTGCCATTTATGGGACCATGTCCTATTGGTTGAATTTGAGGTCCGCCCACATTCTGCGGAACGTTACACCTTGTATTCTTTACACCATGATAAACATATAAAATAATATAAAAAGTAAACAGGAGAATCATAATTTGGTGTTTATTTATTAAATTTTGAATTCATTTATTTGGTTTTAATATTGTTTTCAAGGGTGTGATTTTAATGACTGCGATTATACAAATGTTGATATTACAGCGGTTATACAAAGGTTGATATAATCAATATCGCTATAGTTACTGAAATAACTGTTGTAATGCATGGGAACTGAGGAAAATTACGCATTTAAGGCATTTAAAAAATACAAGAAATCCAGATTAGACTCTGCTAAGCAATTGTACAGAGATCTCAAAAACTATCTGGCTTTTGCGATAAAGCAAGAGAAGTGCGCTTATATTCAACGACAGATACTTAAATTTAAAAATAATTCGAAAAAAATGTGGGCGAATTTTGAAGCATGGAACATTCATACGAAGAAAGTTAACGAAATAAGCTCAGAAATTATGGATGCTGAAGTAATTAACAACTTCTTTTCTACTATGGCTCCCCACTCTAATGTTAGTGATGAACATATTTCTTTTTTTAACAGCAACCTTCATCGAAATCTCCAACGTAGTTTAGTATTTGGTGAAATTACTGATGAAGAATTACGAACTGCTTTCAACCAAATAAAATCAAATGCTGTTGGTGCTGATTTTATAAATTTGAAAATGCTTCAGATTGTTTTCCCCTACTGCAAAATTGCGCTGTTACGAATAATAAATTTCTCCTTGACATCTGGTGAAGTTCCTTCAATCTGGAAAAAAGCTATTGTAAATCCGTTAGCAAAAACCCCTAAAGCAACTTTACTGTCACAACTTCGACCTATAAGAATACTACCAGCTATATCGAAACTTATTGAAAAGATTCTGTACAACAAGTTGGTTGCCTATATTAATACAGAGAATGTTCTACCTATGACTCAGTCGGGATTTAGATCTGGTCAGGGGCGGACTGGGACTAATAGGCCCGGGATGCTGGGTAGCTGGGTGCCTAGAGGGCCCGCGGCCCGCATGAGGTCGTGCGGTATAGCTTGGGCCTGGGGCAAAGCCCCAGCCGCCGCGCCGGAGGCAATATCGCCGAAGCCGAAATTTTTTTTCGCTGGTGCGATACATTTTATGGCCTAAAACGCTATTTTAGGACGCGATTAGCAGGCGCCAACAACTACCTACTAGTAACACTACCCGAGCGCGCAATTCAAATTTTGCAAAAATTATATTCGATGAAGGCGTATGACCAATAATGTAACTCGCAAGTACCAAATTGGCACTCGCAACCTGCGAGCTTGTGAGTGGATTTGGCAAGGGGCAATGTGGCGGTCATCTCAATGTACTGAACATGTTGATTGAATCATGCATTGCATAACTTTCTAATAATCATCTTATTGAATAGGTACGTATATTGATGTATAAATTATATTTTGTTGCAGGCTTTCGTGATCCATTGGTATTAATGTTTTTAAGTTTATGGTAATGACCACACAACAAACTACTTTTTTATTTTTCTTATCTTCTACGTCTCAAGAAGATTAGGGCACAAAAACAGAAATAGAATCATCAAAAGTACTTCATAAACAAACAATATATAAATATATAAGCCGTTCAATACCTTTTTGGGACAGAGTTGGCTATGATTTTTTCTTTTCATGTTGGACTAACTGATTCGATGATGTAGCGGATGCAACTTTTTTTTCTGTCAGTGTCTGTTCGACATTTTCTTGCCACCACATTGCCAGATTTATTATTTTAATATTCGTAGGAAAATAAATGATTTATCAAATGTGTAAAAATAATTTGAATTTCCGTCAAAGGAAAAGTCAAAATGCCCAAAATAATTTCGTTACAACACGAGTCGATGTGGAGACTAGGGAATATCCGGCAACAATGTACCTATTCAGAAAATATAACCTTAAACTGAAAACAACCTAACCTAATACAAAAAGTGTCAATTTCCATGAGGGAGTTTAGTTGCAAGAGAGGTTCTGCCAACAAAATTACTAGATGGTCATAGCCTCACCTGACCCAAAAAGATCGTGAACGGCTTATATATGAATGAAACTATATATGTCCTCATTTTGTAAGTAACATCATTTTGTTTATTCAAATTTAGACTGTTATCATTATTATTATCTATATATTACGTATTACCAGTTGAACTACTTCAACAACATTTTACTGAGGAATTTAGAACTTTCTCCAAGTACATCTATGATTGATTCTGTGCTTGGAATCTTATCTGATTCTATACTGTAACGCTTCCTCCTGTACTGAATTCTTATTATACATAAAATGTATTTAAATTTAATTCGCCTAATCAAGCGCTGCATCAATTCGACTCTTGAACAGGCGATAAGAAATCCTACCCGTTCTGCGCAACGTAGCGCTAAATGAACGACAGTGTCGTTCCCTTTTTAGTGGAAGCTAAGTCAAGCACCCTGATAACGCGGCCGAAAAGGTATAAAAGAAGACTGCACCTTTATTTCAAAAACTTAAGATTTATCCTTTTAATTATTCGTCTCCTTTCCTACCTGAGCACTCCGGTCTGACACGTTGAACTGTCTAACGGAACAAGCCTACAACCTCTTACCTGACCAGGTCTTAAGGGAGGTGACAGGTTGAACTGTCAGCCCAACGAAGTTTAAATTTTCTGCAGCCCATCCGGATAACCGATTTCAGTCCGCACAATTATTAAGCGCAAATCCCGGCGCTTCGAGAAGGAAATACATCGCATAACCTAAATTTACTAATAATTGAACCTGTAGGAATTGAAACAGCTATCCTGTCTACGAGCGGCTAGAATACAGTAACCGCCCCTCAAGAAACTCACCTGAAGAGTCCGTTTTAGACGCTTAAAAACGTCTCCTTGGGGTCCGAAGTTCGAGCTTGTGTTCAATAAATATATTGCCGGTGGGCCGCCAAACCACCGCTTCCCGGCTAAAAAGTGAACGTCTTTCATCTGCAAGATTTAACATCGCGTTCGCTCCAAGTACGCTGCCCAGCTTGCGTAAGGACCAGCGGCCTCCGCGCCAGGAGTTAACCACTAACGCCGGCCCCAGGTAACCCTTAAAAATAGCTAATTTCACGGGCAAATTACAGCTTAAAATCACTGTCAACAACTGCGGCGGAAGGTCAAGTTTGAAGGAACAAAAGATCTACTTAGCCCATTTTCCAAAGAATCAACGTGCGTGGGGTTAGACAATGCAGTTGATTAGGAGCCCGCAACACGCTCCGGTGTAGTGGGTTGCAGCACGACCCACGATACCAGATACTGTCTCCGTAGAACATATTAATTAAATAATGTGCAATTCAGTTATTTCTAATCAACCTTTGTATATAGCTAAAAACATTATATTTATTTGGGTAATATCTAGTGGTTTTACTAATCTAATATATATTTGAGTGAACGCAATTATCCGATTTTGAGCTTAACCCGAGGTAAACATTTTGACGCCCTTAGTAAGGGGATGAAACGTCACAATATTGATTAGTAAAAGTGCCTCCAGGAGATCCTGCTTCATTGAAGTCACAATCGAGTTTTCACCATTTGTAACTTCGCTCACAGTTTACTTGCGTACACGCCAGTGTCATTAGAAACTTGTACGCAACGTATAGGGTTGTATACGCTGACTAGTGAAAGTTATATTTATAGAGCAATTTAAATGCACATGGTATGCAATATGTGCATGCATCAGCATTATTCTGAAAATGAGGAGTACATGGATTATAAATTAATTTTGGGGTAGGCCCTGCAGCCAAAATGTGCCTGTGTAAACGCGCTAGTGGTGTTGCATTTTAATTTACAGCCTGCGGGCCCGGACGGCCCAAGAGCCCGGGATGCGATCGCATCCCGGCATCCCTAGCCAGTCCGCCCCTGGATCTGGTTATAGTACTGCCACAGCTCTTATGAAGATAGTTAATGATTTAACAGTCGCAATAGACAACTCTAAAGTATCATTATTGGTCTTACTTGACTACAGCAAAGCCTTCGATACCATTCACCATCAACTGCTAATTTCAAAATTACACTTTTATGGATGTGATGTGACAGCACTTAAATGGTTCTCAAGTTATTTGGCTAATAGAACTCAAGTCGTAAGAATAAACGACCAATTTTCCAGCGAAATTGTTCTCACACAGGGTGTTCCCCAAGGAAGTATCCTGGGACCGATACTTTTTGCCATTTTTACCTCTGATTTACCATCAAATCTGACCCCAGACTGTTCTATCCATTTCTACGCTGATGATACGCAGCTTTATTTTGCGTGTGATCCGGTAAAGATAAATGAGTCAATAGAACTACTTAATTTAAATTTGGCTGCAATCTCTTCATGGTCAACGAATAATGGACTCTTCCTTAACGCTTCTAAATCTAAGGTGATGTGTGTTGGTTCGAGTGCAATGCGTGAAAAGGCATTTTCAGTGTTAAATCGAAGTGTTTGCATTGATAACGATCACTTATCATTCTCGGAGTGTGTTAAAAACTTAGGTGTTTATTTAGATTGTAATTTAAACTTCCAAACGCATGTAATAAAAAAATCTTCGTTTTGTTATATAAAACTAAAAACTTTATATCAGTTTAAGTATGTTTTGCCAAAATCTACAAAATGGTATTTAGTTAATGCTCTAGTACTAAGTAATTTGGATTATTGTTGTGGAGTTTATTTCAATTACTTAAATTCACATTTTAAGAATAAGTTGCAAATTGTTCAAAACTGCGGTTTTCGTTTTGCCTACAATGTTAGTAAAAGTGAGCATATTACGCCATACTACATTGCTCAGAAAATTTTAAAGTTGGAATATCGCTTTTGCCTACTATTTGCATGCCTACTTTTTAAAATTATCAAACGCTATGTTCCACCTTATCTATTTAATTTACTCTGTAGGCGTTCATCTATACATGATCGTCAATTAAGGCAGGTAGAGCTTTATAGTATTCCAAAACATTCGACGTTCAAATTTAAAAGTTGTTTCGAGTATCATTCCGTTATTATCATTAATAAGTGGTTTATTTTATTTAAGGAGTGTAATACAATTACTACGTTTAAAAATAAACTTAGAGAAGAATTAGTTTTAAGTCAAAGTAATTTTTTGGAAATATAATTTTGTTTTATTCGGTATGAATTTTATGGTTATTCTTCACTGTGCCAAATATTAAGTATATATTATTATTGGGTAGGGTTGAAAACCTGTTCTATGCAGAACCCCACCTATTGGGATCTTGTAATTATACATTTATTTACTTATTTATACTATATTTTTTGTATATTATCCCAATAAAGCTTATATTATTATTATTATTTTTATTTGTTTCTAACCTCATGTCGCCTATGCAGACGACCTAGCAGTGATGGCCAAAACAAGAGAAGAGCTGAAAGAAACAATAAAGAGAATAACAGTGGAAGCAAAAAAAGTTGGAGCACAAATAAATGGAAAAAAATCAAAGTATATGGTGATAGGAAAGATCAAACAACGACAGAAAGAAAGTTTAGTAGTAACCATAGAAGAAACCAGATATCGTTTCGAACGAGTGGAGAGTTTCGTATACTTGGGAGTAGAAATAAACAATAAGTGTAATAAGGTGCAAAAACATATCACAAGCTGCAAAAATCCGCTTATATAAAACAGTTATCGGACTGGTAATATGTTGCGCGAGTGAAACGTGGATATTAAGAAAGGAAGAATAGAAGTGTGGGAAAGGAAGATACTACGAGCGATGTATAGTGGCAAGATCAAGGTGAGAGGTGGAGGAAACGAACTAACAAAGAACTAGAAGAACATTATAAAGAACCTGCTCTGATAACCATTATCAAACAAAACAGAATCAAGTGGTTAGGACATATAGTAAGGATACCTGAAAACAAAAACGAGAAGAAAATATTATCTGAAGAACCCCGGGGCTCCATCTGCAGAGGAAGACCAAAAAGAAACTGGTTGCAATGTGTTGAAGAAGACCTCCGACAACTGAATGTGATTAACTCGAAGAATTTAACAAAAAACAAAGTGCAATGGAGAGAAGTCTCCAAAAAAGCCATGGGCCTGAAAGGCTTGCAGTAGAGACCTGTGCGGCTCTAATATTTAGGACCCGCACCCGACCCGCAAACCGCAATTTCTGAAATTTTAAACCCGTTTCCAACCCGCCAACCGCAATTTTCAAATTTTTATACCCGCACCCGACCCGCAACCCGCCATTTCAAGCCCGCACCCGACCCGCAACCCGCAAGTTTTGCACTTTTAAGCCGCACTTGAACCCAAATTCAAATATTTAACCAGCACGTACCAGCAACTTGCTTCAGATAGAACGCCCATACACAATAAAGGAAGTTATTTTCACACTTCATTATTATTAGGTATAATTTTTTTATATGCAAACAAAATTTATGTTGAAGAAATAAAGTTGTACCCGCCACCTGACCCGCAGTTTCAAATCCGTACCCGACCCACTACCCGCAATATTGATATAAATCCTATCCACAACCCGACCCGCAATGCGGGTAACCCGCAGGTACTCGACCCGATGCAGGACTCTAGCCTGCAGTGCTGATTTATACATACCGGGTGTCCACTTTCAAACTGGAACATAGGGATTTAACAATGTTTTTAACAGTTTCCTGGATTCCTGTTCTCCAATTCAACCTACAGAAAATGTTTTGGTATCAATAGAAAGAGAAAATTATTGCGCATCTAATGGTATCAAAAATTAAATTATTATTGTAAATTTTCATTGAAAAGTATTAATCAAAAGTTTTCATGTTTTTAAAATATGAGTTGCCTTGACTTGAAAAAAGTTGACAGCTATACTCTAATTTATTATTTGATGAGTTACTGTTATTAAATTTTATGGAAAACAAATCTCTCACTCGATGCAAACTAACCCCACTCTAATATGTTTTAACAATAAAAACTCTCTCTTTGTTCGAGTAATCTTTCATTTTACAAAGTAAAAACTACTGAACTAACTGTGAATGTCATCAAATAACAAATTAATTTGAGTATAGCTGTCAACTTTCTTCAAGTCAAGGCAACTCATATTTAAAAAATATGAAAACTTTTGATTAATATTTTTCAATGAAAATTGACAATAATATTTAAATTTTTCATATCATTAGATGCATAGTAATTTTCTCTTTCTATTGATATCAAAACATATTCTGTAGGTTGAATTGGTGAGCAGGAATCCATGAAACTGTTAAAAACAGTGTTAAATCTTTATGTTCCAGTTTGAAAGTGGACACCTGGTATATAACTTTTTTTGACTTCACAATATGTAGAAACATGTTCCTCTGTAACTTTTCTTGGACAAAGTCATTTTCATCAAAATTAATAGTCTATAAAATTCGAAGTATAATCCTTTCCGTTTGCAAATTTTTCCAGTTCTGTCAAACGTTCTCTTGAAATCTACTTCTCGGAGATACCAACGTGTGATCAATTACTTCTATAGATCGTTTTTGTACATTTCCTTTGGGGAACTCACATGCGACAGATGTGGCATCATAACGCTTTGGCATTTTCCTCGAACCTGACAGCTGTGGCTCATCTAATCCCATTTTTTCGAAATATTCCGTCGCCCCCCCTCAATAAAATTTCAAATTTTGCTTTTCCATCAGTATCATATTCTGTCTTCAGATAGCGTTTGTAAAAAGGATAATAATGATTGATAATCTTCAGCATTACTTTTAATTGACTCAATACGGACCATCTGATACGACAGCAATACTTTGCCAGTGTTAAACACCAACAATTCGGGAGGGGGAAGGGGGGTACCGCTGGGAGTAACTGTTCAGTCCATGGGTTTGAATTAGAAATGGGCGTGTGATGTGAAAACAGTCGGACCACGCCAAGTCCCGTCGTGAACGTGAGTAATATTTGAATACTCACTCACGCGCCATCTCTAGTTTGAATATGATGAGAAAGATCCTGAAATAAATGATGGAGTATCTGAAGCTTCGTGATAATTCACTACGCACAAGCTACTGCTCCAGAAGAAATTCTACATCATTCTTAGCAGATTTCACAATTATTAAACCAAATGGAGGTTGGAAATCCTAGACAGTTGCAGAAGAACAAATTAGGGGATTCTTTGGAGAACAAGAGGAAAATTGCAAATCAATTTTAGTAGTTCCACCGAAATATATTACATTATTAGAAAACTCTATACTTCACACAGTCGATTTCTATAAATATAGAGAACTAGAGCATCAATTTAAATGTGCCAATCAATTAATTAGCTGTTACTGTGGCTATAGTACCGTATGATCGAAAACTTACAACGTCTAGAAAGCTGTGGATTTTTAAAAAAATAAATTTATATTGGCAGTGATGAGTAAAGCTACTTAATAATGTAACCTATACAATTTTGACAGATCAACTTAACTTTTACAGGACGTTTAATGCCGAGCAATATCTGTAGTTGCTTCTGTTACTAACATTTTTATGTATTCAACAAGAATGTTTGTATTTGTTGAAATGAAAATCCTGACATAACCTAACCTTAAACTGACAGATATAAAATTCCAAATGTGACTTTTAGTACCGTGACTACCAACAAAATTTTTTGACAAATAATTTCACAGCCATCTAGACGTTGAAAAATTTCGATCATACTGTACTTGTGTTATAATAGTAGATTATGCAATAAGAGAGAGAAATGCATTCTCTCCGAGTTGCATATACTATTTTTTTCACGTTGCAGGAAGATTTAAAACGAAAACCCGTTTTTTTAAACGTCATTTATTGACATTTTAGTTACAATTATTTTAAAATTAATAGCCTTTGGTAAATTTTAAAGTTGGTGGCACTGTAAGTCATTATGACAAGAGCTCACAATTATGTCAAATTCGAGGTTAGTAGCTTAGGTTTTGCGTCAGTTTATGTCAAAACTGACGTGAAACCTAACCTGATAACCCCGAATTTACCATAGATTACCATAGATACAGTAACATTTTTTACTTTAGTAATTACTTCTGTCCCTAGAGAGTAAATGAGCTACTTTAGTCCCTGAAATAAGTGACTAAAGTGCCAACTTTAGTCCCGCAAGTGAAAAAATGACATTTTGGACACAACTTTGGTTGCTATAATAACGTTTTCACATGTTTGAGACCGTAAAGCAATTAGCAAGTCGTCAGTAACCATATTTCAGCTGAATTTGTGTAATATTAAAATAGGAATGACACTTTGCCTACGTGAGGAATTAAATTACACTTTTAATTAGCTTTTCTTGAAAACATCTCAGGGTGAATATATAAATAATTCGTCTTTCAATTAGATTTCTTTGCACATTTTAATTTTCCTTTTGATGATTTGGCGAAATGAAATCAAATAGAATCTTGCCCTTGAACTTTTAATGCATGCAATATGGTTTGGAAATATCCAAATCCATTTTACAACAGCAATTAAAAAATTAAAATTTGAGAGTGGTGTATCATTTGAGATATATTTCAAATAATCTTTAATTACATTCAATTGCTGAAAAATTCCTGAAATGGAACACCCTGTATTTGGCAATAAGTATCAGTTTGTCATGCTCGAATTACAACAGTAATAAGTAGAAACATACCATATACATTTTTAGGTTGATTCTATTTTTGACATTGTGGTCCAATTTAACGTAACTTCTAAAATTAATCGATTTTAAATATCTAAAAATAATTTAACGATTAAGCTATAAATAATTTATGCAATACTTTTAAATGAGTTTGGATTTATAATTCATTGGATTTGCCAATCAGAAAAATCGTGAAATTTCATTATGTATTGCATCACTGCAACCAAGCAAGGCAACAACAAATGTCAATGTGAAAAAACTGGAAGAATAACATAATTTAAACAAAATAGTACTGCTGCTTACGTCACGCTTTTAATTAATTATTAAGAACAGAATTAATTGCGATAAAATATTTTTTACTTAAGTAAAAGTAATTGATATAAAGGATTAACTAAAAAACGTAGGTAACACTAGTCAGAACTTGAATATACATTCATAATTCACTTTTTAAATACTGATCTTTGACCATTAATTAAACACGTAATTGGCTAGAGTAATAAATTTTCTGACTTAACACCACGCTGGAAGTATTAATCATATCAAACTGAGTAATAGTACAAGCCAACACACTTTAGTAATGCCTGTGGAATCTAATCAAATAAGCGAATTATCAACCTCGCAAGAGGGCGCCAGTTAACGTTAAAACACCTACTACTGCCTTGGCCTTTCAGGGCATTGAATAGTTGTAAAAAATTTCAATATATTTCTATAAACAAATCACAGCACACATTGATTTAATAACACAGAATAATTACCAATTTTAACATCGAGCCCTGGGGGATCCCACTGAGGCACACTGCTGACTATTGCTCGCACAGCCTCGGCAGCAGCAACACGAGTTTCCCAACTGGACGATCTGAGATAGGTAGCAGTTCGAGTCAGGAGCGTGTTCAGTTCATGCGGATGCAGCCGTTGTACTTCGCCCAGCTGCTTGGCTGCAGCCGACCGGGTTACTGCCGAGCTGCCAGTTTCGAGTAGCACAAACAAACGATCTAGCCTGAAATGAGCACAATGTAGTGTTGTTATTTTTAATTATGAAACGGCCTTGGTTTAATGCTTTTTAATGCTACCTACGATTATATTTAAATATGCAGCCGGTTGTGACTTCGTACACATCACAGTGATGAGATTTACAAGACCTTTGTTGATAGATTTTAGGCATGATACAGTTTTAGTCAGCATAAAACTGGTTGATAACATTATTATAATATATATTAATTAAATTTCAGATTTTATATGTAGTTTGCATATTTAAATATTTCATGGCAGTTTGGTAGTTGCACCAAAATTGTGTCGACTTGGTCTAATATTCATTAGTTGTACAATTTGTGAACTGGCTGAATGGGAATATGTGTAATAACAGAACTAAAAATAATTTTGAAGGCCTCTAGTTAAACACAATTAACAATGCGGAAAAATTGATTATGTACAATACATTTACAACCTTGGCTTATGTTGTACAAATGATAACAATAGAAATAAGGAAACATGCTAATAGTAGTTTCCTCGCAAGGTGAGGAAGGGAGAAAACGGGCATAAACATTAACAGCCAAAAACATGATTCAATGAAACGAATTAAAAAAAAAACGCAATTGCTTCAGTAGTAACTATTTTTGTCAACATTTTCATTTTAAATTCTTGTTTTTTAAGGAAAATCCAATTTTAATTAAATTACCGACTTTCTAAATTATTTTTCGAGCCAACATAAACAGCTATGGAACCACAGTAAAATGAGCATACTTGTAATATAAAACACCGAAATTTTTCAACTTTTGAGCACCGAACCAATGTGTTTAAATCAAATAAAATATATCTGTTTGTTTCGAGTCAACATACCCATTAAACCAGTTCAAGCAATGATTAGATAATGCTAATCATTGGTGGTATCAAGTTTTAGGTCAAACATTAAGACCAATAGGCAGTTTCCTGAAAATTTTTAGTATCAATTTTTTACTATTTAGAACTACTCTAATTATTCATAACTAATATAAATACAAGAGCTTGTTGCAAATACTACGAACAAAGATTTTTCTAGTACGAGCAAAAATTTTACCCTAAATGCACAGTGTAACAATAACCTCAAAAAAAAATTGAGGCTTCATACATTCATAAAAGAAAGTACTGGGAGAAAGGGTGGCAGCAAGGTAAATTATGTTCATCCAATCTTTCTGATGACTCATTAAATTGCAGCTCTATAAAAGGCGTTGTTTAATAAAGAAATAAATTATTGCGGTGGCTTAAATTGATATATAAAACTTATTCTATATTTCAATCTACGTTTATTGTCACAACATAAAACCTTGCAGTATTGTGATTTCATAAAGGATAAACTAATTACGCATGAAAAACAATAATGATTAATTCTATCGTAAAAGCGAATTAAAACATAAATACGGTCATTTGTTTCTTTTGTTTTTTGCCAATTATCGTCTTGCATTAGCACTCTTGAATTAATAAAAACAATTACAATTAAAACAGTTAAAATGTGTTGTTAGCTTGTCATTCAAAAGCTATTAATTTTTCGCTTTTATACTATGTACATCAACAAATTGCTAGTTCAAATGGCAATACGTGATATAATTTAAAAGTTATGTATAGTATATAGGTATACTGCTATCTATTGTTTTGATATAACAATTGCTCGTTAGTAAAGCATATCATCTTGTCAATAAACAAGTGTCCTTAGGTTACTTAATATTAATGTTGTTTCTTTTCTGGACAATCTTTCTCACGGCCTTAAATATTTTTTTAAATAAAACACAAAAGTCATTTAAATACATACCTGCTTGAAGTCATGACAATTTTCTCTAGTGATATTTATCCAAACAACATCTGCAAGAAAACAAAAGTATCAGATTGTAAGAAAGAAAACAGTTGACAATAACTCATTGTCAATTTAGCCATATGGCTAATCAATGTTGCCCTGGATATTTAAAAAAATGCAAGCAAAACCTTAAATCACGGCCAACTCCAACAAACCATATTAATTTATAAGCCGTATATTCGGAAGTTTGCACAAATGTGAACGACAGTCCAAGTTAGTGGCGCAATTAAATAAAAACGTGATTATTTTCCCATTAAAATGGAGATCATTTTCAGTACAATTAACGTAAAAATCCACATTTCCCGAGAAAACAGCACGAATCACACACTTACGTGTTTCACAGGGCAGCTAGCTCACTTTGGGCATCATTTTGTACCGTTTTGGGGCGATTTTCCGCCGTTTTAAAGAAAAAAACACAACAAAAGCGTTTTTATATACAGATTTCACAGAAGGGAAGTTCATCATTCAAGGTTCAAATTTATACTGACAGCCATACTGCTGATGAGCCCGACTTTATGCCTCGATTTGCTCCTGATTGGTCGGAAGAATTTCGGGAGAAATGAAAGGGATACCGATCAATACAAAAACTAATTTATCTGCGAATCGTTTTTGCAAAGTTAAACCCCAAATAAATTAAACTAAAAATATTTTGTAGGGCTGAAGTATTAAAAATAATTTTCTACTCCTTCAAGCTTCTAATTTGCAATAACACAGGATATAATAATTTTAATCTATGATTAAAACGCCTCATTTGACTAACTGTTATTTGCATAACCTCAAACATCATGAACACGAACCCCAAGGCAAAGAAGTCAAATAGACGCAAAACTAAAATACATTTAGCATTTAACGAAGATAAACGTAGGTAATATTGCACTAAAATTTCATAATACTTTCAAATTATAACCGCTAATGGCAAGCATAACCTCAAAGTCAATTATATTTCCAGAGAATTTCTCACGGGATTCCACAAGAGGAAGCTGCAGCGCAAGAAAAAAGCCAAAGAGGAGCTCGAACAAGACTTGAAGAATGAAAAGAAGCGACTAAAGGCCGAGGCTCGGGAATCGTACAAGAAACTGGTAAAGTCCTACGCACCTATTCCGGAAATAGAGGATCTGCTTGCAGAGGAATACGAGGATGACGATGTGAATGTTAAAGTGATAGAATTGTCAACAAGTGAAATTGCAAAACAAAATAATTGGATTGGCGTTAATCAACCTCAATATGAATGTGACGAGGAAGAGGAATCTGATAATACCTCCGCGGAAGATGAAGAGCTGCCCGGAATGGAGCTTAAGCCGAAGAGTAATAAAGTAAAGAAGGAATCTGTAGAAGAAAATGCCCCCAAGTCAAAAAAGGATATTAAGAAAATAGTAAAGAAACAGGCGACAAAAAATGTGCAGAACAGTAAAGCGTATCAAATAAAAAATAGGATTGAGAAACAAAAACAAAGAAGAAAGGCAATACAGAAGAAAAAATTTAGGATCAAGGAGCAAAATAAAGCAGCGAAAAAGAAAGGAAGCAAAGGAAGAGGGCAAAGTTAGTTTTAAGTAATTATTCAATTTTATACAATTGTTTTTAAAGAAATAAAAATAAAGTTTTATTTTCGTAAGTTACGTAAGTGTTTCGTATAATTGTTAAAGAATGAAACTTCTCAAAAAATGTAATCGTGCTTGAGACTTCCAGTGAGTGGATGGCCCAGCAAGCAAATGCTTGCATCTCAGGCAGCCGGCCGGGGTTCGAATCCTGGTAACTCTAGAATTTAAAAACGGTAAGCTAACACCTGTCATAGTCGTTAATTCCTAACAAAGGAACTCTTTCTCACTTTCGACGGGCAAGGCTAGCCACTTATGTGGTGTAAGGGCAAAGAAGGCTCATAGAACCACTTTGTGGTTAAAACAGGGAACTAGAATATAATAAAAGGAAGAAGAAAAGTTTTAAGAGAAATGAAAATAAAGTTTTGCTTTTGTAAGTTAGTACATAAAGTATTTTGTATAATTATTAAAGAATTAAACTTCTGAAAAAATGTAATCGTGCTTGAGACTTTCAACACATTGAGAATACAAAATGTAAACCAAGGCAGCAAAAATTGACAAAACAATTATGAACGGCGTAGTAGTAGTAAAGGTGAACATCTCTTGGCACAGCATTAGTATAACAGATTTTAATTTAATGGTGAAATCGGTTGCAAATAGTTGAAAGCTTATAAAATGTATTACCAATGGCAATTTTAAAAAATTCAAGGTTTGAAGGATATTAGCAGCTAAGCTTTATCTTTAATCTTAGCTGCTAATATCCTTTCAAACCTTGGATTTTAAAACTTAATGTGCTAAACATTCCTTACAGTTGAATAATTCGTTGTCACTGCAATTTATATAAACTTTACGATAACATTTCATATTTAACAGTTAACAGGCGCTAAAAGTATTACAATTTATAGATTTTTATAACCAAAATATGATACCTAATTTTTTACAAACCATTACAGTACGCTGGTGTTCATGTTTGTGAGTTCACCGAAGTTAATACATAAAAAATATAAATAGTAATTGATTTAGCTCATATTACCTATATGTACAGAGTGGGCACATTTTGATGTTTTCATAGGGAATCTCGATAACTACAGGAGACATGGAAAATGGACGCCCCATTCTCTATCTCTTTTTTTTTTAAAAAGCTTAATGGTGCAAACCAAAACTGACTGTCGTCTTTGGTTTTCGAGTTATAAACAAAAGTTTCGATTTTTTCGTTTTGTGGTTACATCTAGCTTATTTATGAAAATAGAAAAAAGTAGTTTCTATTATCCATTTATTTGACATCGGCACTGTCAAACTGACAGTATGTTGGCACCACTGCTAGTTTTCAAATTTTAACAATTAAATTAATGTACAGTTAGTAAAAAACGCATTATTTTTTAAGTATCGTCAAGAATTTTTTTTTAAAGTTGGCACTGACAGTGCGGATGTCAAGTAAATGGATAATACGTTCATGCACTTTTTTTATGACTATGCAATGGCATAGTCAGTTTTTCAAAAAAGGTTTAAAATTTCAAATTATGCCATAAAGTTGTATTTTTTATATGGAACTCGGTTGGCTGTGCCATCATGAGAAAAATGATTTTTTTCCAATTCCAGTGATTTATGGGGTCGATTTAATCAGTTTCACTACATTATAGGAAAAACTTAGTATTTTCAAAGTAGTTTTAATATTTTGTTTCCTAGTTGAAGTCTTGGTGTCATTTATAATATACCTGTATATTTTTTTCGTAGCGATCCCAACCTATCAGACGGCTGAATTTAGTTAAGTTATCTTGTACATACAATCATGGTGTAAAGAATACATCAAGGTGAAACGTTCCCGGAGATGCGCAGTCCTTCAGAAAGTAGAGGGGAGATGTCAACCAATCTCAATGGGCCTAGTCAGGAAATCCATCATGGCCGCGATCATGGTGTAACTATGGCCGCGTACGTATATTGTTGCTGGCACTGTCAGTCAATGTCAAATTTGAGGTTAGGTTTTTCGTCAGTCTGACACAAACTGACGCAAAACCTAACTTCGAATTTGACATAGACAGCGTCTTCAACAATACACTTCAGTACTACCATTCGTTCTCTTTGTGGGCCCATTCCTTATTTATTGAATTTGAGGCTCAGCCCACAATGCATCTATTCTGCGGAACGTACACCTTGTATTCTATGCAACATGCATATAATTTCGATTATTTTTTTCGTAGAGATTTCGACCAATCAGAAGC
This sequence comes from Agriotes lineatus, assembly GCA_940337035.1. Taxonomy (NCBI): domain Eukaryota; kingdom Metazoa; phylum Arthropoda; class Insecta; order Coleoptera; family Elateridae; genus Agriotes; species Agriotes lineatus. The sequence continues at coordinate 82,316,817 of OW679200.1, read as the reverse complement.
CTGGATTTTGTTAAGTTATCTTGTATAATTTCGATTATACAAAATCGATTATACTATAGAAACTTTACTAGGCGACGCAGTACATAAGTTTTGTCAACTTGATGTTGTTTTTATGGAGGTAACTTTCAGCTAGGTTAATACAAACAAATTGAGTTGCCCATAAAATATTTATTTGCTAACGCGGTCGAACTATTTAACCTGTCAAACTGACACTTCTTTATTATTGTGTAACAAGTTATTGACATATAACCCGATAATATTGAAGTACTTATAGTATTACTTCTGATTATACAAAATCGATTATACTAGAGTAACTTCACTAGGCAACGCAATACATAACTTTTGTCAACTTGATGTTGTTTTCATGGAGATGACTTTCAGCTAAACTAAATTTCAAATAAGCATGCAGTACTTGGAACTAAGTACCGGGTGACCATAAATGGTTGTAAATTTTTTTCTTAGGTTGGCTCTGTTTATGTTGGTGGCACTGTAAGTCTATGTCAAATTCGAGTTTAGCAGGTTAGGTTTTGCGTCAGTTTTGACACTGGTCACCCGGTAGTAATCATAACTATAGTCCATTTACTTGACATCTGCACTGTCAAACTGACATTATGTTGGCACCACTGCTATTTTTCACATTTTATAGCTATTAACAAATCTAGGAATGTTATGAGTATCATAACTGCCGCAGATGTTTTGAAATCCGAGCTCGTAGAGCGAGGCTTTTAAAACATCTGAGGCTGTTATGATTAAAGCTGATATTATATAGCAAATGCATATTTTGTATAATTAATATGCCGGCAAAACTTTTTGTATGTGTATACTAATTATGTGAAAACAAATCGTTTAAGCCAAGTTTCATTTTGCATATTTATACGTTTTTGAGCATATTTTATGAATTTTGCATATTTGGTTATATTTAGCAATAATTTGTAATGTATAAAGAACTTTTTGAATTTTTTTTGTAAAATTTACTATTTTATTAAATTTATTAATAAAATGTTTATGTACAACTGAGATATATACTTTCACTTTCTGCCGTTGGAGTGCAGTGTGCGTATCGAAATGAGCAGAGGAAAGGGGAAGTCCCTGTTAAAATCTTTGACTATATAAACATAGACTGCCAGCAACCCCCATTTTTCCCATAGAAGCAGTGTATAAGGAATCGGCCAACACAGAATCCATTTCAAGAGTGTTGGGTGAATAACAGTCTGGTGGGGTTAGGGGAAATCTCATTTTTATGTTGCTTACAATGTGAAATTGGTGTTGGTAGTCCATGTTTATATAGTCAAACATTAAAATGAATGACTTCTTTGAATAAAAATTAGAGAAATAAATATACTCATACAAAATAATTGAAATTTTTACATTATTTAGAATACTCCTACTTATTTTCAAAAAAATTAGAGCATATTATGTGCATATATTATAACTTTGGGTGCATATACTGAACAAAATGTACGCAGATATATGCGCATATTTTCGTACTTTTGAGTGCATATAATTATCAGCTTTAGTTATGATTCATAACATCCGTGATTTGTTCAATAGTTTATCGGTTGCTGTGTGGTTATGGTTGCCATGTAGGGTAATATTCCTTTACCCTACAGATAAGTTATGACCTAGTTACCAGCCTACTTTTGTATATGTAAAAAAAAGGCTTAATATCCTGAAACCGGTAAACAATTAAATTGGGTACTGTACAGTGTAATAAAAAACACATTATTTTTGAGGTATACCTAGTCAAGACATTTTTTTCAATTTTGACACCGACAGTGCAGATGTCAAGTAAATGGACATATAGCCGTGATTGGTCAACAAAGTCATCATTACAACCATCTGAAAATCAAATATTTTTTTCAAATTTTAATTTGACATTTGGTACGATCCTAAAAATATAAAAGGAAAACTGGTAAATAGTGGATAAAAAGGCTGGCCTACAACGTTTATTTGAATTATATAGGGCAAAATTATTGTAAAGCACAAGCAGAATAATCCTTCCGCTGCACGGTTGGACTATTTAACCTATCAAACTGACACTTTTATTATTATGCAACAAGTTATCGACATACAACTCGATAATATCGAAGTACTTATAGTATTACTACTGATTATACAAAGTATCTGTTATTGTGTTGTTGCAATACTGACCGTTTGATTGACAGCATTAATTATGTTTGTTGCATATAATTTTGTCTATCATAAATATGAACACATGGAAAATTGTTATTTATTTATCAGAAAATATTATTTTTGACAAGACTCCCTGCATCTGATCAAACTAAAAATGCACTTGCTAAAATTTAAATATCTTCTTTTGCATAAGGGCAGGATTGAAAATATGGAAATGGCTCAACAATCAGGTTATTTGAATTGAAGCCAAATAGCACAGTTGGTAGAGCGTTAGCCTTGCATTAAGCAAGTCTTTGGTTTGAATCCTACGATGGGCAGAATTTTTTCGCAGCCTTGGCGATTGGAATCGGACTCGGTGAGACCATTCACAGTTGGGCACCAAGTTAACTGTGCTCTACTCAGAACCACAGACCTAAGAGATAGAGTAACAAACTCAACTCATCACCGACACACTTACCTCAGACAATTGTTGCGACGCAAGCTCAAAAGGCATGCTCCAATTGTGTAACCCTTAGCCGGAGCAAGTTGAGCACTGCAGTACCAGATGCTAGCGTACAAACACCAGCCTCTAAACAGATAGGTAAGAGAGGTTACAGATAATAGATAATACATACGTACATTATAATTTTTTTAAATTCTTGTAGATGTTCGGATCGTTTGATTTCTTTGAAGTTTAGCACTAATTTCGATTAACGTAATTTTGTGGTTGCTATTTATAGTGTCTGATAATATATGTATACCGTGCGTCCACTAGACTCTTCCGATGACAATTGATAGTCAAACGGTTGCTAAACATTGACCATTAAAATTGAATTTGCAAGTAACAAATAAAGTGTCTTCAGAAATGATCAAACGTTTTTGAATGGTCTTGGTTATACAACGTATGAATAATATGTTGGTGGCACTGTAAGTCTATGTCAAATTCGAGGTTAGCGAGTTAGGTTTTGCATCAGTCTGTGTCAAAACTGACGCAAAACCTAACCTGCTAACGTAGAATTTGACACCGTATGTCAAGTTGAATACGACTTAATCGGGTATTGCCATAGAAAAATAAATATAATAGGGTTTGTTAGTAAGATGTTTTCGTAAAAGCAAGGGCTAATCTTTGGGATAAATTAACGTTGCTCTGATTCCATGGTGCGAAACCCTGTGGACACACGGTATAAGTTCCTTTTACTCCTCTAGGGAGCATAGAGTCTCCACAAAGTGTTGCCATCGGGTCCTGTTGGAGGCTAATGTTATAACTTCCCCCCAGGAAACGTCCATGGTTTCTACTTCTTTTAGTAGCGATCGTTTCCACATTATTTTTGACTCTACTCCTTTTGCGGATTTCAATCGAGTGCTTTTCTTGGGATACTGCCTGCAGGTGTCCTCAGTGTGTGTCCTACCCAATTCCATTTGCATTGCTTAATTTGTATGACCATTTTCTCCTCCCTGGTTTTACTCTATAACTCGGTGTTGCTATAATTGTTTCAGCTCAATATATACACAGGGTGTTTGGTTCACCGACGTATATCCGAAAGGAGGTGGTAGGTGAGTCGGTTTGGAACTTATTTAACCAAAAATACCTTTATACAAAGTGTTACTTTTTATACGTGGCTTACTAGATCAAAGTTTGATATCTAGAGAATACATTTTTGAACTTTAGTCGACTCCATATTTTGTTTTATCACATGTAGAGTGTATCAAGTGATTTTATTTGATAGAAAAGATATCAAAGACTACTAAAATAAAAGTTACAAGAAATTAAAAGTTTGCAGTTGTGTCTAATTAAAATTAATCATACTAAAACTGCAGTAATTTAATAAAATCACAAAGTTGGCTTTATCTCAGAAACCGTGACACTTTGTATAAAGGTATTTTTGGTTAAATAAGTTCCAAACCGACTCACCTACCACCTCCTTTCGGATATACGTCGGTGAACCAAACACCCTGTATATAATATTCTTCTCAGGCACTTGTCCACAAAGACTTGCATGCTGTGGGATATTTCTTTTGTCACTTTCCAGCTCTCGCAACGATAAAGTAGTATAGACTTAACATTGGTATTGAACAGATGCAGTTTTGTGTTAATGGGGTATTGCGGTGAATTCCATATCTTGTTGAGGATACAGAAAGCTCCTCTTGCTTTTGCTATCCTGCTTTTCACGTCAAAGAAGGAGCCTCCATCTTTAGTAATGATGCTGTCCAATTATGTAAAACTTTCAACCTCTTCTATAACTTGGTTGTAACATATAAGTCTGTTGGCTGATTGATTGTTGATGCGCATCTCTTTGGTTTTTTTTATGTTAATTTGTAGGCCAACCTGCCTCTTCTGACAGACGTTTCAGTATAGTGTTCATGTCTTGGTATGGTTGTGCCAGATGCTAGCACACAAAGCACCAGCCTCTAAACCGATAGGTAAAAGAGGTCACAGATAATACATAAGTACATTATAATTTTTTTGAATTCTTGTAGATATTCGGATCGTTTGTTATTACATTTCTTTGAAGATGCTAGTTTTTTTAACTTTGGACACAAAACATTAGATTTTTTAGCACTAATTTTGATTAAGTGAGCAAAACGCAAGTTCGACATTATATACCTACTTATCGTATCTGATAATAAGAATCCCATTTTCCGTAATACACAAGGAAAAAAAGGACAAAACCCATGGATACTGTTTTTCGGAACAGGCGGCTGTGACTTCATACTTGACATCTTCTTTCAAATATAAAGAACTTTTCTAAATGACATAAGGGTATGCTTTACTCTTGAGTTAGTTTTATATTTTCAACCCTCCCCCGTACCTATATGAAAGGAGATATTTAATGCATTTTTAGTTTGAGCAGATGCAAGAACTTTTATCAGAATAACATTTTCTGATTAATGGATAATAACATAATTCTATATGTGCCCAAATTTATGACAGACACTATATATTATATATTGCAATGCACCACGTTGGGCGACTATATAATTATGCAGTAGCTCCACTTTGAGCTAGCCCTTAATTAATTTCTTTTTCAAATCAATTATGTTAAATTTTAATTTTAACTAATTATTTCAATTGAGTACTCTTATCAGCGTGGTTCGCCAGTCTAGTTATCTATTAGTTGAAGTTTAAATTCTATATAAATCCTTGACTACTGAATGACATTAACTATGAACTTGACTTCTACATTTAATCAAACCAAGTATTGACAATTATCCTTTACATTGACATATCTATTAATCAATTCATCAAAGTAAGTACTGTATTATGTTTATTTTCACTCTTTCTTTTATTGTTTCTTATTCAAAATGCTTTTATATGAATTATTGACACAAACCTTAAAACTTCTCCAGCTTTCACTGCAAATATCCAAACACCAACAGCTTCCAATGTTCACAATCTGCAACGTCTACCGCTGATTCCTCCAATAGTCACAACTATGATGGTCCGTCAACCTTCAAACCGCATCCAACCTGTCAATAACTCCTATTGTTCGTAGAATCCAGTCCTGCTCCCTTTTTCAATGTCACCGTCACTCCAATTGATTCCTGGTAAGTTTCAGTATTATAGATGATCCCAATCTAACCTTCTTTATTCCTCAGATAGTACTCTGTATCCAGCAACACCCACAGAACTGTCCAAACCAAGCAGCTAATTCCGACAACTTCCCCTCAAATGTTTGACCCCTCTTCCCATGCAACCACCAACGTCACCAATGAATCCTAATTATATCTTGCATGTATCAATTAATCCAAATCCCTTCAAATAATGTAATCTTCTGTGTTATTTATTTCCAATTCACTGTATTGCACAATCTCTTCACCGATTGTATGGTTTTATTAATTCCAGGTTATATTTTCACCACGTAGATTTGTTAATAGCCCCTTTATTTTGTATTTTACCAAACAATTATACAAAATAAGGCATAATTTCAAACTTTTTATTCTCAAAATTAGTGATTTCAAAATTCGATATACATTTTTCTATGAGTTTGTTTATTTAACTTACTAAACAAATTTTTATATCTCTCGTAGTTACAATTCTTCTTGGCTTCTTAAAAATATTAATGTCCTATTATTACATGCTACAATTCTTTATTATTATCGCAAGCACATTAGTTAATTGTAAATGAAGGCAACATCAACTTTTCAGCTATGGTCGTCGGCAAAAAAATTTTTTTTTGTTTTATTTTGATAAATAACTGGTTCATAGCATTTCATTGTATTAGCGAAACGGAGTGATGCTGAGTATCGAAGTATTCTTGGAAAGCATGGAAGGGTGCTTTTCTTGGGTGGGGGTACCGTATATTTCATTTTGAAATTAACACCCATCTTATCTTAACACCTCAAATTTTGATTGTAATAATCTTCCAATCTACCTTGTTAACTGCGAGGTTTAGCACAAACTTTATTTTATATAAAATTAATCTATATTTAATTTACAATAAAAATGGTCTTATGCATTTTTGACTTCCAGACAAGGGTTACAGAGATATGGAAGGGGTAATGATGTCATTATTTTCCAGTTAGCTTGGGATTCATCGTACTCACTTGAAAATGAGTATGTTTCGTTATAAAAAGTACTTAGTGACTACATTTACACGGTCCGCTAACACCGGTGTTAGAACATCGGTTGTTGTTAACACCGGTGTAATTTGTAGTGTAAATGAGGTTTAACGCCGGTTTTACTAGAACTGGTTTACTAACGCTACACCACTTCGCCAAGAAGCGTGACGTTAGTAATCGGGTGTAAAATATACGTGTAAATGGATACTTTCGACTTACACCCGTTTTGAAACAGGACTACCAGCATAATTGTAAAAACGATTGGTTGTTATAAAACATGAACATTTAATAAATCGAGATAAAATGTTACCTGAGAAGTAGATGTGATGTATTAATCTTGTAGGTTATGGCGGTTATGTTTATAATTTTATAATAACAGAGTGACAGATGGAAAATCTCGAAGCAGTTGGTCACACTGCGACGAGGTTTTAGATAACACCACGCTAACACCGACGTACACTTTAACGCCTGTATAACACCCCTTGTGTAAACGCACGTTTTACATGAATTTTAATAACAATGGTTTAAATAACACCAGCGTTAAATTACTGTGTAAATGTAGTCAGTGACGCATCAATAAGATAGGAACATTTGTATGTGTGTATGTATGTATGTTGGTACAGAGCTGGCAACTCTGCTACCATATAGGTGGAAACACCAAATGCTGAAGAATCGTTGAACGACGCCCTATGCTTCTACAGGAGCAAAAAGGAATGATGATGATAATGATGTATGTATGTATGGCTATGTGTATGTATCTGATAATATATCTACATTGCTCTCCTCCTTTGTCCCTTTTATCTTCATTTTGCCTATTTTTCCTTTTGAATAATTCATCATATCGTTTTCCGCGTTCCCATTTGAGTTTTTATAATTACGCCTACTTAAATTACCGCCATCTTTTGTCATCATCAAAAGATAAAATCATGTGGATATCATTAAAACAATGTTAACTACAAACTTTTACTAATAAGCTTTAATACAAAAAATAATGGAAATTGTTTTTCTTCACGATTCATGCTTTTCAGTAAATTCAATGTTCTTCAATGAAAAGTGGTGTGTACAACGTACAAGGTAGTTACATAATAATAAATAACAGCAATCAGTAACCTAAAAACCTTCAAGCTCTTTTTCGTGTTGAAGATTATCTTTATCGATGTAGTCGTCAATAATTAGTGCACCCATGTCCGGAGCAACTCTGGCACATGTTTGAGCATTTCAAGCCACTCTGTCGACGCTTTACAGTTCCTGACACACCCCGCATTACAAGTGCAAACAATGAGGGAGAGCAATTTTTCAGGATCAGCTGCAGTTGTGGTTACAACTGGCCGCAAATAACCACCAATCCTTTTCCAACCCCATTTTAGTGAATCTTTATTGACATTGCCATTGCTGCACTTCATGGTAAATTCTATAAGAGTGTTGTTGTGCAGCTGCTGAAGTAGGGAAAAGTACAGCCAACCTGAAATTTGTGTGTACAGGCTCTTTTGAGATGGTCTACAAGTAACATTGATGGCGCAGAGTATCCAAATTATCTGCATTTGTTGATGCAAATATCGAAAGGAAGAAATGGTTTCCAGCTAGCTACTGCATCTGGTTCTGCATTTGGGTTGTAAACCTCCTTGTCACGTTGCACTTTTTCAGAAGGTGTTATTTTTCCCTTTCTATAAATTGAAGAAACGGTATCACATCCGGCGAAAGTGTAAACTGTCAAGAGAACATCCTTCATTTCCCCCGATACCACGCTGAATGTCTCCAATGCAGTAAACTTTTTCTTCTTGGTTATAGCTTTCTTCGGTACAACCATCTTCAACTGTTTGTTGGCTGGAGCATGAAAAACCAACAAGACCAATAAATCGGTGTCATTGCCAATTACGATAGCCTCTGTTTCCTTCTTTGATTCGTCAATTGCAGTAAAAACGATCTTGCACTTTGCAGCTAGCTTGATGTAAGTGTACAGTGATGAGAGTAATCAGTTGTATTTTGTTCTTAATATTAGTTAGAAATTCTGCTTGTCCTAGAGTGACATTAATTCCATCTTCCACTTTCACTTGATACGTCCGGCAGTGCTGTTCGGTAGTGAGACGTGGGTACTCACAAAGGATAATACAACAAGACTAGAAGTGTGGGAGAGAAAAATTTTGAGAAGGATCTTCGGCGGGGTCAAGATAGAGGGAATTTGGAGAAGAAGAACCAATGCTGAATTGGAAGAACTATTTCAGGAACCCAGCATAAAAGTGATGGTACAACGAAATAGGTTGAGATGGCTTGGACATATGTACAGAATGAAGGAGGGAGAATTAGCCAAAACAGTGTTTAAGCTAGAACCGGAAGGAAGAAATAGGAAGGGAAGGCCGAGAAAAACATGGGAGGACTGCATAGAGGAAGACCTAGTGGATTTTAAAATAAGAGACTGGCAGGCTGTAGTGCAAGATAGGAAAAAGTGGAAAAACATAATTCAAGCCATAGGCCAGTAGGCCTGAAGTGCTGTTATATATATATATACTTTCACTTCAACATGTGTAGTAGTGGATGATATGCGTAAATGTTATTCGTCTTTTATGCTGGGTGCTTCACCATACCCATCTGGCCTCTCCACTTCCTTGAACACTTTATAGTTTATATAATACACTTAGAGCGAATATTACGAGTTCATAGGCGTGATTTTTGCTTTTTTTGACAAACAGAAAAAGTTACATTTTTACTCCCTCCATATCTCCGTAATCCTTTACTGGAGTGCAAAAATTCATTAAACCGCAACTTATCCCCTAGCGTCCCGGACGGACCAGCGTCCCGGACAGACAAGTCTATTTATTTATTTATTTATTTATTTATTTCATACTTACATATCCAAGAGCTAAAGCTCATTATTGGATTATAATAGTTGAAGTGTGATAATGATTTTATTATAACTAAGAAAAATATAACTAGATTAAATTATAACTAAAAAAATAACTAGATTTTAGGTAACTACTAATTAGGTGTATAGAATGTACATGTAAATAATATCGCTCTCGAGTAGTAGGTACTAATGAAGAAAGACGAAACTTTCTACTACAGCTTTACTTTAAATGAAATGTTCTTGTATGTCATTCTTGAGTATGACTCTAATTTCCTTTTTAAATTTTCGCAGATTGTTTTCTGTTTTTATATACTCTGGTAGTCCATTATATAGCGATATCATTTTGTGCTTTAGGGAATTACTTCCATAATTTGTTGTTCGTATTGCTTCTGTATGCAAATTGTTCCTTCTTCTTGTATCGTGAGTATGCATCTGGTTGTTTGTGGTTAGAATTATAGTAGATATACTTTGCGTTTTTATTACTCTGTGAGTGAAAAGTAAAATTTCCATATCTCTTATGATCTTTATTGGTAAAATATTGTTATTCGTGTACATATCTACTCTGTGACTTTGTAGTGACAGATCGAAAGTATTACGAACTGCCCTATTTTGTATGATTTGTAGTGGTTTTATTGCAATGTTGGTTGTGTTTCCCCACACAATTATGAGATACCTCAGGTGGCTGTTGATTAGTGAGAAATAGGCTGCATGTCGTACTGCCTCGGAAGCAACTGTCCTGAGTCTTCTTAGTATACCGGATGCACCTGCAATCTTTTTTCTTATGGTTTCAATGTGTTTGTCCCATTTTAAGTTATTTGTAATTGTCAGACCTAGATATTGCACTGAGCTGGTTTGGTTTATGACTGCTCCATTTATTTTCAGTTGGTTCTCATGATCAATTGTATTGCTGCTTATTATCATATATGTGTTTTTTTTTGTATTTAACGACAGTTTATTAAGTCTCAACCATTCACTAAGGGTATTTAAATCCTCTTGCATTTCATCCATTATTTCTGGTACTGTTGTGCCTTGATAGAAAATATTTGTATCATCAGCATATAATTTAACTTTTCCTCTAAATTGACATTGGCTGATATCATTTATATACACTAGAAACAATAGAGGTCCCAAAACTGACCCCTGCGGCACACCGTACGTTACTCTTAGCATGTTCCCTTTCACTTTGTTTACTGCAACATACTGTGTTCTATTACTTAGGTAACTCTTAATCCACTTTAATATTGCTCCATCAATCCCTGCTGGGATATTTTTATCACTTGCACCTGCACGATTTAGATGCTACTACTTTTGACAGAACTTTTGCTGAACTCTGCTAAACGTCATCACTAGTCTGAAACGTTATTTACATTTTGGCTGTATGTTTTTGCGTTTAAGAGTTCTTCCTGCCTTCTTTTTCATTGTGTATCTATGGCGTATGTAAGAGACGTTAAATTTGAAGAGCAGCTTGTGTTGTGGAGTACCTATACCATTCAGTAAGTTGCTTTCTTTTCTTATCTACTTGTTTTTAATTGTGTTTGGATTTATTGTCGGAAGACCAAGTTTTGCTATTACAAGGTTTTTATGGAGACTCTGCATCACCTAATCAGCAGCGTACATCTGGCAATCATATGCAGATTCCCCGGCGTATTCATGAAGCAGTTGCTTTACCGTTTTGCTATATTCATCAGCTCCAGAGATTGAACGCAGGACGACTATTACATGGTAGCATTATTTAACTTGCAACATCTAACTTTTAACCAGTGACTTCATACGAATATACCGAGTGATTTTTTAAAAACTCAATTGCAGCACGCCCCCCTGGATAGCCTGAATCAGTTGGCAATACTGAAATGTATTGTTGGTGACACTGTACGTCTATGTCAAAATCGAGTTATGGTGGCAGCTCCTTCTCCTGTACAAAGCTAACACGTGCCACGTTTGTTCTTACCCCTTGACCAGTCTTACCCCAACTTACCGTAACTATTTTGAAGATATAGAACTAACTGTACTTTCATACACATACAAATGTTTCAGGTACTTAATGAGTACGTTTACCTCAGGGCTTCTATCGGATGGAAACTCGATCCACTTGAATTTTTCGAAGATAAACCATCTAGTTTGAAATTTCGATCGGATGCATCAAGTAAATCCAATCCTATAACTTTGCCGGTTCGAATTGAACGAATACGATACAGCGTCGCGTTTTTACGACAGAAACGTGATCGAGTTAGATCAACAGACCAGCTGTTTTGGTGTGCAGCTAAGTTCAGGTAGATGTGGTTGACATTTTCCGTTCTTGTAAACCATTAATTAAACTAACCGTCATAACAGACGGTGCACTTGGTAGTTTATCAGTGTCCGTTTTTGTGCGCGTTATAGGTTGTACCTGAGTTTCAAAATAAAAGTTATACATGAAAAATTAGGTTATATACGCGTTAGACGTATGATAAAAGTTGGTTAATCAAGATCGTAAACTTTTAATGCAATCATAACGGACTTGCTTATGGATCGTAGAGTCCGTTAAAATACCGTACCACAAAAACGGTGAAGCTGGTAACAATCAGATAGAATTTCCATCCGATAGAAGCTCCGAAATAAACATACTCATTGGAGAATATACAAAAATTTATTGTTCAACAAATTTAATCACATTCAAAACTTCAACATATTTTAAGAAATTAAATGTAACTTTTTTTAATACTAAATAGGGTTGTTATTAACAAGAAACACAAAATAATAAATCATGTATACATTGTCTTCAATAGTTTATTTTTTGGATTGTTTTCCACCAGTTCGAATTTCCTTTTTACCAAAGGGGCATATCTGATTGTTTAAACATGTGATGCATTTTGGTTTAACTGCTGCACAAGTTTGTTGTCCAAATCCTACAAGCAGATGGTTTACTTCACTCCACAGATCACGGGGCAACCATCCTTCCAAAGCCTTGCGAGTGTCCTCTGGCGTTTTAGTTTTCACCCATCCCAGTCGATTAGTAATGCGATGAATATGCACATCAACTCCTACAAAATAGAAATTTTAAATTTAGAAAGCTAATTTAAAAGAATCCAACCTATCCCTGTGATTTGTCCCCAGGCCGAGTTCATGCACAAATGTGCCATTTTTGGACCAACACCTGGTAGCTTACACAGATCTTCAACTGTTTTCGGTATATCACTATTGAAAGTGTCTCTGATCATCTCAGAGCTCCGCTTTATATTTTTTACTTTTGTCTAAAATTAAATTATCGTCACACAATACGAAATACAAAGTAAAATATAATAGACCTTCCAAAAACTAACGGGGTAGATAAGTTCTCCTAATTTCTCATCTGATGTGCCTAATATGTTTGTTACGGAGCAACCGTGATCTCGGAGCTTAAGCATCGCTGCATGTGTCACTTGATCCTTTGTTTGGCTACTAAGCATCAATGATAAAAGTGCTTGGAAACGTCTGTCCTTCAGTAAAATGGCACTTTTAATTATATTTAATAATATTAGGCAAATACTTACTTCTGGAGTTGCATTTTCATCTGGACACTTATGGCATCCCATTGAATCAACAGGCGCATCAAGATTTTTGCGCATTTCTCGAATATTCTTCAAAACGTCCTCCCAATTAGCTGGCATGTTTTTCTGTAAACTGTGCTCAACAGACTCGCTGGTACTAGGACTTGCCTTATGTTTATTAACAATTTCATCGCTATTATTATCATTGTCGCTGTTTGGAGGTTCATTCTTAATTTTAGTTGATACTTCTTCATACTCTGCCTGAATATGTTCTCGTTTTACTGGCCTTTTACGAGATGAAACTTCTGGCGTTAATTTTTGCTTTATTGGTAATTTAAATTTGGATAAATCCACTTTCTGTTCTATTTCAATTTCAGGATCGCCTACGTCCTGCGTGATGTTCTCTTGTTTTGTTTTTTTACTTCTGGTTTGTTTATTCTGCGCAGCAACTCTCGTTGTTCGCTTCATTTTTAATAGTTTTGGATAAAATCTAATCATGCATTTAGAATATACAACACTATTTTGAATTGAGTAAAGATAGGTTAAGGCGGGTTCGGGTTATGTTTGTTACTTCATTTATTAAAAATACTATTGGTTAAAACTTCACTTTGCCAAATTTGTTATATTGAAAATGTGTTGGCCCTGCAAACTGTTCAGGAATTTAATAAACTACCAACTTTGAATTCTGCTCGATAATTACTATTGGCAACGCTGTCTAGTGGAAAATTTGGTGAGAATTCTAACTTTAAGGTTGCGTTTCTTTTAAAATGTCAAGTTTGTCAGTTCGTATGAATCATATATCACGCGTTCTTTTTAAAAGTATACATAGGGGATACTCGTAATGTATACTATAAAGAAAAATTCCCTTATTTTTGCCACAGCATGCCCATTGTTTTAAATTAAAACTCTTAAAATTGAAGTTTGCTGTATAAATTGGTTGCCTACATATAGGGTAAAACCATATATTTAATATCTACTATATTGCTAGCGGCTATGAGTGGGGAGGACACGGCGTAAGTGAGACAGACAACCAACTCTTCGATGTATTTGGTGAGCTGTTGGCAAGCGCGGCGGCGTCGTCCCGCGGTGGGGAAGTGTTCAAGTTTAAAATTCGAATTCTCACGCATGCGCACAAGACGCGTACTACTCAGAGTGAGACTATGTCGGCGCCGTAATATTTTCGGCCGTTTCCAGGCCCTACTAGCAATATAGTAAGTAATACATATATGGGTAAAACCATCAAAAATATAGGATTTTTCTTTTAGTATACAGACGAGTATTCCCTATGCATGCTTTTGAAAAGAACGTATGGTATGTATTACTTCTATATTTTAGCGCCTGTAAGTGGGGAGGTCACAGCGTAAGTGAGACAGACAACCAACTCTTCTACGAACTTGGTGTGATGTGCGCAAGCGTCATCTGCGAACACGTTAACGAAGCTGTGCAGTTCGAATCCTAGGCATGCGCACGAGACGCGTAGTATTCAGAGTGATACTATGTCGGCGCCGTAATGTTTTCGCCCGTTGCCAGACCTTACTACCAATATAGAAGTAATACATTTATATGGTATGAATTGTACCTATGCCATTGTAATGTATAACCTACCTAATCGAAAAGCTATTTAGTATGAAATAAGTCATTCAGTACTGTATTGTTGGTAGCAATGTCAGGTCATGTTAAATTCGAAATTAGCAGGTTTTGCGTCAGTCTGTGTCAAATAAACAAAATCTAACCTACCAATATCGATCGAATTTGACATAGACTGACAGTGCCACCAACAATACACGTCAGTACTGCCAACATGTTATTAAATGCTAATAAAGTATCGGTATATTATTTTTCTTAAAAACACTTGTGCTGTTAAATACATCTTAACGCAACTCGTTACTAAGGAGTTATTATCATAGTAACATAATAGGATAAAGTAATAATATCATCACTTATGATAATGCAGAAGACTAAAAGCCGTGTTTACACAACTAAAAGTACCATGGTTGCATTCCACCATTTCTATTTTCGGGTTTTTGTAAACAAACTTTCCTTAACTTTTAATAGCGATATTATCAGAGAAAATAATTATTTATTTTGCCTATTTCTTGTGTTTTTTAAAACTATTGACTCAGCTTCGAAGGCAAGTCCACTTTGGTTAATTTTCATATCTGCTTACTGAACGCTGCCAAGCAACCAAGCAACGAAATCCAAGCCGTACGTTTCTAGCATAGTGTAAAAGCGACCCCAACGTTAACGCTACATAACCTATATTTCTGCAAATTTTTATGCTTGGCCTCTTCGCCCAGTAAAATGAAACAAGCTGGTAAATCATAGCGGCAACGACGACAGCAGCAAATCAAAAAACTTCATGCAGAAAAAGCCATCCATGAATGCAAGTGGGCGAAAGAAGTAACTCGTACTTTGAATAAACAAAAACGCATGTATAGTGTGCATTGAGCATTGTTCTTTTATATTTCCGACTCAAGTTTAACCTACAGTTAGTAATGAAGATGTTAAGAAATTCCTAGAAGATAATCGAATCACGGTGCCCTCCTGCGAATTCCTTAAACCCAACAGGTAAATCATGCTGTTATGGCAACTTATGACCGATGTGATCAACGACGACGACAGCTAAAAATGTTGTATTTTAGGTTCCGAGTTAGATATGAGCATGTCCATCGAAGAATGCCGCAAACTCGAAAATGATACTAATAAGCAAGCAAATTCTGCTGCGTGGTACCAATACAGAGCTGGTCGAATTACGGCTTCAAAATTTAAAGGCGTTCACAGAACAAAACTGGAAAAACCATCCCTGTCCTTGATACGTTCAGTATGTTATCCCTTAGCAACTCGCTTCAAGACGACGGCTACAGTTTATGGTTGTGAACATGAAAAGAAAGCGCTACAAGCTTACACTAATAAGACGGAGAAAACCCACATACATTTTGGTAGCAAACAATAGGTCTATGTCTAAACCGACAGTACCCACAGATTGGGGCATCTCCGGATGGATATGCCATCTACGAGTGCTGGTCCAAGTTCAGATGACATCCCCATGGACATGCGAGCTATAGGTGTTGGTTCAATTTCCAGTGACATTGTAATAGGCACCGATGATGAAGAGGTTTGTATTTTTGTGAATTATATGTTACAATGTTATGTACCTATTTTGATTATGGATTGCAGCTATGGTGTCACTGTAGGAAACCAGACGACGGCGAACAAATGGTAAAATATTCTGACAGAAAATGTAGAATAAAATTGTACCATTCAGCATGCCTACAATTAAAAAAAATTCCTAAAGGAAAGTAGTTATGTGAACTCTGTAAATAAAATAGAATTATTTTGTGTAAATATTTTGATTGTTTATGTACATTAAATAGCTTCTAAATATCCTTTATACTTTATGCATTAAAATTATTTTTCTTACTTAATTTAGACATTAATTATTCTTTTATGTTGTGTAGACAGCATGTGTAATTTTATTGATTGTTAATGTAACGGTACTATTTTAGTATTTTACAGTAGAAGTCCGTTAGGATAGCCTTTACTGCCGAGCCAGAGAATTTGTGAGACGAGCTCGAAGAGCGAGTCGAATAATACTGGCGAGGCAGTAAAGGCCCTAACGGACGCGTATTGTACAATAGTTTTTGTAATACCTACATACAATTCGGTCATATCTATATTTTTCTAATTTATTTTCATCAAAACACTAGGTTTGTGTAATGACGTTTTAGAATGATTGAGAGTGCGTAGAACGTTGCAACTGTTGTTTATAAATGTCATTTATTTCCAATTTTGTGTATGGCTATAAGCAGTTTTAAGTTGTAACCAGCTCGTAACTTATGACATCTGTAGAAAATGATGAAGATATTCCTAAAGACGTTAAGATTGTGAATGAGCAAGTTATTTTAGCGTATGTTCAGGAGTTATAGCAGTCTTTTGCGCTTTCTTCTATGTGGAGTTGAAGGCTTGGTTGCTGCTGGATTTATGTGACAAACGTCACTTTGACGTTCGGCATACAATTTAGCAGGCCATGGCCTTTACGGAAACTTTTTACTGCCGGGCCGTAAAGAGGTTGCTTACGCAGTAGTAAATAGTCCTTAAAGAAATATTTAACAAGTAGGTATTACAAAAAATAATGTTATGTCCTACCAGTACATTAATAGTAGTTTATTTATCTAGAACGAAAAGTGGCATTTTAAAGACGAGAAAGTTGTTTACGTCCGAGGCGTCAGCCGAGGACGGAATTACTTGCGAGAACCTTTAAAAACACTTTTCGTTCGTGGTGAATACAACGGTTTATTTCATACTGCAAGTTTAATAAATTTTAAATAAAAAGTTGTAAATCATTTCAAATTTCATGTCAACAACTGACGTATAGTTTTAAAGTACTTGAACTTTAAAATTTTACTTTAAAGTACTAGGACTTTAATGGTCCATTTTTTAAACAATAAATAATTTTTAAAGTACTTGAACTTTAAAATTTTACTTTAAAGTACTAGGATTTTAAAGTTCCATTTTTTGTACCATAAATAATCCGAAAAATGTCATTTTTGACATCAGTATGAAATCATTAAAATTAATGACTCTATTTTAAGGTATCTTAGATACAAAATAACGCTCCAGGGCAATTATTTTCTTCATAAGAACACTAGGGTTATTATGAAAAATGAACAGTATTTGTTTCCATGGATACCTTTATTACAAAAATTATGCACCACTGTCACAATGAAAATTAATGACAGCTCATCTAATGTCACAAATCTAACTTAGATCAGCTAACTAGATCAATCTTAAATACCATAGCATAGTAATTATATGAATTGAATATGAATATGAATTAGGTAAGAAAATTGGTAGGACATAAAACCTTGAAGGCACCACAGGCATTATGAGCTAAGAGCCCGCGATTGTTGTACACACCTCGGGCTAAAGGCCCTCGGTTAGTACACTAACAATCTTGGGCTCTTATTTTACTCATATTGCCCCTTGGTACCTTAATAACTATTTGGTATGTGATATTCTAATTTTGCTTTTTATTAATTGGCCACATGCAGAAAAAGATAATCAAATAATTCTACATAATAAATGGTGGTGGATAGTATTAACGTTAGATCCTTAAGTAAGTATCGTTTATTGTCAACAGATCAACTACAAAAGTGACATGGACATTGTCAGATAAAAGTAATACCTAATGTAGTACAATATTGTGGTAGTCATAAAAACACTTTTTAATTAAAATGGATTTAAGTTAAATTTATCGATTTTATATGATTTAATATATATCGGTAGCGAATTGTAGATTTTAATACAATTATAAATGGGGGACTTTTTAAATTCAGCAGTCCGACGCCTAGGTATGGCTAACAGGTCACCATGTCTGGTGGGATATTGATGAGTATTGTTACTCGTTGAAAAATAATGCATATGTTGCTGCACAAATACCTACTGCTAATTTGAAAACTAAGTTTATTTGTTCCCTCCAGTCGAGATTAGAATCGATACATATGCCTAGATAAGCGCACAATTGGGAATTATATGGAATACCCTTTATATTATTCAAGGCATTAAAGTTCACACAAACACTTTTGTTCATGTTGAGTACAAGTTGATTTTTTAAGCACCAGTTTTTGAACTCCAGGTGACAAATTTCAATTTTATAAGTGAGTTCCTTTACCGTATCGGCAGATACAGTGAAGGCTGTGTCGTCAGCGAAGCTAACGATCTGCGCGCATGTAACATGTAAGGGCAAATCGGTAACATACAATAGATACAGCAAGGGGCCTAATACCGAGCCCTGAACAACATCTAAGTTTATACGGACAGTGGTGGACGTTACATCATTAATTTTAACAAACAGTTTTCTGTTAGTAAGAAAAGATATCAGCCACATAAGAAGTGGGCCCCGAATGCCTAAGGAACATAACTTTTTTCTAATGCATTCCACATTCACAGTGTCGAATGCACGCGATATGTCGAAAAATATTGATGCAACAAATTTACCATTATCCAGTTGCTGATAAACATAGCGGAGCAGGCTAAAACGAGCAGTTTCTGTAGATCTGAGCTGTCTGAAGCCGTGTTGTGTATCGGAGAACAGATTGTATAGTCAAAATTATACCCATTCGGAGTCACGTGACCTTTGTCTGTCACTGTTCATCTTTAGTAAAATAGATGAAATGGAAGAAATTTGAAAAAAAGGCATGTCGATTCATAAAATTAATTTTAAAAATTTGACGTTTCTAATCTGTCAGATTATATTTTTCGTGTAAGTTATTGAGATAAGGGTAATAAAACCTAAAATTGTCGAGCCGAAAACTGGAAATTAAAAGAAACCATCGAACATACGGTATAACGAGCAGTCACAACAATTAATTTGAATATTATGCATTGTTTTTTATGAAGAGTACAATATTAATAAAAGTAAATCAACAGTTTCACCCTCCAACGCTGTACTCATAACATTCCTAGATATGTTAATAGCTATTAATTTCATATAAGAGAATAAACCCGTAGCAACCTTGTTTTAGAAATAGGCATATGTCAGGATAAGCTACAAAACGGAATGTCATTTATTTCCCTAAAATTGCATTTTTAAGAATCGACATACGTAAAATTACTAGATTATCACGTGACTCCGAATGGATATAAATTTGACTATATTTATTCAGGAACGATACCATTCGATTTGCCACAACTTTTTCTCACACTTTGGAAAAGACACTCAGAACTGATAATTAACTCATTTTTTAATTAATTTCGGTGTGTTAAGTGCCACTTTTTTCACTCAGTGAAAAAAAGTGACACTTTGCTTTTAATTTAGGAATGAACGATTCTAATTGGACGTTTCCTTAGTTACCAATCGACGTTTCCTTAGTTACCAGAACTGACCAACGCACTTGACTAAAATGAAGGCAAATACAATTCTATACAAAATAGGCTTGGATTGGAATGTTTAATGAAATTTTAAAAAATCTAATAGACAACTCGTGTTAGCGTGCTTATTTTTCAAGCGTGTGGAATATTAAACTTGGCTGCGCCTCGTTTAATAACCCTCCACACTTGTGAAAAAAAGTTGCACTTGTAACACTTGTGGTCTAAATAACTATTAATACTTTTGTAGATATTATTAATATTATTATTAAAGTAAAAATAATTAGATTAACTTTGTTAATAAGATTTATTTCATAATTATACAATTATAGGAGGGCATAAATTTACGAGGGCACAAGAAACTGTTAATATCTGATCTACCACAGCAACATCGTCAGTTTTCTTTTTCGCCAGGAACATGGGCATCGTTTCGTGAAGAACTGTATTTTTTTGACGAAGGACTCCAATATTGCGTTTGACGTGTATTCTGAAAAAAAGATATAGGTAGTTAAGATAATTATTGTAATAATATACTTGCACTACCTCAAGCTTGCTATATTCCTGGTTGATTCTATATCCCTTGGATCGAGCTGCCATATCCCTTTTAGAAAAGCAGGCGTAATCATTGTGGCCATATGTAGTCCTAGGGAGTCTTTTATTAAAAAGCCACGATCTGTCAATACAAAATCTCCTGGCAAGAGATTGTTTAAAATCCCACAATCCTCTGTTAGACCTTTATCGCTTATTCTGCCACCATATCCATGTGATATAAATGATATTGATCCAGGAGGAGTGATGCCTATTAGTACCTTTACCGTATTATGTTGTTTGTACGTAGACCATGTAGTACATTGTACTTCAAGGCTACTTGATTTTTCCACTCTCATCTCAAAACAATCGATTATAACTGAAATCTTGTTGCCAAATGCTACCTTGAAGCATTCTGGCATTGATTTAATCACCTGATCTCGTTCAGGCCAAATAATAAAAATTTTCATCCGATGATACATAATATTCAATGTGGTATAAAATATTCTGGAAATTGTTTGTACGCTGACGTTAAACATGTATGCCAATAAACTAAAATCTAAATTTAATCTAAGTTTTATCACCGTTATCAAAAATGTGCCTCTAAGCATGTTTTACGTACTGAATTAGGAATAAATATATATAATTAAATGTGAACTGTATATATTGTATGTATTTGGTGTAGCATTTGCCATATAGTAGACGTGTGTAAAAGAATTTTTTTTTGTAATGTCACAAATAAAGTATATCTATCTAACACGCAAAACTTTATATGCGCGCGGGCTACAGCGTCATTCTTCCATGCTCACGTAAAACTTTTACATTCGCTGAAAAATTCTCACTTTTTTAACTTGTAGAACAATCTACTATTAATTCACTAGCGATTTAAGAAGAAAATTAACTTGCTAGCATGTAAACATTATAAACAGTTACTGATGGAAACTATTATAGAGATAATAATAATAATGGCAGTTTAAAATGACAAAGAAATAATAATTAATCGAGTTATTTAACAATAACAGTAACGGCGTAACTGGAGACTTGAGTTACCACATTTATATTTTTATGACGCTCAACGCCTCAACGGCTTAAACCTGAAAAGAAACACAGATTGCAGGCAGCTGAAAATTATTTCGGTGGCGCAAATAATTCTCACATATAATCTCATAAGAGCATTAATTCTTTCCGCCATTTTTGTTACTGCGTTCCAACAACGTCGTATTAATTAGGACGCCTTCCAGAGGCAAGCGTTTCCTTTCCAGAGACTTTCCATTTGAAAATTTTTTTTTTTAACTTTTCCTTCTGCCAGTCTCTAGCGTGCTTTTAAAACTTTCTTTAGTGCAACAAAAGTTATTAAATTCGTTGTACATTTTAAATGCGGCATATGCCGCGGGTTTCAGCTAGTATAATAATAATGTAGATATTAACGATACATGTTTGATTATGAGCATCTTAACGACACGAGTTTGATTTCCAAAAACGAGGCGGTGAGCCGAGTTTTGCGGCAATCAAACAAGTCTGGTTAAGTGCCATAAGCAAACGTGTATTGTTCAATATTTTATCTTCATCAATAAATTCTGGTTCAATGTATCTCTTAATACAAACAGAGTGCGGTAATGAAGCTCATAACGATACTAAAATTAATTTGGGTAAGAGTCTATAACAACACTGATGAAGATAATAGATATTAACGATACAAGTTTGATTATGAGCATCTTAACGACACGAGTTTGATTGCCAAAAACGAGGCGGTGAGCCGAGTTTTGCTGCAATCAAACGAGTCTCGTTAAGTGCCATAAGCAGACGTGTATTGTTCAATATTTTATCTTCATCAATAAATTCTGGTTCAATGTATTTCTTTATACAAAAAGAGTTCAGTAATATTCATTACCGCACTGAGTGCGGTGATATCTATCCATTAACGCACTGAGTGCGGTAATATCCACTCAGTGCGGTAATGAAGCTCTTAACGATACTAAAATTAATTTGGTTAAGAGTCTATAACAACACTGATGAAGATAAATAAATACTAATGTTATTAGAGCACTTCATTCATTACAAACGTAACACTGCTTTTATTGATAATCGGAAATTTACGGGGAAATATCCACTTACTGTAGTTTTGACAAACAATCGTAAAATCACAGAATAAACACCTAACGGACTCAGAAGCGACACTCACGGCGGCGCCTTTGATGTTCGAGTAGCCGATGTCAGCTATGGCGGCCATATTGAAAGAGAGTAGATCAAGAATAATATGTTGGTGGCACTGTAAGTCTATGTCAAATTCGAGGTTAGCAGGTTAGGTTGCGCGTCAGTTTTGACACAGACTGACGTAAAACTTAACCTGCTAACGTCGAATTTGACGTAAACGTACAGGGTTATTCATTATAAATTACCCACCCCTTATCATCGTTATTATTGCCTATAGAAAAAAAAGTTTTAAATAAAAGTTATGTGGTTATAACTGAATTTTGTTAAAATGCTATCAAAAGTACAGTGGCGTGCATAATTAAGAGGATACAAAAAGTAATATATTTTTTTAAATAGAACACCCTGTATATTATTAAATTTTTGGAATGATCTTTCTTTCCTGATTTCAAAAATATACCATATGTTACCCCTACCTTATACCGTTTTTGAGTTATTAAACGTCGAATATCTTAGTTAAAGTAGTTAACATTATTAAATATAACAAAGTTTTATTTAGGAAATTTAAATATAAATAAAAAATAACTCATTTAGATTATTTCATTAAAGAAATGTCACTTATCAAACAAAATAGTTGTCATTTTCATAGCTTACTTTAATAATGTTAATGATATTCGACGTTTAATAACTCAAAAACGGTATAAGGTAGGGGTAACATATGGTATATTTTTGAAATCAGGAAAGAAAGATCATTCCAAAAATTTAATAATATACAGGGTGTTCCATTTAAAAAAATATATTACTTTTTTGTATCCTCTTAATTATGCACGCCACTGTACTTTTGATAGCATTTTAACAAAATTCAGTTATAACCACATAACTTTTATTTAAAACTTTTTTTTCTATAGGCAATAATAACGATGATAAGGGGTGGGTAATTTATAATGAATAACCCTGTACAGTGCCATATTATGCTTGACACAGACTGTCGCAAAACCTAACCTGTTAATCTAGAATTTGACATAGACCTTTATATTATTCTTGATCTACTCTCTTTCAATATGGCCGCCATAGCTGAAATCGGCTATACGGCTCCGCCGCGAGTATCGCTTCTGAGTCGGTTAGGTTATAGCCCCTCTATTTACCAATATTTGTAAATAGAAGGGCTATAGGTTAGGTGTTTATTCTATGGTAAAATGTTAGTATTTAGTTATTTTTCGTACGATAAAACGATTTTACTTAGTTACCGCCTTCGTTGCCAAATCAGTAAGTTGTGTTTACTGTTCTAGAACGGTAAGTAAAACAGAATAATATGTTGATGGCACTGTAACTCTATGTCAAATTTGAGGTTAGCAGGTTAAGTTTTACGTCAGTCTGTGCCAAAACTGACGCGAAACCTAACCTGCTAACCTCAAATTTGACATAGAGTTACAGTGCCATCAACTTATTATTCTGTGGTATAATGTCACATTTTACTGATGTTTGAAGAAAAATACATTTCTATCGTACAAAAAACATCATAAGTATCACGAACGTTAAGGAATTACCGATCTCAGACAATAATTGGAGTCGTCGCTTCGCTCCTCCTCCAAACAATTGTTTTCGATCGATAAAATGTCCTTACCGTTCTTAATACTTAATATACTATATGGTATTTAGATATTTGTTTTGTTTTTTAATAAAAATATTTTTTTTAAGTTTTTTCTTCATTCGTGATATTCTCTATCATAATATATATAAAACGTGCTTAAAAAATTTACTATGGAAATGTTTGCAAAAATCCCTTTTCCTTAAGAGTCCGCATTTTTTCAGTTGGCATGCACTCACGCCTTTAGTGAAAAATAGTTGCAGGACATATTTCCAAATATTTCCAGAAACTTTTTAAGCACTTGTTATACTTCTACTGAAAAATAACTGTTTCGTAAAAATACTCAAATCTTCTCAAAATTTTGTATAGGACCGTAATTTTACATTGTGAAAAACTTTTTTGATGATATTTTGCCGTCTTTAGAACAGTAAAGAAACTATCTGAATACAAAATGTTTTTTATCTACCTCCTTGATCTGGAAAAATCGAAAATATACTTAAAATTAGTTTCAAGCCAAGCAGGTCTTAGTCCCCAATTATAAAATTGGAATTAAATTTTTGTGATTTACGCTTACAGGTAATGTCGCCATTCCGTAGACATATTGTAGGTATAATGCCCTTTCATTGATGTAGGATATTGTTTTCTTCTTGATAAGGTAAGTTTGAACTTGTTTAGAAACTAATATTCTGCTCTATCCATGTTCTTTGTTACATCTACGCAAAGACCAGTTTCATTTGCAGTTGATACTATGAGTTATGTACAAAGTGATTTTTTAAAAACTGAATTGCAGCAGGCCCTGGATAGCCTGAATCAGTGGGCAGTACTGAAGTGCATTGTCAGTCTATGTCAAATTTGAGGTTAGTAGGTTAGGTTTTGTTTGTCATTTGACACACACTGAGGCAAAACTTAACATGCAAATCTCGAATTTGACATAGACTGACATACACTTCAGTATTGCCAACTGATTGACGCTATCCAGGGCCTGCTGCAATTCAGTTTAAAAAAAAGCATATGTGGTAAGAGATTTTCTAATGCAAATGAGGCGATTGCTGAATGAACAAATGTATTATAGCCCTTATTTTTCTTATAACTAACAATTATCAGAACAGTCGTCTGGATATAGAGAAACTGGAAAGCGATGCCAAGTCATGCTGTTTTAATAGATTTTTTATGACTAACAAAGACAATTAATAATCATGATTAATCTGTTTTTTTTTGTTCGGTCAATAGACAAGACGTTAAAGAATTACGAACGTCTGACCACATATTCCTATAAAGCCATTAAGATAAAACATAAGAACAAGCATCTGAATATTTGTATATTATGCTGTTAATTATACACTATTTTAATTAAAGAAACTAAAATTTTAGGGCATCAATTGTATAACTGGTACACTAGCCAATTCCATTCACATGAGTTATATTCAAGGTGTCAATAATATCAATAAATTTCATTCATGGTTTTGCTCTGCTGACAACAGCTAAATAGCAAAATGCACCACATCGTGGTATAGGCTGGGAAGCTAAGAATGCACCACCATCTGGCGAATGCTGGTAAAGCAGTGGCTTTTTCATGGAGCTATCTGCCCAAGCTCCAGCCTCATCGACATTAGCTGCTTCACCTCCACCTGGCTGTATGAAAAATATGAAGGATCATACAAAAAGTTAGTTATTAAACATACCAAAAGATGAGCCAGGGCAGGTAACGGGCCTGCTGGTGGATTTTCAGTAAATGGGGGCCTCAACTCACCGTTTTGGACATTAAGTACTAAGTAGTACATAAAATCATTCCTTAGTTTCATTTCATTTATAGAGCGGTTACATGTCGCTAGCTTCCTCATCCAACGTACGGCTCTCTGTCGATCTAAAAGTAAATTTTAAGTATTTGGAGATTTTGCTAAACTGTTTTAATGTATGTTAATAATTAATATTATCAACTGAGAAATATACACATTTTAACATCATTTGAATTAATAATTGTTAAATATTACCATTTATCGATGACAGATTGGCCAGCATAGTTTTTGTAAGAAACATATTGTAGTTGCAGTCATAGTTAAGATCTTCTATTACGTCCCCCATTTTTGATGCCACAAATAATTTATAAATTGTATGTTTTTAAAAGCAAATAGTAATTTTTCTAGACTTATGTCATGTGTTATAAATATTTAAAAAAAAACGCAGTGTATAAATTTACAGCCTGCTATCAATTTGTAAAGGTTTATTATTAATCGGCAGGTTTTAAGAATGTGGAGAGCCAGGTATTTTGGAAGTCAAGGTGAAGGATCATTAAAAATGTTCCTTTCAAATAGTTTGTATTTTTCACTGTGTTTTCTTAATCTACAGGGTGTTCCGCAATAGAATGTACATAGCTTCAGTACATGTTCTTGGTGTCTTTTTAAGTCGAAAACGCCAATATCATATGGCCTAAAATTAATCGCTACAAAGTTATTGCTACTTTATCATTCAAAAGATAATGCTAAAGAATCAAAACTTTATTGGTAAAGGACATCAGTTAAGGGTTCACATAATAAAATGCTATAGTTGTGTGGCAGTTTCTATCTCAAGTTTTCAAATGACCTCCTCGATTAGCTATGCACATTCGTGCCCTTTGTAAAATCAGGGTGACAGACATCATCATAGCAAATGTATGTGTATGTATGTATTATCGTTAACCTCGTTTTGTACCTTTCGGCATCATAGACTCCGGTTTGTTTTTGATGGTATTGGAAGCATCAATTATTCCATCCAGCAACTCATCTCTAGTGTTTGACTTAAGAGCATACACCAAAGGCTTCATATGGCCCCAGAGATAGTAATCCAACGGCTTTAGATCCGGTGACCCTGGTGGCCAAATAACGAAACCCTGACATCCTATTCAACGGTTTTCAAAGATTTCGTTTAGAAATGCAGTTATCGCCCTGCCAAAATGTGGAGGTACTTCATTTTGCTGTGTCCACATATCTGCTCTGATATTTAGAGATACATCTTCTAACAACACCGGTAGTTCGTCTTGCAGATAGCGGAGGTAATGTGCTGCATTCAAACGACCTTGAAATACATATGGCCCAATAATTTTGTTCCTAATGATACCACACCAGACGTTAATAGAAAAACGGTGCTGGAAATGTGACTCCGTGAATGTGAAAACATGTGAATTTTGTTGTGTTTGTTATTCCATCTCGGTTGAACGAGGCCTCATTCGTAAAAAGAATTTTTCTGTGCAACCGCTTATTATCCAATAACCAATGGCAGAACTGTTCACGTGCAGTGTAGTCATTTGATAAAACAGCCTGTACCGTTTGTACATGATACGATACGATGGTCACTATATAAATTTCCGCAAAGTAAGCTTAGAAATTGATTTCACAATTTTTTATAAAAGTGCCATGAAACAACAACATTTCAGTAGACAACTGAAATTGACAGATTGAGAAAATTGTTTACGGTTCGTATGTGATGAGCTTTTAACTGTTGTGAGTTGTATGAAATGGAACTAAGTCGAAGAGATTATCGCGTGATGATTTTTTTACAATTTTAAATCGTCTCTCACTCTAAAACAGTGCATCGAACGACTTTGCAATGCTTTTGCGGATGAAACACCATCAGACCGCACCGTCTACGAGTGGTTTGCGGAATTCCGCCGTGGCCAAAATGTTCTTAATGACGAAGTCCGTGGAGGTCGCCCAAAATCTGCGGTTACTGATGTAAACGTTGACGCTGTACGCCGCCTCGTTGAGCAAGACCGGCGAATCACTGTTACGGTATTAAAATGACTTAGTGAGTATCGCACGACTGGTCAAGTCCGGGAAAGGATGGCACGCTCTCCCTGAGATTCGTTAAAACAGGCTAAAGGCCTCGGCTGAAGCGCTCAGGGAGTTCGGCGTGGTTCAAACGGTACGTCACTGGGCAAGCGTGGCGTGACATGAACGGGGTAAATCAAAAATAGAAGGGCGCCACCAAGTCTGTCTCTAAGTATACTCATGTAACCGGACCTGGACGGTTAGACGGAACGGAAAGTACACTGGGTACTACTTCATGAAAGTACTCGAGAAATATCGAGCTCAGATTACAAATTCGAGAAATAGGTGCTTGCGTTACTAATTCGGGTAAGTACTGCAACTGCGGGGGCGTTGCCAGACCTACCTGCACACTCCAAGTTCCGTTGTACATCGATCTCGACACTAGTTGTTTAATCTGGAAAGAGCATGCAGAGGTCGTACAAAATAATAAATCTTTTAATCACCTAGGTATCTATTGACTGACGTTACAACAAAGAATCAAAGGGGCAACGAATATGTCGCCTTAAATAAACGTAGGGCTTAAATTAGTGCCCCCAGCTGGAGTTCGCGCGTTAATACTAGAACACACAAATCCATCAAACGTTCAATACCAAAACAACAGACCTTGGTCGACCCGTTAAGCGAACTACCTAACGTTATTGGTTAAATATGAATATAAATACGGCCGAGGCTCACTACTTTACAGCGACCGTGTCGCGGGGTAAAGCCAAACGCAGAACAAATAATTAATTATCGGTGAAGGTGCCCGGAGCACATAAATTGGCAGTAATTGCATCGCTTAACTGGACGTACACAAAGCATAAGTTCAATGTTAAAAGAAACACATAAATTTACAACACAGTAATGGTTACTTTAGTTCAGATACAAACAACGATTGATTTGCAGGTAAGAGCGATCAAAGTCCATCGCCCACAACGACAAACTCGCGTAATTGGGTCACGCACTACACAGCTGATTGCTCGCGCAAGTGAGCCTGCGACACGGCGCAGACCACAACGACAAACTCACTTGATTTTGCCGTGCCCAAAGCTATGAATCACAAACGGCTGAAGCGTTTCGATTTACAACAATGGCGGCCGGAAATATGGTAATTTCATATGTTGCTACATGCATGACAATTCAGTCACTCTGCGAGCTACAAGTTAGACACAGAATCATTAACACACACATGGTAGTAAGTTCAAATCGTAAGCAAAATAGCTACTTGGTTACACAATATCTTAAAATGGTACATGTGTTTGTTTGACGTCTCCTGAGCGGTGTGGCATGCTAGCAGCTCCTAAGGTTAACTGCGGGGGCGGTACGAGAGCATTTCCTTTGGTAACGAATCCGCCGGACGACGGCGTTTATATTGAATTGGTCACACACATGCGACTGGGTACAACGAGAAAATTACGGGCACTCTGAGCGTCCTGCTAACAAATCCCCCAAAACCAGTGGGGAATGAAGGAACACTTCATAACGACATCGATGGACGCGGCCCTTGGAAAACCCCAGAAAAAAAGACACTCCACAACCACGTGCGTCGCACTCGATAGCTTTCTCCCGACTCCCCTCTGCTTGCAAAACATGCGAAGGTCTACCAACCGCGTAACCACGCGGAGCCTTAGCCAATCAAGAGGCGTAAGCTTCGGCGGAAATAACTGGACTTACGCGCGCAAACCGTGATAAAGGGTGACCCAAGATGATCGAAGCGGGGCAGCCGCGTTGATATACAGGGTATTCGGATTCAAATGAACAAGAAGTGATCTTGCGCCTGTGAGTTTTTGTGATAAAAGTTAAAAATGTTGGAATCAGATTTGAAGTACAGGTAGGCAGTACGGAAAGCTTAAATAGTCAGCTTTGTTGCTGAAGGTAACAAAATGGCTTAACATCACCTATGCTAAAATTGAGGCATCCTTAAGCATCTCGGGGACTGCAATCAACACAATTCTTCACCAACATTTGGGTGCCAGAAAGCTATGCACGCATTGGGTGCCACATAATTTGGATAAAGGTCAAAAACTAGCACATGTGGATTGGTGCAAGAAAATGCTGAAGAGGTTTGCAAGTGGTCAGTCAAAACATGTGCATGACATCGTCACTGGTGACGAAACATGGATTTATTGTTATGAGCCGGAAACAAAGTGACAATCGGCACAGTGGATCTTCCAAGGTGAAGCAAAGCCAATAAAATTTATGCGATCTCGCAGTGCAAGTAAGAAGATGGTTGCTTCGTTCTTTAGCCAATCAGGCCATCTTGTAACAATTCCTTTGGAAGATCGTCGCACAGTAAACGCTGAGTGGTATTCCACCATTTGTTTACCAGCAGTTGTAGAAAAAGTACGTACACAACGTCCTCGAAGTCGCCTAATCCTACACCATGACAAGGCATCATCCCACACCGCTGCTCAAACAATGGTATTTTTGGCCTCTGTAAATGTGGAACTACTGGGTCACCTACCTTATACCCCCGACTTGGCACCATGTGATTTCTATTTATTCCCCACAATCAAGAATAAATTGCGTGGACAACGGTTTAACTCCCCCGATGAGGCTGTTGAGGCATGTAATAACATGGTTGCTGCGGTGTCTCCAGAACAATGGTCACGGGTATTTGAGGACTGGTTCAATAGAATGAATAATAGCATACAATATAAAGGCGAATATTTTGAAAAACAATAAACTTAAAATCTCTCATAGTTTTTTATCTTATTGTTAAGTTTTTACGATCGGGCTATTTAAAAATTATACGACGCTTCTTGTATTAAACATTTATTTACAATGATTAATTACGGTTATTTACAAACACACGAATTGTCAAGGCAGAACACAAATTACTTAAACTAACGAACTATTTCTAACAACGATACATTTATTTATTTATATTGCACTTAACAGTAATGATTTATATGGTTATATTTATTTGTTATTTATTTCACTAGAGTTATATACACACGGTCTTTTTATATTACGCGCTTCGAGCTTGATGAGAACTGGATGAGAACTGCCTTATATTCCCGCTCGCGAGTATTTATATCCCACGAATGAGTAATTCTAGAACAATCGAGACTTTGCTCGCTTGTTTCGGCAAGCGCATGACGCATCGCGTATTAGTCAGCAAGGTCGCTGACGTCACCCGTCTGCAGCTGGCTCCAAGGTTGCTTCTCGAATATTCACGCGTCTGCATCGGTTTAAGTTCGTTACATTATGTATGTTTTTGCGAAAATTTATCTAGTGGCCCTCGTATAAGCCAAACTCGTAAATGGTTCTCCATATTTGCATTCGGTTAGTACCGATTTGGTTAGATAGACGTCTAATGCTAGTAGTGGGCGTGGGACTTCTTTCAATTCTTTTGACAATATTTTCTTCTAAATCAACGTTTCTCCTCAGTGGTCGTTCATGTTTTAATTGTGTTACTTTATTAGTTGTTCTAATAGTACGATGCACATTGCTGAAAACTCAGCTATCTGGTAATCGGCGACGATATTCTTGAACTGCTGCATGTGCAAAGACCATAAATGAAATGCATATAGAAACCGTTGCCATACTTATTTTATGACAGATAATAAACAAAACACTTAGTTACATTTGTTTTCAAAGCTGTGTGATGTATCTTTTGTGTATGATCTTTGAGCGAACGGTAACATTCAAATGTGAATAACTTTGTAATGATTAATTTTAGGCCATACGTTTATTGAAAGTTTTCGACTTAAAAAGAAGCCAGGAACACGTACTGAACATCCTATTGTGAGACACTCTGTATTTTAGCCACTATTAATGGATTTTTTGTAATGTTTTTATCCAAAGTTGTAGATATATTTATGTATTTATTTATCGTACGGCAAGGAAATCACAAAGACAAGAATGTAACCATAAGGTGTAACTGGTAAATAGTAATGTATAAAATATAACTATAAAAGTAAATACAGGGCGAAAGAACAACACGTGGCGATGTTTGCCCTAAAATTCTGAGTCGAAAATCATAATACTAAAATGTTGCACTGGTATTTGTGAGGCCTCACGAGCGGTAGTTATAAACTTCTTTTTTTCAGGTAAAGTACATTTTCTGTTTCAAAACGTCACAGTATCATCAAGGAAAGTTATTCAAAATCTAACGCTTAGCTACCGGCCTAATGTCGTACATAACTATTTTAATGTTCATTTATATAAATAGTAATTGTGAAAATGTTCAAACACAAGATATTTGTGGAAATATCCGTTTTCGTGTCTTCTTATTCGGAAAAAGTTGTTTTCGAAGTGATGTCTGTTTGTCAGCCTGTGTTCTATCTACAGCCCAGATGGTTTAATCGCTTTGCCTGAAAATTTATATTTTGAGATGGTAGCTAAATTCTATCCTATTACAATTAAATGCGGGGAGAATAAATATTAACATTTATTGCACAAAATTCAATTTTAAAGGAGAGCACATTTACCACATCAATCAGCATTAATTAATTCATTTGTCAACCTCCATTATTTTTTTTATAAACAAAAGCTAGTTACTTTCAAATAAATTGCGGATATTAACAAGGTTCAAAACATTAACTTTTAACAATAATTCTACTTAAAATTATGATTTTGTACACTAATACTATATCTAAAATAATTATTTATATTTATATTAATTTAGCGTGTTTATTTTTCACTGCACGTCTTTTTAATTAGCGTTTTAAAGGTTCACATGTCACTGCACTGACTAAAGTATTTAATTCGCGCATATCCTGCACTGGGTTTCATTTGAATTTTCTGTTTGATTTTCGTTCACAATTTTAAATTCATATGTGTTTTCTCTTCTGCAAATCCTATAATCCTTGCCTTTGATTCTTACGGTTTCTTTCAAATGCTTTAATGCCTTCTTTCTTATATGCCCGTTGCATGTTCTTAAGCTTATTTATGCTTCAATCACCTTTCTTATAAAACCCTGACTGGATTTCACCATTAAAATATGCCTGAGTTCTACGCTTCATTCCCTTGTGTTCGCCATCCATCTTGTAATTATTACTTCCTTTTACAATAAAGGAAGTATTGGATTCACCCCAAAAATTCGAAATTGAGTTTTCAACAGATCTTCACGTTTTAGAGTCCCCTGATCCTAAAAAACATATTTTTTTTCATTGGTCTGTGTGTCTGTCTGTCTGTGTGTCTGTCTGTGAACAAAATATCTCAAAAACTAAAAGAGGTATGGCGTTGAAACTTCATATATAAGTTTTGTGTACTATGTAGATGAGACAGCAAGCTTTTGAAGAAAATCGCAAAACCGGAAGTAGGTGTTTACTCTAGTGATTTTTCAGTTTTTTTCGATTTTTTCAAAAACGGCTCTAACGATTTATTTTAAACTTTACATTTTTACTACATTTTTAATGTGTATTGATGTGAAATAGGTGATTTTCTAGTTGAATACTTCTAAAGTGGGTTTCTTTTGTTTTTTTTCTATTTTTTTTATTAACTCCTATTTTAAATAAAACACCCGGTATATTATTACATTTTTGAATTCACCTTAAAATTCTAGAGAAAATTTGTCTCTTTAACTAACGCTCTATTTTGTACTGTTTTTGTAGAATTTGTAATTTTTGAAACATTTTGACAAATGGTTAAAAATTAAAAATGAAATTTTTGACTAATTATAAGAACACTGTAAAAGGAAGTTGTGTGAGTGTATCACACCAGATTTTTAAATTTTCATCCGGCTTGGCCTATACATTTAGCACAAACCTAATTAACTAACCGAACTTACATCCAATTTGGCTCCCTATGCGAAATGAGCTTTGCTTACTGCGTTTATTAATTATTATTCTGCAATTACTGGCATCTCATTACAACTGTATTCATTTTTTGGCAAATTGAAATCTTAGCTTTGCAGTTATATAAGATATCTCACTCTGAGCTTTCATGAAATGTTCATTAATTTGGCAATGCTAACAGAGTTGATCTATAGGGCTTAAAACCATAGCAATTTATGTTTTTAATATAGGAAATTCCAGTGACATTTTAGCTAAAATCGGGCAACTGGAAGTAGTACTTTACTCTTATGTTTTTTTTTTATTTTTCGGGAAATATTTGTGTTTGATAAAAATAAAATTCTTTAGAACAAGATTTATTATGCAATTATTTGCAACTTTTATTGAAAAAGTTTTTCAAGTACCTGCATTTTAAAACTGTAAGAGTTACATAAATATTGTGTATATAAAAGTTGTAGATACGACGATGTGCATATTACTAAAATAGTTTTGATTACACAAGGTGCCTTAAAAAAGTGTGGCGAATAAAACTTACTTCTTTTAAATAGAATTCCCTATGTTTAGGTAGCTTGAGAGATTTGTATTGAAGCACTAATTATTTTGGTATAAAGTTGTATGGATCTAACGTCAAATGCTTTGGAAATATTAACGATTTTATGCAAAAAAATACTGAACTTAAGGCGATTACTCTAAGTAACAGAAAACAATTAAATAAAGAAAAATTTTACCAAAAAATTATGTTTTTCGTGAATTCGTAAAATGGTAGATCTAGGTATTACTGCTATACAGGGTGCTCAACGTTTGCAAATTTAATAATTTCGCATTTTTTCAAATGGAATGCCGTGTATATTTGAAAAGCCCTTCTAATGTGCTTTCTCGTGATATGTTTTCATAGCTCTAATTCAACTGCTTTTCAGATATGCGTGTTTCATGAAAAAACAATTTAAG
Organism: Agriotes lineatus; assembly: GCA_940337035.1. Lineage (NCBI taxonomy): Eukaryota > Metazoa > Arthropoda > Insecta > Coleoptera > Elateridae > Agriotes > Agriotes lineatus. Next base: position 82,282,192 of record OW679200.1, on the reverse strand, counting down.
CCCCTTAAGATGCTTTATTTCAAGAGATAACAGACACCTTTATAATGTTTTAAACACTCTTCGAATACATCAAAAAACCAGGTTTAGAAAGGAAAAATCCAGCCACTGCTGAAATTAGAAATAACAAACACGAAGAAAAGCAGGAGAAAATTAAATTTGAATTGAATTTAAGGTTAAGAAATAAAAATATCAGAAGAAAGCTCGCTAAAAGTACTTTTCAAAAATACAGATAGGCCAGTCGACAAATACAGTAATAGCGGGAGCAATTCCGAACAAGCTGGAATAAATTTTAATCTGTTTTGTTGGAACTCAGAAAAAATATATTAATTTTGCACCCTTTGACAGGCCCGGATTTAACCGCCATGCTAAAAAAAGGTCAACAGTTTTATTTTTTTTTCTAATATTAGTGAATATCTCGTTTACTATCAACTTTTGAGCAAAATATGTAGTTATCAAAATTAAAGAAGAGTAAATTCTCTACAAAAAATGTTCCCTGAATTTTTGTCATACATTTGCTTGTTTTGAATTCATAGGCCAGGGCATATATTTTTGTTCGTGCATTTGCTTTTTTTTTATTATCGATGCTCGATGCGACTAAAATTCTTTTTTCGTACTATATACTATTTCCATTACTCATGTAAAGAAATTATGTCGCTTACTTTGTACTTGCTTCCACGCCACCTAGAGGTAGAGTCGACATTTATTCCTCTCATTTCACAAGACTTTCGTCCTGGGATACAGTTCCTATCATTTTTTCATCAAAATGTATTTCCGCAGATGAACCAATCTTCAATCGGCGAAGTAGCTCAGCAGTCTTGGTGCTCTTTGTTGCAGCATCCTCTGGGTCTCCATCAAAAACTATTACTGCATTCGTTGAGTAATACCTTCTTACATACTCGATGTATTTATCCAAAATCGCACAATAAGATTGTTGATGCGAGACAATATTGTAGAGTAGAAATCTCCCGTCTATCACATGAAGAGTCTAGTAGGTTTTCAATTGGTACAAACGCATCGTACAGGGCTGATTTTTTAGTTTTACACATTTCTATCTCATCGAAGAGTGAAAGTGAATAAGGAGCTAGTTCTTCTGTTGCTTGTCTGGAATTGCTTCCGCTAACAGCCATTTTAAACGACCTATTGACTGGCGACTGGCCTAAGAGATATACAGAGTGTTCCGTTTAAACAAATCGAAATGATCATATTTGCAAATGATGAGCTCTCTGCATAGTGTTAATACCCAGTGTGCGGAAGGAGAAATATTTGAACATTTAAATTAATTACATACAGACCAATTTCAACTTTATTAAGGTTTCTCATTTTATGACGTAAGTTGTCAATGACCTTAGTATGACAGCTACATTCAATTGTGATCACTTTTACAGGATTTACTCACAGCCTGCTGAATTGTGTGACAAATATGTCACTTTATACGGCCTGGGCATGTTTTCAAAATCCATTGTTTGTTAATGGACAAGGTCTAGGCATGCAGAGTACCAGGGGTGTTATTCTTGAAACTGTGCGTATCGTTCGTATGCGGAAGCTTTCCGCATGATCATTTACGCATACGACCATCCGCACGCTGCGATACGCTATTCTTCAAGGTAGTGCGGATTTCACTGTTCATATTCGCATGCGTATGCTCGCTGTAACAAAAGAGCAGCGGGCGCGCCAATGCGATTGCATTATTTGGCAACTGTTTCGGATGACAGTTGTAATTAAATGTGTTTACTTTATCAAAACTTTGACTTGGTTATTGATTAAGTGAAAATGGCAAAGCGGTGTGGAAATTTATCTAAAGAACAGAAAGATAATTTATTTGAAATGTTAAAAAAAGAGCCCAACTTAACGAGTGGGAAATTCACCCCAAATTTTACGGCCAAAGATGCCCAGCAAAAATGGCAAACAATAAGTGAAACACTGAATGCTATTCCTGGAGCGAAAAAAGACTGGAAGCAGTGGAGAAAGGTACATTTTAAATTAGAATATAATTTAGGCACCACATTTATGCTAATTTTAATAGGTTTGGCAAGACACCAAGCAGAAAATCAAATCCAAAAAAAGTGAGATTCTGCAACACAAGAAAAAAACTGGTGGAGGGCAACCAATACCAGATTTGACAGAGGCAGAAGAAAATGTCTTGGCTTTAATTAGCAAAACGTCCATCGTTGGTCTTCCAGTCGAGGAATCGGTTATTAGTATGGTAAATATTTTAATATAGTAATAACTTCCTTCTTACAGAATTCTCATGATTTAATAATAAATATTTCAGGACACAGATGTTGAAAACGGCGGCACAACAGAAGTTGATAATGATATTGAAGCTATCGACTTACCGACACATGATTTAGAAAACAGTCAGTGTACAGTAACTCATTTTGAAAATAAAGGAACCCGCGCTTCTAGTAAGTTTTCGTTTAATCTAATCAACCTGTTTTATAAACAATATATATAAGTTATTAGAAGTTGCTGTGAATAATGTACTTTGTCAATAATATAGTATTTGCATTTATAGAAGCAAATAGGAAGAAAACTTCAACAACCAGAAGATTGGAAAATTCCATTCGTGCTACATAAGTACTGGCGAAAACTGCTGAAAGGAAATTAGAATTAAAGAAAAACTGTTACGAACAGAAGCTGGCTTTATTAGAAAAAGATCTTCAATTAAAGGAAGAATTGAACAATAATATTAAGTGCCTTTTAGATAAAGTTGACGTTATGTTATCAAAATATACTTCTTAATAAGCATAGGTAATTTTAGTTTGTAAAAAGTTTTAATTAATTTATTTTTATTGTTTAATTTTTTATCATAAATATAGAAGTCATTCAAAATATCTATTAATTATTGCTCTTTGCATTTCTCTTTCCTTAGTCAATTCTGGATTGACTCGTCTAAGTACTGCATCTCCTTCTCTAATATTCGGTATCATACCAAAATCCACTTCATCAAATTCTTCATATTCGGGCTCAGGAATTTGTTCTGCAATGCACATATTATGCAGTACGATGCAAGATTGTGTAATTTTGGCTGCTGTTTCCGGATCGTAATTAAGTACACGGTGCTTTAAAAGACACCTAAAACGCATCTTTAAAACACCATTGCATCTTTCTATTAACGATCGCGTACTCCTGTGCGCTTGATTGTACCTATATTCAGAAGTACCAGGTAGAGGTTCGGGGTTTGTAAGTGGTGTTAACATATATGATCTCAGTGCATAGCCAGAATCTCCTACAACAGCATAAATTTCAACATTTTATTATTGTGTACCTATAATTATGTATTACATATTGGTGTATACAAACCTAGTAAAAAAAATGATGTATGTTCCCTATTATGCAGATTTACAAAATAATCTTTTAAATTGCTGTTGTTCCAAACGTAACTGTCATGAGTACTCCCTGGATATCTAACACTTGCATGTAAAATTCTAAGATTTGCATCACATGTCTGAAAATAGTTTTAATTAAAGTTTTAAAAAATCATGGACGAATAATACTTACTAGTTGAACATTTAAAGAGTGATAGCCCTTTCTATTAACATATATGTGCTCATCGATTCGGGGTGCAACTATTGCAATGTGAGTGCAATCTATGCAAACGATCACACCAGGGAAATTAAATTTTTGGTAGAATCTAAAAATTATAATATTTACATGTACAATATTCCAATACGAGCTTTAAATAATTGTATTACTAACTTATTAACATACTCATTTCGAGTAGCTTTTAATCCGTCCATAGTTCCCGGATATTTAACCCAAGAATTATAAAATTCCGGTCGAGCAACTATGTTGCTTATTTCCCTTATACAACGGCTAACAGAAGGCTGACTTATTGCTGTATAAACATTTAAACCAATATCAGTTTGATAACTGCCACTTGCATAAAACCTTAGTGCTGTCAATACCTTAAATAATTATTTTCTACAGCCGTGATTTTAAACTGTTTCCAAGGGTCATATGCGGCGTGCTTTATGCTGTCTATAAAACACGCCATTCCATTTAAAGCACGGAGTACTTTAATTAGAGTTTATAAAACCTTATTTGTGAAGATTAAAAGTACAGTTATTATATCGGACCGATTTGTATGCGGAGCCCCGCGTGCTCGATTGGAGGGGGGCGGAGCCCGATGGCCCCCTTGGAGAGGGGCGGAGCCCCGATGGCCCCCTTGGAGAGGGGTGAAGCTCCAAGAGCCCCCTTGGAGAGGGGCCGAGCCCTGAGGGCCCCCTTGGAGAAGGGCCGAGTCCCGAGGGCCCCCTTGGAGAAGGGCGAAGCCCCGATGACCCCCTTAGAGAGGGGCGGAGCTCCAAGAGCCCCCTTGGAGAGGGGCCGAGCCCTGAGGGCCCCCTTGGAGAAGGGCCAAGTCCCGAGGGCCCCTTTGGAGAGGGGCGGAGCCCGATGGCCCCCTTGGAAAGGGGCGAAGCCCCGAGGGCACCCTTGGAGAGGGGTGGAGCTCCAAGAGCTCCTTGGAGAGGGGCTGAGCCCTGATTGCCCCCTTGGAGAGGGGCCGAGCCCCGAGGGCCCCCTTGGAGAAGAGCGGAGTCCCGAGGGCCCCCTTGGAGAGGGGTGGAGCCCCGAGGGCCGCTTTGAAGAGGGGCGAAGCCCCGCGGGCATTTAAGCTAACAAACTCCTCGGCTGTAGAAAAAATATTGAAGCCAACTCGTGTTTTACAGTTTAAAAATCTCGCTTCTAATTGAGCAATATCTTCAATATTTGCCATCTAATGTAAATGGTAATTAGCAACTCAGCACCAATAAATAAATGGAGAAAAAATTGTATTAGCTTACCTTTATTACGATAACAACAAAATATGAAAACTTTCCACTTGACAGTTCTTTTACTTTAACAAAAAGTAAATTTATAATAGTGATCTCCAGCTAAACAGATGCCATTCCGCATGCGGAGCTTACATACGCATGGCCACTACGCACTCGATGTATTTCCGCGCGATAAATTCGCATGCGGATACGTTCCGCCGATTCCAGAATACGATTCGTATATTCGTATGCGAAATACCGGCGAATCCGCACACGGATTCTGTCCGCACGGTTTCAAGAATAGCACCCCAGGTATTACCTTAAACGCCGACTGCTTTGGTCATATGGTGCAAATCCTACTTTGAATTTTGCCGAGACTAAGGAGTTCCAACCCTAGCAAGAGATCTTTTACATGCTACACATCGTAGTAACATGGAACCCACGGCTTTACATCACTTCCGAATGATGGCATTCTGTAGAGGCTTTCATCTGCATTTTTTTATTTTTGAAAACCTCACCGGGACCGGGAATCGAACTCGCGACCCTTAGATCAGTAGTCAGGATGCTTACCACTGAGCTACCGACCCCGGCTCGAAATCCATTGTTGTTTTCATTTCTGAGAAAATGCAAATTTCGGCCTTTTTGCGGTTATCAAGACTCATACGTGTTTTAAAAGTAATTCTTCAAATGCAGTATCAATAGAATAAGGATTTATTGTTTTGAATTTAATATAAATATGAATGGTGTAATCTATTTATAGTGCCGTGTACGTACATCTTAGAATCTTGAGAAAAGTGTGGAACTCCAAGAATTCGTAGTTGAAGACAGAATAATATTTTCAGGCAGGTATTTTTTGGATTGCTCACAGATTCGCTCTAAAATAGAATGTGATATGCCGATAATTATAGTATACTTACAAATTTGCAAGATGTTCTTGGTGGTATTAGTATTAGTTATTGTTTTGTGGTATTAGTAATGAATGTTAGTATTTTATTCTGTAAGTTTTTGTGTAATTCATTGTAATATTCTTAAAATTAAACATTTAAAAGTTATCTCTTTTATTAGACACCCATCTGTAAATGAAGGAATTGAAAATGTACTAAAGAAAGTGCAGGCACTTTAATAGTCTTTGCCCAAAGTAGTTATTCGAAAACATCTTACTTCAAAATGCAAGCTACAACCATATATCTAATACTTACTATATTGCTAGCAGCTATGAGTGGGAAACTCACCGATGAAGTGAGACACAACCAACTCCTTCATGTATACGGTGAGCTGTGCGCAAGCGCGGCGGCGTCGTCCGCCCAATGGGGAAGTGGTCAAGTTTAAAATTCGCTTCTAAAGAAGGAGTTCGAATTCTCACGCATGCGCACGAGAAGCGTTATACTCGAAGTGAGACTATGTCGGCGCCGTAATGTTTTCTGAAGTTTCCAGGCCCTACCAGCAATATATGTGTATTATATATATGGCTACAACTAACAGTTATTTTTTGCAGTGTCCGTTGTTTATCTATATTTAAATAAAAATAATTAGCTATTTATGCAACAAGTGCTAAAAGTCAACGTTTATGCGCGAGACATGAAAATTATGAAAATAAGCCGAAGGCTGAGTTAAATAACATGTCGAGTGCAATAACACTTTTAGCACGCGTTGCATACAATATTTTATCTACCACCTTAATTTTACCGTTATTAATCCATAAATATCGATTTAACAAAAGTTTGCATCTGCAACACTTTTAATTTATGTCATAATAAACAGTAGGCCACGCCGCGCGGGCGATTGTTTGCCACGCCAGTGCTGTTAAGGTGAGTTAAGAATTGTAATTATTGATACTCCACATCTGACTGTATTCATTACATAATGCTTTAATTATTTCAAAAACACTTTACCTGTAACGCAAGAAGCAACTAGAATAACTTTACAACTTCACTTCCAGTTCGAAATTGTCGTTTTATAACCTCACTTCACTTTTAGCCCGTGTGCTAAAAGTAAACAGCTGATTTCTTTAACCACGGAAAACTATAAAACGTCACTTTTAATGAAACAAGCTAGCGCTAAAAGGCCTACTTTTAGTAGTGGTCGTAGATAAAAGCTATTTATGCAACAAGTGCTAAAAGTCGACTTTTATGCGCTAGCCTTCGGCTTCGTTTCATAATTTTCATGTCTCGCGCATAAACGACTTTTAGCACGCGTTGCATACAATATTTTATCTACGACCTTAATTTTACCGTTATTAATCCATAAATATCGATTTAAGAAAGGTTCGCATCTGCGACGTTTTTAATTTATGTCATAATGAATAGTAGGCCTGCGCCGCGGTGGCGATTGTTTGGCCACGCCCGTGCTGTCAAGGTGAGTTACGAAATGTAATTATTGATACTCCACATATGACCGTATTTATTACATAACGCTTTAATTATTTCAAAAACGCTTTACCTGTAACGCAAGAAGCAACTAGAATAGCTTTACAACTTCACTTGCAGTTCGAAATTGTAGTTTTGAACCTCGCTTCACTTTTAGCACATGTGCTAAAAGTAAACAGCTGATTTCTTTAAACACGGTACACGATAAAACGTCACATTTAGTGAAACAAGCTAGCGCTAAAAGGCCTACTTTTAGTAGTGGTCGTAGATAAAATATATAATTTGCTAAAAAAGTACGTTGTTTGAAGGATTATTGCGATAATTTAAATTTAGCTTTCAACCCATTTCATTCTAAAAATTTGATTTGACCTACTATACGTACGTAGAACCGCTTCCCATTTTAACAACACCAAACGGAATCGCAAACAATAAAAACGAATAAATTAATCAACGACAAATTGTACGGTAAATGTAAATAATGTAAATGAGAAAATACACAAAAAAACTAGCAGAAAACTGATCAAAAAACAATATAAAACCAAAGTAGAGGGTACACGGGAGGGTTATATCGAGAGATCCAAAAAAAAACTGTTCCTCAGCGGGCTGTGGAAATTCAACGTATGAATAATATGTTGGTGACACTGTACGTCAATGTCAAATTCGAGGTTAGCAGGTTAGGATTTGCGTCATTTTGTGTCATAACTGACGGAAAACCTAACCTGATAACCTCGAATTTGACATTGACGTACAGTGCCACCAACATATTATTCATACGTTGAATTTCCGCAGCCCGCTGAGGAACAGTTTTTTTTGGATCTCTCGATATTATTGTTGTAAAATCAATGTGGTATAGTATTCCAACCAGAAATTGGAAAGCTATCTAAAATCAGGCCAGCATTGAGAACAGTAAGTCATTTCGTAATTTAATTCATACAATTACTGTTTGATTGTCATTCAGTGACATTTCGATAATAACCTTAATATTTGACAGATGCATTGGGAAGTTTAGAAGACATTATATAATCCATTCAGAAAACTCCCGTGACGTAAAAGTCACTATCAGTTGGTTAATATGAAAATCGCTAGTAGGGTGTTAGTAATTTTTGCATTTTATGTAGGCGCCATTTTCAATTTAATTTTCAAGGTTTGGTTTCTGTACCTTCACTTTGACATTTGAATTAATTAAGTACATTTCATTTCATTTGATTGCATATATAATACAAGATTACTTACTAAAGTTATCAATAAATTATGTTTTACTTCGACACGAAGTGTACGAGTATCGAAGTATTCTTGGAAAGCACGGAAGGGCGCTTTTCTTGGGTGGGGGGTACCGTATATTTTACTTTGTTTCACTAAAACTACGATTTATATTTAAGTTTAGCAAAATAACAAATAATTTTTCATAACCTTACTTACAAGTTTGACGTTAAGTACTTTCACTAAAAAAGTTGATAGGTTTTGTACATAAAGTACACTCCAAAATTTTCATTTGACAGCGTAAACGTCACGGTAGTTAACTGAATGGATAATATACTCTATTCATTATAGTCTCGGTTTGTCAATGTCAAAATCCAATTAAAAACAATCCTTTATATCATGGTTAATACTTTTAAGTCAATCTATGGGTAACTAGAAACAATTAATTGAGCTACTAATGTCAAAACTATAAATTATAGGTTCTATTTTGCACTGACTTGTAGCCTAGTAGTAACAAAAAAACCAATCGACATTCAACAGTGCTACCATAAAACGTCATTTTTGACAATCCGGGACCATAGTGAATGAAGTGTACGATTTTCAACATATTCTATGCTACTATACGGTTTTAAAAACACGGCTAGTACCTACTTAAATCATGCATAATGTTACAATGCCTTAACAAAACAGTTACATGTACAGTTTGCAGATGAACTGTCATTACTTGAAAGCTGATTGACATTAGAATATTATTTACTGATTGTATGAAACCAACTTAGACATGACTTACACTTTTCATGGTGTACTGGATTTTAAATAGCTTTCCAATTTTTGGTTGAAATACTCTACCTAACTGACTAGCAGTCCAGTGAGACAAGTGTCTCATTTAAAAAAACAAAAAAGACCGTTTTGCAAATAGAACGCGTATTCACCACACGTACGTATATGACGTCATTGTTGGTAGCAAACTACCAGTCGCATTCGCCTTGATAAAATTTGCCTAGAATCTAACCTAAAAAGTTAGGATTAGGTTAATTAAGCTAATAATTAGTGTTAGAAACTGAAATTCGGTTCCTGACCTGACATGACCATTCCAAACATATAACTTTAATAACTTTTTTCTCTATCTCTTACGGTTTGGCTGCTGAAACAGCGTCCCAGACAGACAAAACAGCGTACCGGACAGACACGTCTATTAGATAAAGGATGTTACACTGCAAATTTGAAATTTCCGCTCTTGGGTATACAGCGCTCTGCAGAGAATCGCTAAACTTCACAGATGCTTAGGCCGTATAAAGTGAGGTTTCTCAAACAATTCAGCAGGCCGTGGATTTATTAAACCGAAAAGAATGCTTCTTCTTCTTCTTCCTCTTAATATAGGCTGAGAGCCTGTTATTTCCACACAATGAATGTGGTTTTATAAGCCATCTTAAGCCGCCGCTGGGGTAGGTGGCTAGCCTAACCCCTTGAATTAGGGAAGAATGCCCTCACAGGGGTCACGACCACCAAAGTAGAGATGGGAAAAGTAGTTCGTTGTGATGAACTAGTTCTCCTGAACTAGTTCGTAGGAAATAATCGTTCAATATACTAGTTCGTTCGCGAACTATAATGCGGGCGCAAGCATTTAGGTAATCTGTATAAAGGTTGAACGATCATGTTGAACGAAGAACGAATATGCAGATTTGCAAGCGTTACAGTTGTGTGGACTGGTTGATCGGATCAACTACATTCTTTTGTAGTAATTTATGGAATCATTTTGATAATTCTGCGGATTGTTGTGCCCCGAATGAAACGCTACCAGCAGAACATCAGGACACCAGGTTCTTCAAATACAGAGTACATAGGTACAGTTACTCGGTACAAACTTTATTTAATATATACTTTGTTGAAACTATACACACCAAGTGCACAATTGACGTTTTAAGTTATAATTTGACATTAACATATTTTTCTAATAATCCTATAGCCCATGACTGAAAGTACAAACATAAAAAATACATGTCTCCGACATTCTCCCACCTGAGGAACGATTACCTTATTATAATGAGTGACTCATCTGTTAAAGGAGACATAATTCATGTAATTACAGATACAGAAGTTAAATGAAAAACTATGAAACAAATCTTTGTGGCGTCTTGATCTGACGGCCACTCCTAGTACATTTCACTTTATTAGTTGCTCTGCTTTCAATATCAGAAATGATATCTGTCACTTCCGCACTATCACAATTTTTATATTTTTATATGCTCTTTGATTCTACTTTGTCTTTAAAGTTTTTCTGTACGGAATCGTACAATCGGGCTCCAATAGACGCAGCTAATAATTCCAGCCTCGGAATCGAAACCTTTTTTAAAGGTGCCACTCTTGATTTGGCAGCCAATAAATGTACAGAAACTCCATTTGTTTCAACTCTCAGGAATACTGTCGCTGCATAGGCTTCTTGACTAGCATCTACAAAACAATGAATGCTATATTTTCCCATTTTCGTAGAATCATAGCCAATCCACCTAGGAATTTTAATTCTTGTCAAATATGGGAGTTCTTTGACCCAACTGATAAATATATTTTTCAGTTCGTCATGAACAGGTGCATCCCAATTCAATTGTTTTTCCCAGGTTCGTTGCAGTAACAATTTAGGACATAATGAAGCCGGGCAGGTGAAACCAATCGGGTCAAATATTTGTTGTGCCCTTGAAAGAATTGTCCTCTTGGTTACTATCTGTTCACCAACTTTGCTGATGTTTTCTTGTTGGATACTCAAAGTATCTTCATTAGTGTTCCAGTTCAAACCAAGTACATGTGCGGTCACAAGTTCATCAGAATCATATTTCGTATGCTCTCACCCTCGTAGGTCAAATTTTGCCTCTGACATGAGTATACTAGATTCTCGAACGAATTTTTGTAGTGTTTCTTCATCAGGAACACTGGTAACACAGTTATCTACGTAAAAACTTTCTGATAACTTCTTTACTGTTTCCTGTGAATATAGTGATCCTGGTTCAAAAGATTTTTTTAAACATTCATCAAGATGATGTTCAATCGTTGCTCCAAGTAGAAAAGAACTGCAACTCACACCAAATACTACCCTTCTATGACGAAATATTTTTTCATTCCCATCCGAATCTATCCACAAAAATCGGAGAAAATCCCTATCAGCTTCGTGTAGACCAATCTGCAAAAATGCTTTGTGAATGTCTGATATTACCCCAATCTTTTCTTTTCTGAATTTCTGCAATAAGGACGGTATCAACTCTATAAGATTTGCACCTTTTTCTAAGCAAAAATTCAGTGAAGGTTTGTCTTTTTCTCTTGCGGAAGCGTCGAAAACGGGTCTAATTTTAGTTGTACTGTTCTCTTTTATAACTGGTCTATGTGGTAAGTAATGAACATGACTTGGTAGGTCAAAAGACGTTACTTCTTCTATAATACCCTCTCGTAGCCATTCATCAAAAACATCATTGTATGTCCCACAAAGATTTTCAGTTCGCAATTTTTTCAAGGTTGAAGTCAACCTTTTCTTAGCAAGAGCATAATTATCAGGAATGGGTGGATGCCCTTCTAACCACGGCATTCTCACCTCATATCGACCTTCTATATCGGTGGTGATAGTCTGAAGAAAAAGTTCTTTTGCTGCTTTCTCCATTTTCTCTCGAGATCTTTTTTCTGCAGGTTCGCTGATCCCCAGGACATCAAGTTCCCACAAGTCTGCTATGTTAGCATTCTTCACGAAAAGTGACAATGCCGTCATTGCAATATTGGAACTGTGATCATAACTAGGTATCTTCCCCATCAGAGTCCAACCCAGTAGTGTTTGAACAGCAACCAGACCACACTTCAAAATATACCTTCTCCCTGTGTACAGTTTTCCTGCTACATCAGCGCCTATGAGAAGTTCGATTGGAGCAGAATCATGCACATCACTCAAACGAATATTTTTCTCTTGAGGTTCTTCCATCCAACATCCATGGAAGATAGGACCAATTTCATTGCAAATTACATTTTGATCGAGTACTTCGAATGAACAACTGTAATTGCCTAATCCCGATTTTAACCTTATATCATAGCAATTGTGAAATTGCTCAGCTGTATTCGATCCTCCAAACAAAGAATGAACTATCCGTTCTGTACGTTTAGGCTTGTAACGCAGTTTCTCAGCAGCACTTCTCAGTACGTATGATCTCTGTGAACCACTGTCTATTACTGCTCGTATTAAACGAACTCCATGCTCACTGATCATTTTCACCTGCAAAGTCTGCAGAAACACATGAGTGTTTGTATAGTTTGCCAACGATTGTTCGACTGACAAATTTTCAGTCTTACGTGTATCAACTTTAGATGATTTTTGTTTCGGGGAACTTCTGTTTGCTGGCAGTTCTGGACACATCAAAGCTACATGCGGCTTGCTACATAAAATGCACTTCAAGCGCTCATGACATTTCCTTGTTTGATGTCCGGTCTTCAAACATCTGAAACACGCCTTTTCCTCGATGGAAATATTTCTCTTCTGTTCCAAAGAGAAATTATAAGCCTTGAAACAATTTTCGCTTCCATGTCTACCCTCACAGAATATACATTTAGCAAAATCGCAATTCATCAACCCTGCAGCAGTTGGTATGGGGATTTCCCTTGATACCTGCTTGTTTGACTTTTTATGTCGATTCTCTCATGGAGTCAGGCGGAAACCTTCTGCAGCCAAAGAAATGCGTTCTTCATTCTCGACTTCTGACTTCAAGAATCTCATGAGGCCTTCTAGACGACTCATTGTCGATGATGTCAGACTAGCCTCACTTTTGGTTTCAGAAACCGAATCGGGAATTGAAGAAGAAAAGTGCTGGGATTGTTGCCAAACACGTAATAAATCTTCAGGGAGGCAGGATTCAATCAAAGGAAATAACATAGCTGAACAATTATCATTTTTAAAACCTAGCGATTCCAGAGCTCTTAACTGTGTTTCGAGCTTGTCATACAAAGTTGAAAGTGTATTTTTCTCGTTCGACATGGCGTTATTGATAACAAGTTTCAAAAGTTCCCTGACATATACCTCTATTTGTAAGTCTTTTCTTCCAAAACGGGATGTCAAGCTGTCAATTACCTTTTCATAATTCTCAGCAATAGGGGGAAAATTTTCGACCAACTGCCTAGCTCTGCTGTTGTCTGACGTTGCTTGTATTAGATACTGAAACTTGTCAGATGTGTCTATATTCGGATCATCATTAATTTTCTTAAATTGACCCCAAAAGGAAAGCCAGTCACGTATTTCACCGCTAAACTTTTTAAATTCTATGGTAGGCAACTTGAACTTACGCCTACCTGTGGTTGTTGCAGTGAAAGCACCAGCTCCGGAAGAGGGAACATCATCATCAAGGACCGTTACTTTGTGCTTTTTACGATAATTTTCGTAAGTAATCCTCAGATCTTCTTGCAAAAGAGAGTCGTAGATTTCTCTGTTGGCTATCAACAAGTTCTCTTGTTTCTGCAATAAAATCTCCCAAACGACATGTATTTGTTGTGGAGCTGCATCGGTAGATAACAGTTTTTCAAGTTTATTTGCACTTTTCGTAAAAGCGACACGAAGAACTTTACGATGCTTCTTCTGTTGGTCCATCGCGCATGACAATAACCCGGTTCAAAACCTGTCTGTTAATAAAAACGACAAAAGTTTTATCTGCACTAGATTACAAGACCACACACAAGAGTTTTAATTTCTGTTTCACCAGAGTCTTGTCACGGTCGCCAAAATGTTGTGCCCCGAATGAAACGCTACCAGCAGAACATCAGGACACCAGGTTCTTCAAATAGAGAGTACATACAGTTACTCGGTACAAACTTTATTTAATATATACTTTGTTGAAACTATACACACGAAGTGCACGATTGACGTTTTAAGTTATAATTTGACATTAACATATTTTTCTAAAAATTCTATAGTCCATGACTGAAATTACAAACATAAAAAATACATGTCTCCAACAGCGGATAGTAGTAAGAAAGCAAAGTGTAATTATGGCACACAATTTTTTATTTTCGTTTATTTGACTGAACGTTACAAGGCTCAAGCTATGAATGAATCCATAAGTTTTAGCCACCCTATATTTGCTTCGACCCCCTGTGGGTGCAGGAACTGAAGTATATTGTTGATGACAATGTCAGTTTATGTCAAATTCGAGGTTAGCAGGTTAGGTTTTGTGTCAGTCTGTGTCAAATAACAAAACCTATCTTTGTGATTTGACATAAAGTGACACTAGCCTGCAGTACCGTCAAATGTGTAATACGAATCACAGGTGACTCTACTTATAAATTTATCTGATCTCTTTGTATAATATTACCAAACACTACATCTATTTTTTTTTTTACTTCGACACGAAGTGTACGAAGTATTGAAATTCCCTCATATCGAAAACCACTCTGAGTCAAATATCTCTAAAATTCGAGCCAACCTACTAATGAACCCACTACTTATATCAAATCTCTGTCTCGGCGGTGCGGATCTTTTGGTGAAGATCCCAGCCCACTAGATCAATCCCCCGTATTGGGGGGTGCCTAACGTGCTGTGCGAGGGATGTATGTTTGTATGTGTACACGATTCTGGTCGCCAGGAACCTTTCTGAAGTCTTGGATTGTTTTCATACGATAGGCCCTCCGAAAATGAAGGCAACATCAACTTTTGAGCTATGGTCGTCCGCAAAAAAAAGTGTTTTTTTTTTTGATAAATAACTGGTTCATAGCATTTCATTGTATTAGCAAAACGGAGTGATGCTGAGTATCGAAGTATTCTTGGAAAGCACGGAAGGGCGCTTTTCTTGGGTGGGGGGTACCGTATATTTTTTAGTTGTTGATAAACAGATAAAAATATGTTGAATGGTTTCGTGTTCTTTTTGTAAAAATATTACTTAGAATTTTTATTTTAAATATTTTCTTATTACTGATATTTAACGCAAAATATATACTTCACACTAGCACACAAAAATTAAATGATGTAATAATAAAGAAAATAATACAAGCAAACCGCGCGCTACACGCTGCGATTCTTGAATCGGCGTGCACGTGAAATAGGATACGCGAAAGGCCAAGCTCCGAGCCGAGCGCTAAGATAAGAAAAACAAAACCTAAACAAATATAAATATCTGTGAAGCCGGAACGTGAGATTTTATTTTGTGCCACAGACACACAGACAAACACACATTAAGGAAAATTATATTATAGATGTGATGCATATGTAGTAATCGACAGACAATAAGTTGAGTTTCTTTTGCAGCGAGTGTTATCATAATAAAGCAGTTATTTGTTGTGCGGAGCTCCACTGGGCCCAAACAAAAGTCGTCATTAGCCGATTATCACGACCGACAAAATGTTATTAGTTGGTTTCACGTTCAAACAGTGCTGACTGCTGAGAATGATTCATATTACAGTAGTTTGCGAACTATGGACCGATCGATTACCTAATTCATATTAAAGATTGCTAAAAGTTCGATAGTTCATTTTGAACTAGTTCATTTCAAAGTCGCGAACTAGTTCATTTAGTTCACCTAAAAGAATGGTTTATTTTATCAGTTCGTTAGCGAACCACCCATCTCTACACCAAAGATGTTCATATGATTGCCGGAGAGCGTTCGATGTTTCCAATGTACGGACATGGCGCTCGAACCCACTACCTGCCGACTGCTGGCGCAAGCATTCTACCAGCCGGCCACACGCTCTCTGAAAGAATGCTTGATTATGTAAATATTGCAGCTGCCGACATTCAACCCTCATAGATTGAAAGAATTTTAGTACATGGTTGCCTAATAAAGGTCGATTTGTACTGCTACAGCTCTAATCTAATAGATACGATACATATCTGAAATATACATATATCTTTTTGAAAAACATGGATATTTTTAGCAGAGGTCCGCAAATTTTGTTGAGCAGTAGATTAAAATCAGTTAAAAATATGCATTTTAGCAATTTCACAAATATATTTAAAATATTCGATCGATAGGTACATATAATTTTTACATAAAGCCACTCCAAGTATCTCTGGGAGCCAGATTTCTTCTAGCAAACTGCCGTGCTCTAGATGCTTGCGCTGCCTGTTCACGCCCATCCAAACATTCATTACAGTCCGCTTTTGCAGCTTTCCCTCCTGGTCCAGGTGATCTAACTGTTGAACTAGCAGCAGGAGGTGTCTTTGGAGGCGAATAATGGAAAGGTGAGACCTACAAAAATATGAATAATAACCAAGGCGACTAAATTTACATCCGCATCTCACATTTCTATCAGATGTTGGGGAGACCTAGGAGGTGAGTAGTGGAAAGCTTCTTCTGGTGGTAGCTTCGGTTTTTTAATTTTAGGCCGCACCCTTTTCTTTACCGCTCCTGTTGCAGATGAAGTCGATCCTATTGAAACACTGCTTACTGCACTATCAGCAGCTGCCCTAAAGCTTTCAGTTTCCATTGTTCGAGCTGTTTTGACATTCCACGACTCTTGACGCTTCTTTGCCTTTGCCTTTGCCATATGGGATGCGATCGCCTTTTCTGCTAATTTAGCATCTCCTTCTAAGCGCAGTTCTTCTTCAGTACAAATTATAGATTTTTCCATAGACTCGTTGAGTTCACCTAATCTGTAAAAAAATTTATTTGTATTGTACGGCATAGAGGCTATTTGAAATCGCTTACTGATTTTGTAAACAAGCCTGAGTAGCCTCAAGCTGGTTTTTACGCTCTTCTGCATTCTCTTCCATTTCTCTTGCTGCTTCTAGATCTTCTTTCTGGTGATTTTTTAGTTCTTTAAGACGCACTTGAAGTTTATCATTTTCTTCTCGAAGTCGAACACCTTCCGATCGCAACCATTGCAGCCTGTGGTATGCTTCTTGGCGCCTCTGCATTTCTCGCTCCTCAGGATCAGTGCTAACCTATATTAGTTAAATATTGGCAGTTGCATAAATTATAATGTTTTATAATATTCACTTCTCTTTCAATCGGGTATATTTTAGCCAAGTAGTCCGGATCAGTGTAATACTGCTCGAAGTTGAAGTGGGGTATGTACTTATAGATTTCATCTATACTGCGCATCATTTTATCCATGAAGAGAGTGTACTTTTCATTGTAGTGGTCAGTGAGATGGATCTGCTCATTGGCTAAAACATCACTCACGTCCTGTGTCATTGTGTCGTATACACGTTTGGCCATTCTTCTAAACATGGATAAATCATCACCCATTACAGCTCGGAGTACGTTTCCTGGTAAAATTTATAATGTAACGTTATAGACTTTGTAGATTTGCATTGTGAAAATAATATTAAACTAAAGTACGTTTTTTTTCTATAATAACTGTCAAAGTGTTACAATGTTGGTAGATATGTGATTAAAACGCTAGAAAATTTTTATACCTCGTGTTGGTAGAACTTTTTCAAATTATGGTTGTGTCAATTTTGGATGTCAAAGTTTCTTAATTTGAACTCTTCACAAATTTCATTTTTTACATGGAATCATCATCATCATCAATAAAATCAGGTAAAAAAAAAAACCAAGAAATATTTTAAATGCAAAAATGAATCAAACGATATTAAATTATGACATATCTGTCAAAATGACAATCATTTTTTTAATGGAAGAAAAGAACTAAAAATCTATGTATCAACATTATTAAAACTAGGAACCCTGCAGGAATGCAACTTATCCCCTAGAAAGTTGACCTTGAAAATTATTATAGAAAAAAAATGTACTTTAGGTACTCTACAAAACACACCTAGAGCAAAAACTGGATGAAAGTCTCATAACCACCCACAGAAGATTTATACTCTCACATAATGCTCTAAAAGCTTCAGGGAAAGGAGGCCTTGCAGAATTTGCAAAAGGAAAAAAGAATATACCTCACGATTGGAACAAAAAATTAAAGAGCAAGGAATCACAAAATAAAAATTAATATAAAGAGCTAAGTACGAAATCCCAAAAAGACAAAAAAGAATATAGGAGGGAACTGGCTATATTCAACAGGCTTGATAAAAAGGAGAAACACAAAAGTTGAGATAGAAAAAGCAGTGAGATCAACTGTCATATTGGAAGCATACTATAGTTTTGGAGGTTTGTTCGGTAAGCAGCATCAACTATATCTCCCCAACTGGTTCTCCTTAATGTGCATACTTGCCGAACCGTGTTGCCCTACAGCTATTTTGTCGTGTGATACAGTGACGTGAAGTACTAAACCAGTGTCCGATGCATTATAGAACTTATTCTTCAGCAAATTGGTATGAAATTTTGTCAAAAATTTGGACATATGTCTAACAATTTTAGGAAAAGTAGTCGTACTTTGAAATATAGAATCTCTAAAATTTATTTATTAGTGATACTACAGTGCCTTTATACCGTGTGTCCACAGGAGGACGCACCATAGGGATAACTAAATAGAATAGAAAGATCGGCTAATGATGTGATCGCCGGCACGCTAACACGTTGTTTTATGGCTTCTGACTCGCCACTGTATGAAACAATATTGTTATAAATGGTACAAGAAAAGGGACGGTGGTCATAGCACTGGTTGATATTTATATTCTATTAGCATTATCTTATCTCTATGGTGCGTACTTCTGTGGACACACGGTATAGACAGTGGCGACAATGGAGTGTCCTATTTTTGATTGGCTCCCTAGATCACGTGATTTTAGCCGCCATGTTTAGGCTAAATCACCTGCGATTCGTGTTATACTTTTGGCAGTACTGAAGTGTATTGTCAGTCTATGTCAAATTCGAGGTTAGTAGGTTAGGTTTTGCGTCAGTTTTGACACAAACTGACGCAAATCTTAACCTGCAAATCTCGAATCACAGTCGACTCTGATCACAGATTTAAATGAACACCCGTTAGAAATTTGCCTAAATATGGCGGCGGGGGTGTGGCTATTCACCCTGTATAAGCTTTATTTGAGAAGAAAAACCTGCACCTCATGCATTTGAGCATAAATGCTAAGATCCTCTCAGCCATATCTCTGAAATTACATGTTCATGAAATTTAAATGTATGAATAATATGTTGGTGGAACTGTAAGTCTTATGTCAAATTCGAGGTTATCAGGTTAGGTTTTGTGTCAAAACTGACGTAAAACCTAACCTGCTAACCTCGAATTTGACATAGACTTACAAATTTGAGGTTAGCAGGTTAGGTTTTGCGTCAGTCTGTGTCAAAACTTTGACATAGACTTACAGTGCCACCAACATATTATTCATACTTTTGAATTTCCACAGCCGCCCTTTATGGACTTTTTTCATGAACATGTTGTATTTGCTGTAGAGAAATAGGACTTCATTCTTATAGGGAATTGAATTTAGAATAACATTGGTAATAGTAATGGTAAAAGTGATATTTATGAAAAACTTGTATAGGGAGCAAACTTAATTGGTTGGTGGGACACCTAAAACGAATACATTTTAAAATATTCTGAATTCAAATACATATTGTGTACCCTATGATGCTACATTATAAAATAAATCTATTAATAACATGTAGGTACACAAAGAATCATTGAAAATGAACAGGGCTATACAACCAACATTACCGTAGTTGATTACGTTTTCTGCATTCCCCTAATCTCTAAAGTAGAATCGTGTTGTTCTAACTCTCTACCCATCGTAATAATAAAATAACGTTGCACGCAATTACAAAAACCTCGGTTAAGTCAATTTGAAATGCCTAACCCGTTCATTTTCAATGATCGCAGGTGTACAGTTGTGTTCATTAAAGTGTTTTTTGTAATACCTACTTGTTAAATATTTCTTTAAGGACTGTTTACTACTGCGTAAGCAACCTCTTTACGGCCCGGCCGTAAAAAGTGTCCGTAAAGACCACGGCCTGCTAAACTGTGTGCCAAACGTCAAAGTGACGTTTGTCACACAAATCCAGCAGCAAGCAGGCCTTCAACTCCACATAGAAGAAAGCGCAAAAAACTGCTATAACTCCTGAACATACGTTAAAATAACTTGCTCATTCAGAATCTTAACGTCTTTAGGAATATCTTTATCATTTTCTACAGATGTCATAAGTTACGAGCTGGTTACAACTTAAAACTGCTTACAACCATACACAAAATTGGAAATAACTGACATTTATAAACAACAGTTGCAACGTTCTACGCACTCTCAATCATTCTAAAATGTCATTACACAAACCTAGCGTTTTGATGAAAATAAATTAGAAAAATATAGATATGACCAAATTGTATGTAGGTATTACAATAGTTATTTTCATTACAAGCGTCGAAAGTAGCAAATATCGTGCGAGTGTTGATTAGACAAACGAGGGCGTAGCGAAGCGAAGCCCGAGTGGATCTAAAACACGAGCACAGATATTTGCACTTTCGAGTGAGTTATGAACACTATTTTTTAGACGACCACTCAAAGTAAATTCTATTTTTAAGAATTGTTTATAATTCGTTTGCAAAATTGATTGTTATATTACTATTGGTACAATATTAAAATATTAGAGCTTGTTGAAAGCAGAGCAACGAATAAAGCAAAAGCGTCTGGATTATTTGAATCACCGTCTGCTGAACTGTGTGAAAAACGTCAAAGTGACGTTAGTCACACAATTAAGCAGGCCGTGATTTGAATAACTTTGTCCCGTTACGATATGACTAGTACGATATAATATCGTGCTAGTGTATGAAATTGTCAACTTTCTGTAGTAGGCTGCTATCGCGATAATGTTACTTTCATATGTGGTCGTCTAAAAAAACTATTGTACAATACTCGTCCGTTAGGGCCTTTACTGCCTCGCCAGTATTATTCGACTCGCTCTTCGAGCTCGTCTCACAAATTCTCTGGCTCGGCAGTAAAGGCTATCCTAACGGACTTCTACTGTAAAATACTATTACAGCATTTGTGATTTGTAAATATAAATTAATTACCTACATAAAGTTAAAAAAACTGTTGTATATGCAAATACTTTGAAAGTATACATCTAAGTCTACCTAGCTAACGATACAGTGTGAGCCTTTGTGGAGCATTAACACAACCACCAATAAACTTACAACTGTAGCTGTACAACACATTTCTGTAAACGACTGTACTTTTTGAACAAAAGTCTATTCCAATTTTTTAAACTATCATACGTTTATAAAACCTAGTTATGTCTTAAAACGTTATTTCAATTTTTACAGATAGTTATACTATCAGTAACCTCTTTTTTACCTAGCGGTGTAGAGGTTAAACATAATATTAAAAAATTACTTAAGAAATTGTTGTGTTAGCGCAAATATTTCAAAAACAGAATGTCTAATGAAATAAAAATATGCTCTCAAAAAAGTGCAGGGACGTATGTTTTTATTTCTTGATATATCAGCACTGTTTCTGCAGTGGATGAATTATAATATTAACATATAATCAACTTATTCAAAATAATAGAAAATATGAGTTGGTGTGAAAAATTGTTATATGTCAAGTTAGACACTTTCTAAGTATATTTGCGAAGCTATAAGTAGTTCAATATGGAACAGTAAATGCAGACAGTTTGAATCATAAACGTGATGTAATTTATTCAAGAAACTGTACGCCACTACTACTATTTAACTTAAATTCTCATGATTAATTATTGTATTTGATTGGAACTTTGAGTTCATAAAATCTCAATTTAATATCATGGCAACTTTAGACATAGCTCGAAAAGCAGCAAAAATATTTTTTAGACAGGTACTACCCCATTAGGTAAAAAAAAATACAGAAATTGTTGCCTTATTTTGGAACATAAAATCTACAATTTTACACAGTGCAGTACTGTAAACTTAAAAATCTCTAAGCAAATTAAAAAAAATATATTACCATTGTCTCCTGTATATGGAGACACTAAGCCAACAAATTCTTGAACTGTCACTACTTCCTTGTTTATATTTTTAATAACTTCCTTTATTTTCTTCAAGTCCTCGCCTTTAGGAGCATTACGTCGAATTGTCTTTCTCTTAAGCCTTTCCAAAGCCGGATCTGAAAAATCCAAATGCAATAAGTGCCATTTTGAAGTTTATTCATTTTTGCTCACCTAATGGAGGAGTTTTTGGGGGTATACTAAGAGCAGGCAAGTTCAGTTTTTTCTTTGATGACACACAAAGCCTGCTGCCAGAAGTTCCAGGGCATGTGGTGGTAGTACTAGAGCGAGGTTTGTTAAACGATACCCTTGTGTTTCGTTTAGACATTGTTGTGTATTAGGGCTGGCCACACACAATATCTCCAGCAAAAACCTAAAACTCTTTAAATAAAAACGGCACGTTAAACTGTCTTTATGAGCCTTACCTTTCAGCTGAAATACATTATAATTAACGACAGCAAGTTCGACACACACAGGAGAGCATGCAGAAGGCCACGAGAATGCAAGTGGTTATACTGGCGCACAGTACAAGCGTCATTTTGCTTACAGGCACAAAATGCAGCAGATACAAAGAATGTTAACCCAGGTAGCCAAAATTAGAGTTGGAAGACCACAATACATCACCAGCATTTTTAGAATTTGAAAAGAAAATGGGCCAAAATTAAACTCAATAAAACAAAAACTTTAATATATCAAATTCATGGGTTACTTTATAACTGATGGTTAACAACAATTGTTTTTGTAGCTACTGGATATAATATATCAAGTGATAAAGAAAATAAGGCTATACAGTGAGCACCAAAATGTGTTGAGCAATAATAAAATGTAACGGGTGGCACTGTAAGTCTATGTCAAATTCGAGGTTATCAGGTTAGGTTCTGCATCAACCTGTGTGAAAATTGACGGAAAACCTAACCTGATAAACTCGAATTTGATATAGACTTACAGTGCCACTCACGTATTATTCATTCGTTTGAATTTTCATAACCGCTCAGGACGTAAAGACTTTTAGATACCCGTTAGTAAATACCTTAGTCATTAAACTAGGATCCAAAAACTTGGCTTTGGTTTCATCTCTGTGGACTTGATGATATTTATCTTTTTGGATTCGTAATGATCCAAGATCTTTATTTATTGATGATACCCGGAAATCTTATGGCCGCCATTCGATTTCACTTTCGCATTTTCTGCAATTATCTCTTATATGCTTGACGGTTGCTCTTATTAAAAAAACTTAACTAAAATAATATTGTAGAGCATAAAATCATATAAATACTAACTTTTTTTGTGGAGTTATTTATGAAGTGAATAAAAACGATGTTCTTTTAAATTGGAAAGTTTAGTATTTACACTTGAAGTAAGGCATACGTATTTATGACAAAAATAATAATAATCAGTTACTTAAGAAGGCTAAAAATCTCAGTCCTCATATTCACCACTGTCCTCTGTATTTTGCACATGTTTACATCTGAGGTTGTTATAAATACACCAACATGATGGCACGACACATGTCCTTAGGCAAGAATATGTCATCCGTTCCAAAACAGCTTTAGGAGCAAGACAGTCCATCCATTGTACTTCCAGACAAGCTCTTCCAGAAATGTAACCGTGTTGTTCTGGGGCTGGCAGACCGGGGTCAGCCTGTAAACACTTCTTCCAAATGAAAACCTGGTAATTTGCTCGTCTTATATGTTGATAAAGTGTGTTCCTCCACGGAGGGAGGCTGTGAGATTCCACTGACCTTTTTCTAGCAGGAAAAATTATATAGCGCAATTATGTCAGTCGACTTTTGCTTTCCATAGTAGAACTGGCAAACAAGCGTTCAAGTTGTTTCTTCATTTCCTTTGGTATGTCAGCTTCAGTACCAAGAGTACACTTAGAGCAATCTCTGTATTCAACATTTTGATTCATTATTTTGTAGGTTGTTGAGTTTCCCTTGCCTGCAAAAGCAGCGACTGTGTTGCACCCAGTAAGTGAACGTATTCCGGGCAGTGCTCTGCACACTGCCTTACCTATATAGAAATTCATGCATCTTGCTCATGTTGTAACACTTTGTTCGGTTACTAGATCAACATTTTACAAATATTGGTTCTTGATAATTCTATAACTCGTTCTACGCAAACAGTGTGATCACCAAAACATCAGTGTCTACAGAGCTTAATCTCTCCAGACAAAAGATGTGTGATGTAGAAGTCGGGTGTCGGCCTTCTCTTGAAAACATGTCAATTCGTGAGTTTGTTTGTAATTTTATAGCACTTTTCTTTTAAAGTAACATAACATTTGTGTATTGAACTGTTGGAGATACTGTTCATTTTGCCATTCTTTGCAAAGAAAATTTATCAGTTCCTTCTTGTTCTTTTCACCACGTAAGAACTGCATTCATTTTCGGACTGGATGGACAGCAGTTATAATTTTAACTTTTATATAATCATCGACAGCTCGGGTTTTTTGCCCATCATTTTTTATCGACCATTGTATGTATCAAAGATAATATATTTATGGAGAGTATTTGGATGCTTGAAGTGCTCTAGAACAGAACCTCTCTGCTACTTAACCAAACGTTTGTAACACACTGATGTTAACTGTATCACTACGGATGTCTTCAGAAGGTGCAAAGTGTTTGGACATTACTTCCATTAGTTTTTCGTATTGAACCATCAGGAGTAGCCAACAACCATGGAATGGGAAAGGTCCTAGTAGGTAAGAAGGAACAATTCTCATATCCAGCTCTCTTTATACAGCAATGATCACTATCTGAGCAAACAAATGGAAGTAAAGAAGAGATATACGATGATGTGGCTGACCGTTGAGTGCTTGTTTTTATTAGTGGTGAAAGAGAGAATCAAAAGTGAAAGCCAAATTAAAAATATAGTCGGTAAAAAATTTGTAGGGTAGAGTGGGGTTGACTGGACCGCTTTTTTTAAAATTATTATAATTTACATTTTATAATACATCAGCCACTCTGCGATTTGTGAATATGTTAATAAAGCATTATATTACATCAATACTATGTACTGAAATCAAAAACTCAACATGTTTTTGGAAAACTTATTTTTTTTTTAAACAGTGCTTGTGGACCACCTAACCTGACTAGTTAGGTTAATTGGACATACCACTGTCCATTTAACCCCATCATCATTAATAAAAAAATCAACAAATTTAACATGGATTATTTTATTAAAAAATAGCAAAATAAGAAATTATTGAACATTTAACTCAGAAAGATCATAGTTGAAGTAAATTAAATTCTCATAACGACCTTTTAAATATTTAATAGGTGGAGGTAAACTACACACTATTTCTTCATACGTAATGAAACTGTGCTCTTCTTCCGAGTATTTAAATCGATTAGAAGGGTGTTGCCTTTTCAAAAAGGCAACATTGTATCCATTGTGAAGCTTATTAGTTATTTCAGCAGCGTAATTTCTACATGACTTTTTTCCATAAACTTTTACTATTAAGTAATCGCCTTTTTTATAATCCTCCGCTTGCTTGGAAACAATCACATTGTTAGATTCCTCATCTCCTTCCCATTCAGAAGAATCTTCATAGAGAGGCTCCTCGCCTGATTCAGATGAGGATGACTGTAGGACCTTAGGCACAACGGTTTTCTTTTTTTCTGCTTTATTTTTTCTTTCTTTTGCCCTTTTCTCAAGCTCATCCTTTATGGGTGTACTAGTTAAGATCATCGATTTTCCCTTTTTTCTTTTTGAAATTACCTTCCTAGGTAACGCTTTGGCAAATGGTCTTATAGTTTCGGGGAGAACAATTTGGTTTTGTAAACTACCACTAATACTGCTACTTTCTGCAGATGATGCACAGTTTGTTTCCATAGTTTTAGAAGATCCAAGCTGATCGTAATTGTCTGTCATTTCTGTTTCCATCTCATTATTATCTTTTGAGCAGCCAGGTTTATCAAAACTTGCACTTGAAACTGGGGCAACATTTTTTGAACAGCCAGGATTTTCGTGAAAACTTGCAGTTGAAATTGATGCGGTTGATAAATCTATATTCATGGGTGGATCAGAAATAGGCGTTTCGTTAAAATCCCTGTCTGTAACATAAGATGGCAGGAAATCAGCATCTGTAAATATATCATCGTTACAGGGACATATGCCTGCCTTTCGAAAGCCACTATTTATGTTCTGCACATTAAATGCCTTTGGAAATGCATCCCCTACCAACTCAGCAACATCATAAATTGATATAACACTGCCAGGATGGTTGGTCATCCATCTATTACAAGCATCATTATAATATTTTTTAAACGGTTTGAAAACCGATAGATCCAATGGCTGTAGCCTGTGGCTACAATGCGGCGGAAAAGTTAATAATATTATGCCATTTTTCTTAGCATAATCTAGGGCCTTGACATTCAAGTGGCTTTCATGGTTGTCCAGCAAAATTAACTTTGGATTTTCTTTGGTAGGTCGTTCATATTTTACAAAATGACTTAAAACATCCTCAAATAAGTCACCTTGCATCCAACCTGATTGTGTGGCGTTACCTGCACTTCCAACTGGTGCATTTTTCAGCATGTGGTCTTTAAAGTGCTTGCGTGGGAATATAAGATATGGAGGAAGAGCTTTACCGGTACATCCAATTATAGCACATAAAGTTACTAATGTGCCTCTTTCAGCAGAGGTAGCTTGCGGGACCTGTCTAGACCCTTTTGCTGCAATCACTTTAGGCGGTTTGTGAACAGTTAGGCACCCTAAAATATATTGTTTTAGGTATAATAAATAAATAATTTACAATAACAATTATAACAAACCTGTTTCATCCAAATTGAATATGTCCTGAGGTTCAATCTTAATTGTATCCAAAATTTCCTTCAAATTTTTGTAGAACATTGCAACATTGTGGCGACTGAAACTGGTGGCCCTACTTAAACTTGTTTGCTCTGGTGTCCTTAGCGAAAGCTTGTGCCGTTGTAGAAAAGATAATATCCATTCTTTTCCAGCCATCTTATCTGTGCTCCAATTTTCTAATCCTTTTCTTAAATAATTTTTGTTAGCGATGGCAAATTCGTATGCAAGTTTACGAGACTCTTTGACAGTTAATCCGTAATTCATCATACTAGCTTGTTTCAGATACTGAGCAAGTGTCTCCTCTTGATCACTTGAAAAAACTTTTAAATGTTCGTTTTTTGGGGCAAAATTAACCTGGTCAAGTCCCACATTTTCTACTTTAGTCTTGAACCGTATAAGTGTTGTTCGCGCCGTTCGCGGTATGCCAAACGTTTTCGCTGCTTTACGAACTGTCATATTATTTTCTACCACTTCTCTTACAGCTAACCTTAAGGTTTCTTCAGAAAACGATCGATTTGTAGTGGTTCTCTTACGAACTCGAGGCATTTTTCAAAAATCTGAAACAAGCAAAACAATGGGGTTAAGTGGACCGGGTCCGATTAACCTAATCATTAGGTGGCCCGGTTAACCACACTGCATAGATATTTACATTTTTGTATCCACAATTTTTTATTTAAAATTTTTAAGGAAAAATTGCACATGAACAGAAACTTTATTAATATTATGTACTTACCCAATCGGTACAAATAGTTATTTATGCATCAAGGACGAAAAATTGGCTTTTTATGGACGATGCCTGCAATTGCTGGCCGAGGCGATAGCCGAGGCAAGCAATCAGGCAAGGCCATAAAAAGCAGTTTTCGTCCGAGGTGCATATTAAATTTTTCCGTTGACCGTCATAATTTGAAAAAAAATTAAAGTGAAGTCCGAATTATAAAGTTGTTGAGGACAAAAAGCGTTTACGGACGAAAAGTGTTTGCGGACGAAAAGTGTTTACGGACGAAAAGCGTTTGCGGCTGTAAAGTGCGGCCGTAAAGTGTTTGCGGACGAAAAGCATTCGCGGACGAAAAGCATTTGCGGACGAAAAGTGTTTGCGGACGAAAAATTAATGGTGTCCAAAAAAGTGACATTTTTGGTACGCAAATGCTTCCGTAAAATCACATTTTATGGGGAGGTCGACGGAAAAATAATTTGAAGCCACTAGACGCGAAAATTTTTACCACTAATAACGACACAGAAGTAACTTTTTACCTTGAAATTCTTCGATCGACTGGACACAGGCAGAAACCAACAAAAAACGATCTACATCCTATGCATTAGATTCGGTATACATCGGAGATGCTCGTGTGATGCCACACGCATAAAAATATTCCCGCGGATTATAGCCCCTTTATTTACAAATAGTAGCGACACCCTTTGATGTTGCCGCTGGGGCAAAATCACGTTGTATTTTCATGTTTGCATCAGGTTTGCCCCACGATGGCGCTACTATTTGTAAATATAGGGGCTATACCGCGGATATTTAAATTTTAATGTGGACCAGTTAACCTGACGGTCCAGTCAACCCCACTCTACCCTATGGTTGAAAGCAAAGGCAGGGAAACCTTGAATAATTGAAAAAGGAGATAAATGTAAACAGAAAAATACTGTAAAATGATATGGCATAAGCATACCAAGGAAAATAAATAGAAATTGAATAAATTATAGACAAAAGTGCATCGAATTCTACAAAAACAGACTTATATCTCAAAAACTAGTGGTTCTATCAAATTTGGCTTTAAAGTTACCGTTAATGACAAAATATGAAAAACTCGCAAAAAGTAACGTATTGACGAACATTTTTCCAATATGACGGCAATTGGCTTATAATTATCACGCATGCGCACGAGACGCGTTATACTCTAAGTGAAACTATGTCGGCGTCGTAATGTTTTCGGGCGTTCCGAGGCCCTACTAGCAATATATGTATAATACATATATGGTTTGGTATAAGCCGTTCACGATCTTTTTGGGTCAGGTGAAGCTATGACCATCTAGTAATTTTGTTGACAGAACCTCTGTTGCAACTAAACTCCCTCATGGAAATTGACACTTTTTGTGTTAGGTTAGGTTGTTTTCAGTTTAAGGTTATATTTTCTGAATAGGTTTATTGTTGCCGGATATTCTCTAGTCTCCACATCGACTCGCGTTCTTTTAAATTTGGTCTGTCCTTTTTAAATTGGAAGTAGCATCGTTTAATGGAAATTTTTTGTTGTAACATAATTATTTTGAGTAGTGTACTTAGAGGGATTCTGGGACACTTCGATTGGTATGGAACTTGGCTAAGTGTCACGTGGCGAGGTCAGTGGCCTCTGGTTTGAAACTTGGTTAGGTCTAGCCGGGGGTCACGGGCCTAGCCGAGGTCTAGGTCACGGGCCTAGCCGGGGTCCGGTTCACACGATGAATTTTTGGGGCTAAAAGTGTAATTTTGAAATTTTACATTGCCACGATGAATTTTTGAAAGATTTCCACTATGAATTTTGGGGCTAAATGTCAAATTTTATTCCTACGCTTATCAAAATTTTCCCAGGCTCAACAGGATGTGAGTCATCGTAACTTGTTGAGATTTGTAGATGCAGGATGTCTACCAATTGAACAATGGCGTCCATTGTTTGAGAAATCTGCACGATTGCAAAAAATAATTGGACAATGCAGCCATTGTTGTCTGGAGAAATGTTTGCTGACCTTCATTATCAGATAAACCGGATGTTATTGTCTGGAGCTTCAGACTTGTCCAGACATGTTTGAGAAATGTGCAAGACTGGTAAAAATTGAACAATGGAACCCATTGTTTGAGAAAAATCAGCACGACTGCTAAATTGAATGGAGCCTTTGTTCGGAAATTAAAACTTGTTTGAGGCTCTGGGTGAGACACACGAGTGACTGGGATGTAGTAGTTGATAGTCTCTCACATATTTTGATAGTTATTAACAGTCAGTTAGTAAACAGTATTTAACATAATACAAAAGTGTTGGAGTCTTAGAGACATTGAGAGAAATCCTCAACATTGTAAACACCTAATATAAATATTACGTGTTTTTTCCGTACTTTATTAAATGCACAGTCTCGAAATTGAGCCGATAGTTATTTATTTCGCTTTTTACTGTTGGATTTATGTACAGAAGGACAGCATCCCTCACTTTAGCAATAAGCAAGTTCCTAAAGAAATATTATTATGCTGTAGAGATTTACAGGTTAAAGTTCGGAGTGTAAACTGAGTTAAACAATTTAGAATATTTCTATACGTCTATTAGCAACAGTACCATTTAATTGCATATTGTTTTCTTTTAAGTAAGACCAAAATTTTAGATTCGATTATTTTAATATAGGTTCGAAAGCACTGATTAGACAGGTAGACAGCTAGACAGGTAGACAGAGAGACAGGTAGACAGGCAGGCAGGCAGGCAGACAGACATACTATTAACGAAGTAAGAAGAGGGAACAGATCTTAATTTAGCGCTTTCAAAATTATTACTACAGAACATTAGGGGATCAATGGCCTCCATTATCAGTGTCTGAGAATTTGCAACGATGAATAAATAAACCACTGGTCAACCTGACATGTTCCTGTAACGGTTTTATGGGCACGACGGTGTAATAAAACGACAATTGTAAATATAATTGTATTTTATTTGTCTAATGTACATGTATAAAATTATTTCAAATATATTATATACCAGTCAATTATTGTGGTAGAGGTGTTGTTGTCATCTCTGTCTGGGGTGTCACGATCAGAAATACATGGAGAGGGAGGAGACTTTATTATTACCCAAGATAATAAATTGAAGGATTGAAGTCATAATGCAACTGTACAAAAAAGGCAACTGCAGCATGTGTGATAACTATATAGGAATCTCCATATTAAACATAGCATTAGACTCATGTGTAAAAAATACCATAAGCCACGATATCTTCCTACGCACTCGGAATTTTTTTTGTGAGGCAAATTTACTTGACATTTCTTAGCAAAACATTTAGACAGAAAACATCAACATTTAATCGGCTATTTGTTGATAAAATTTTGTTTACTTTTCGTCGTCATGACAAAACATTGCAATTATATTGTAACGATCTTGGGAGCCGAGCCACGCATGAGTCAGCGTTTGAGAGCGATATGGGGTTGATGCACCCGACGAGTGCAGACAGATGGTCATATTCGAGACGACCTTTGGGCCAGCTGCGGACGAATGAGTCATTGTTCCAGGTGATGCGAGAGCGGCCCCGATGCGGTGCGTCATCCATGTGTCTGGAACTTCGAGGAAATATCGCGGCGTTTCTGGAACCTTTCCCCAGCGAATATAAATACACGGCCGTCTGAATTCAGCGGAGTTCTCATCCAGTTCTCATCAAGCTCGAAGCGCGTAATATAAATAGACCGTGTGTATATAACTCTAGTGAAATAAATAACAAATAAATATAACCATATAAATCGTTACTGTTAAGTGCAATATAAATAATAAATGTATCGTTGTTGGAAATAGTTCGTTAGTTTAAGTAATTTGTGTTCTGCCTTGATAATTCGTGTGTTTGTAAATAATCGTAATTAATCATTGTAAATAAATGTTTAATCCAAGAAGCGTCAAATAATTTTATAAATAGCCCGAGCGTAAAAACGTAACAATATTATAGTCGTTAAATTCTCATAACAAAATACACTCGAGGTTTTGATTTTCTCCATATTAAAGTTGCATTTTTAATCTCAAATTTGATTTCCAATCAGTAAATTGACTCAACAAATTGGCAGATAAAATAACTCGTCCTGTGGACTCATCATTCTATCTGTCAAATCAAATTCTCGTAAAAACACTCAACTTTAATCGGATAAAATCAAATATCTTGTGTATTTGCTACAGATAATAGAACAAAAGCTAAGGGCAATATTGGAGCAAAGGTTAATAGATAATCAAGCAAGATTGTATTTTCTGTTTAGGAAAAATTAAAGAGAAGACAATTGTATGCAACGATAAATTATGCTTATGTTCAAGAGATTTTGAGAAGCGGATTTTGATAACATTCCATAAGAAGAGAACTGGAAGTTGGCAAAAATCTAGTATCGCCAGTTAAAACTGTTTACTTAGATATAAAAATGTGGTATGAATAAATGGAATGTGCATTGAAGCATTTCTAACAACAAAGGAGATAGGCAAGTCGTTTATTGCAATGCAATGTGCAGTTGTGGCGAGTAGTTGTGCCAGTGTGTTCCCGCTGCGAATTTTATTAATTTTGTTAAACGTCGAGTCGTGGAATACTTGATATTGCAACTATAGTCTTATCAAATAATAACATTTCCAACTATATAATAATGGATGTGTTAAAAAAATCTCAGAAAGAAGAAATTAGCAAAATTATTGATATTACAAACAAGGCTGTACTTTCTGATGAAAATATGTGACCATCTTGGCCGATAATTTTTTTTCAAAATTAGAGAGAAAAGTTAGTGATATAACAAAACCTCTGATTGACAGAATTACTAATTTAGAGGAAGTAAATGACAATCTGCTCTCTAAATTAGATGCCCTAGAGCAGCTTTTTTTAAACTGTGTTACACGGAACCCTGGGATTCCGTGGAGATTACTCAACAGTTCCATGAAACTTTACCTGCTTTTTTTGTTCAACATTCAAGAAAGTAACTTAACAGAAGCAATAAAAATTAATTACAATAATATGTGTATAATATCTGTTCATTATGCCTACTGAATCAGAAAGCCTTATTATGATACACTTAAATGTGATGTGGAAGTACTGATTCATTTTGCAGCGTTTTTTTTTTGTCTTAAAATCGTTTTCGATATTTTGTTGCAGGATGAAGAGGTAGCTTAAAAAAGGAACTATAAAGCGTTCTAGTACATAACTTGACTCTTCTGCTTTGGACTCAACAACTAGCTCTTTTGTTGAAGATAATACTGATAATATTGAGAGTGAACAAATGAAATCGCCCCAAAAGAAGTTAAGCCAGTTAATGCACTTACAAGTAATCAACCCAGAACAGTTACTAAAAAACTTAGGAAGTATGATGAAAGCTATGTCTTTAGGATTCATGAACAATAATGATAACCCTCAGTGTGTTATATTATGGTTCTCCCCTATACCTCTATGACCACAGCTAAAATGCCTCGTCATTTGGAATCTGTTCATGGTGAGCTTAATGAAAAAAATTTTGAATTCTTTGTTCGAAAGCATGACGAACTCTTAAAATTAAAAACGTTTATGGTTTAAACCACAGAAATGGTGAATGAAAAAGCAACTGAAGCTATCAGATTGCTCAACGCAGTAAAGCTTACTCAATTGCGGAGAATATTATTACATCTTCCGCTATGGCAAATTTAGATGAAAAATCTGTAAAAGAAATAGCTAAAATTCCACTTTTAAATGACATGGTAATTCAGCGCATCAGAGATTTAGCAGCCAATATAAAGAGTAAACTTACTTTTCTTCTCAAATCATGCAACTTTTCATTACAAATGAATGAATCTACCGATGGAGCTAGACTCGCAATATTAACTGTCATTGTTAGGTATCAGCACGAAAACGCATTATTAGAGAATCTTCTTTTATGCAAATCTCTACCAACACCTACTACTGGAGTTGAAATATGTGGTTTTCTAAATTTTTTTCTTGAAGATAATAAGACACCATGGGACAACTGCATTGATATCTGTACCGATGGAGCAAAACAACAGTTATGCTCGCGAAGAAAAAGTTTGATCAGTATGGTATGATACGCCGAAATACAGGCTCCGGCACTTCCAGACGATCAAATTCTGGGGCCAACAATCGTCTGGTCAATTATCTTAGAGAAAATCCTTTTGACACAACTATTCAGGCTGTTACTGCTACAAATTTCTCTGTATCCCATTTTACAGCATATTGCAGAATTAAAGAAAGAGAGCTACGTGACTGTTCAGCAGCTCGAAAAGTATTGTTTACTGAAGCAAGCAAAACTCTACGATTAGAATTTCCTCGTAAATACGTCAATCAAAATGATTTGTAGGATAATATAGTTTTCCCAAATGAGACCCACAGGAAACTGACACAATGAAGAATATGTGAAAAGCGTCAACGCAGCCAGTCACTTTTCTGTAAACGTTTAGGGTTGCATTGATTTGAGAGGTCCAGCCCCCCCTACATAGTTATAGAAGAGAGACCAAACTCCCAAGTCCCAAGTATACAGAAGCATTTTGCAAGAACTTATGCTGCCATTAATTCGTCGTGAGGGTGGCGAGAATTTTATTTTCCAACAGGTGAACTCAAGGCAGTTAATTTCTGCAATGCCCCAACGACTACAAAAAGTAATCGACTGCTACGGTGTGGCGAAGAAATGAAAATAATTTGTGCTTTATAATGTTTTTATAAATATTTTGTTGATTTAATAAATATGTTTTCAAAAAATTTCTAATATTTGACAATATCAGCTGAATTTGCATATCAGTACTTACAAACAAAATTCGTTAACCCTTTCACTCCCACTGTTGCTTTCAAGCAACGGGTATTTCAAACGGCTAATTAAAATTTGTGCAAAGTGAAAATCTTAAAAAGCTATACAAGAAACGCAGTGGGGCGGCCAAGGTGAAATAGGTAAAGAAAATTTCAGAATATTATACGCTGAAGAAGAAAGGCAAGGAAGAATTGGCACAGCCTTTATAGTAACAAAAGAATTGGAAAACAAAATAATGCAATTCAATCCAATCAACGGAAGAATATCGTACCAAAATTCGATACCCTATTAATACTAGGCAATTTTAATGCCCAAATTAGCAAAGAGGAATGTTTTTGCAAAGTAGCTGGAGAGCACACATTACATAACACTACAAACGACAATGGAATGAAGCTATGCAACTTTGCAGCATAGATGGACTTAATGATTAGCAGCACAAAATTCCAGTACAAGGCAATGCATAAAGAGACATGGTTAATACCCGGAAGAAGCAGAGGCAATCAAATTGATCACGTCCTAATAACAAGGAAAAGGGCGACCTCAATAACAAACATACGAACATTTAGAGGGGCGAACGCAGACTCCGATCATTACTTGGTGGTAGCGACGATGAAGCAGAAAATAAAGACGGAGAAGGAGCCCAGATAGCACGTACCTACGCTTACGGCAAGCTTGCTTTTTACTTAATTTACGCTTGTCATGGTAGTTTTACGCGACAAGCGTTGCAAAAGCTTGAAGCAAGCTTAGTATTTCAAGTCTTCAAGGAATGCTACGTTTTGGCAATTCCGAAGTTGGCAGCGCGCATGCCTGACTCAGAAAATCAAGAACGCACACGGAAAACGATGCGTAATCGCTTAGGCTGCGGTTATAGTAGATGCGTATTCGGACGAATAATAATTCTGACGAATCCGTCAGAACAATCAAACAATGGAAATGTTATCAGCGTGGTTATAGTGCAGGTGCACTGTTCGTGAGATAACGCACGAATTCGTCACAACAAGTTGGTCGTTCAAACGAGTTTGATTTTATATACGAATTCGTGCGAATTATTAGGTGGTTTATTATTAAAAATGGATATAGAAAAATTAATTACCCTTGTATTTGAAAATAAATGTTTATGGGACATGAAAGACAAAACTTATCACAACAGAGACGTATCTCGTAGAAAGTGGGAAAAAATCAGCCAAGAATTGGAAGCTAATGGTAAGTACCTATAATTTATTCAATCACTTATACAAAATAGAAATTAATATTAATGTCGAATATAATATGTACATTGTATGTCGCTACTTAAAAATATTATATTGCAATTGTATCTCACCGGCAGGACTGACAAAATAATTTTTAAAGGTTTCTCGCACTTCCCTCGCTGGTTGTCCATAATGATTATATCGTCTGGTAACAGGCACTGTATTATCTTTAGTATTATTATGTTCAAGTGATGTCGGAATACCTTCTTTATCAATAAGAATGTTATGTAGTAGACACACACACTTTACTAGTATATCGACGTTTTCTGGATTAATTTGTAATTCAGTTTTTAAACATCTCCACTTAGCAACCAAGATTCCAAATGCGCATTCAATACAACGTCGTGCTCTGGAAAGTCTGTAGTTAAAAACCAGCTCCTCGTCTGTACAATTATGTCGAGAATATGGTTTTAATAAATACGATTTTAATGGATATGCATCATCCCCTAGCAAGACAAATGGAACTAATATATCTGTTGATGGAATATAATTATCATTTGGCATATTGAAAGTGCGTGTTTCCAGACATTTGTAAACATTTGACACTGAAAATATTCCTCCGTCACTTTGCTTGCCATAAGCACCAACATCGATAGTAATGAATTTATACTTTGCGTCAGCTATACCTTGCAATACAATCGAAAAGTATTGCTTATAATTGTAATATGCCGTTCCCGAATTCTCTGGGCATTTAATTCGAATATGTTTTCCGTCTATACACCCAACACAATTAGGAAAATTCCACTTGCTAAAGAAATCCGTTGCAATCGCTTGTAACTGATCTGTAGACGATGGAGGCATGTGTTTGTCATGGAATACATTCCATATTACAAGACAAGTCTCGTAAACTATTTGTCGTATAGTAGTATGCGCAATTCTATATGAAAAACTAAGTGCTCGAAACAACATCCCAGTAGAAAGAAACCTGAAATAAAAATAATTTTGTGAGTTCTACTTCAGTTATCTATATTAACAAGTATTTAATTTTCATTTACAGTCGAAACTGTTAAAAATAAATGGAGAGGTTTGCGAGACACGTTTCGCAAAGAATTACACAAACTTCCAAAGAGAAAATCTGGCGATGGAGGAGGCCCTCTTAAAAGAACGTCATGGCCTTATTTTGCAAGTATGATGTTTTTAAGAGATCAATTTTTGCCCCGGAATTTACAGAGCAGTATTCCGGAGCCTCTTGAAAGTGACTCCAGCAGAGTAGACGTTACTGTAGAAGATTACGAAGATACGCCCGAACATGCAACAAATCCCGATTTGGAGGAATTAAATAATTCGGAAATAACCGAATCCGAACCACCGATACAGACAACATCCGAAAATGTTATGGCTCCTCCAGCTAAACGTACAAAAAAAAGAAACGTTCTTGAGAAGCTTTTAGACATCGAACAAACTAAGCTAGCCGAATATAAACGAAAAATAGATGTTTTGAATACAGGTAACAATGAAGAGGATGCTGATTATCATTTTCTCATGAGCTTGTTGCCAGCTCTCCGCAAGATTCCAGATGAGAGGAAAATGTTTGTGAGAACACGATTGCAACAAGTATTTTGTGACGAACAAACGTTTGGTCAGCATGCTTCCAATTCAGGACTACAACAGAAAACAAACTGCAGTACCCTGTCCTCAATCCCACAGCAGGTACTTTACACTAACCCTTCTTCAAGTAATTCAACACAACACACTTGGGAAAGTCTGTCTACCTCGCCTACGGATATAACAACTCCACCATCCCAGGATATCACCAATAGGACTACATATGACCTCACTAGTTTGACTTCGTATTTTTCTACACACGATCCTCGTAACTGACAATCTTATTTTACTGCATTTTCGTTTGTTTCTTTTATGCAATAAGTATGTAAAATTGAATACTTTGTAGTTAGCGTAATAAAGTTTGTACTTCAGTTTTTGATACTAAACATTAAAATACTTATAAACGATGTTCTTACCTTAATGTAAGCGCAAGTCTTTCTTCTGGCGAAATACATGTACGAAAATTTGATTGCTTATGGATTTTTGCTTCGATTCCATTAAGTATGTAGAAGAATGTTTCTGGTAACATTCTGAAATACTCTGAAAACTTATTTGGTTGGCTCAATAATTCCTGAAATAGCGTGTGATATTCCCCATTCGTTTCTCTTGAAGCAAACACCTTATTCGTGCATTCACTTCTTTCACTCAAAAGTAATATTTTTAGCAAAGGACTTTCCAGAAAGTAATCGTCAACATCCATTTTGTGACCTACAACTACTGATCCTTTGTCAGAATATGTATTCACTGTAACCACACATTTCGGAAGAACAATTCTGACGGATTCGTCAGAATTATTATTCGTCCGAATACGCATCTACTATAACCGCAGCCCTATGCGTCTCTAGCGATTTGGTATTGTTCTGTGCTGGCGAATATAACCTAATAACGGTGTACTGGTTGATCTTGGTTGAGCCGTGTTTTAAGTTTAATTATCAATTATATTAGGACATCAGTGAGTGGCCTAGAAGATAAGTAATTTTATAGCATTTACTTTGTTTTCTCAAGTTTAAAATAAATAAGATACTAAAAATTAATCGTGGTGTTGTAACCGTTCCATTGGGAACTATTGCAGTGCTTTACAGTAATAAAACTAGACCCTGCATGCATGATTTAACTACTGTTCGAAATCAAAGTTAAAAACTTGCGTTAAAAATTAGGGTTATTGTACAACTATGTATCGTGACGTCACTCGGCCTTGAATATTAATTTCTTGCTGCAACAGGGGTGGGTAACGGCATTTTTGCCGCGGACTTCAACGATGATAAATTGCCAGCAACAGCTAACCAAAATACGAATCATTTATTGTTATTACTGTACAGTACTGTTTTTCCCATTATTATTATTACAGTAAACGCTTCATTATAACGCATAAAAAGAATATTTTTAGGTTTAAACACAAAAATCGATACAATTTTTTGTTATATAAAATAATTATAATCTCTAAAATTCTTCAGAAAAGGTGGTATGAGCTTTTATTTTTTCTTGCATTTCTCATGTATTTTTTTTTCTATAGCAAGAACTTTAACAATTTCAAAAGAAAATAACGGAAAGTGAATCACATTTTAAAATCTCAGTAGCTAGATTGGGTTGCTAGTACCTATAATAGAAATAAAAATTTTAAAAAAATCAAGTACTTTATCTACCCTTGATGTTAAAGTGTTACTTTATTTACTCTAATATTACTTTATCCACTCTTAAGGTTAAAGTGTTACTTGATCTACTATTTTGAGTTGATAAAGTAGCACTTTAACATCTGCTATAGAAAAAAGAATTATTTTACATTAAACCAAAGAGCATTATATAACTCACTGTTGCTCTACTTTGAACCTATTTAAAGCATAGGGTATGGAATTGCTGTAAGCATCTTTTATATAAAGATGCTTGCTGCATATAATTACAATTTTTTTAATAATAAAAATTAAGTATTGCTATTTTTTACATAGTTGCATCTGGTTCATGTTTTTATTAGGTAATCTATGCAGTAACATTTTAATTATACTAACTTTGTTTTCTTTACAGAGATCAGCGTAGCCAGAATACAAATGAATAATATAAGTAGTATAGGTATTTTGTTATTAAATATTTGTATGTGATAGGTATGTACAGTTGGCGCCATCTAAATGTGAACGAATTCTTGCTGCCATGGCATCTTTTTCTGATTTTTATTATAGTAAACAATAAAAATGAGACAAAAATGACATGGCAGCGCGAATCCGTTCACATTTTGATGGCGCCAACTGTATGTACATAAAACTTACTATACCTGGCACTGGGAACCAATACAGTAGAACGTGCAAACCAAATTACAAATTACAATGCTGCCTGGATTAGTATTTGACTAGTAAATAGCTTAAAATCAGCGATACCATAATTCTAACAAAAAATCTTTTCTGTCAAGTTTGACGTTTTTCGGCGAATTTGTGTTTGATCGTTTGTGATTTACTTTATTTGTTCATTTTAGTTTTCTGTTATTATTGTCTTTGTTACTTCGTTACACGTTGTTTTATACAGGATTTTCAATTACATATTACATGCACACAAATGGCATGCTGTTTCAGTTAGTTAAAGTTTTTTTTTGTACGATAACCTCAACACATTATTTAATGTAAGTTGAAATTGTCTAATATTATAACAACCACTATCTTTAATTCTTTAGTTATTATCATTAAAATTCTGATCTAGTCTTTATAATATTGCATTTGGGTTGCATATTCTACTCTTATTTGTTCACTGCATCCAGTATAGTATCTAAGGTTAATTAGTTAAAATATATTTAGTATATCTATTATACACTTGTGTTTTATTTCTTTTGAATTGCTGTTAGTATTTAAAACAATTTGCCTAAGAAGAATGCAAGTATTAGAACTGTAAACGTTAAAAAAATAATCTGATTTTGTATTTAAATGACCATCTGCTGCAAGTTCTTTATCATCTCTGAACCAGTTTCTTCAGAGGCATTTTTAAAATTTGATGATAAAAGTCATCGGCAGGGACTGGAATACTGACTGTAAGGGTTATGGTCTAATTCCTTAAAGCCTCAGTACCATAGTATAAAACTTGCTGCATTAAGCTCGTATTAAGCATAACTGTTGCTTGTATCAAGCTTGGTTCAGGCTGGTCGTAGAAAGGGCCACAATTATCCAAAATAAGCTTGAAACATGCTTAATGAATGAGCTTAATTTAAGCTTGCAAAAGAAGCTTAATTTAAGCTTGCAAAACAAGCTTTAATTAAGCTTGTAAAACAAGCTTTATTTAAGCTTGCAAAACAAGCTTTCAGTAAGCTTGTCATGTGTAAACTAGTTTGCTTGTTTCAAGCTTGCCGTAAGCTTGCAGACTTGCCGCAACAAGGTTGTTTCAAGCCTATATGCTGGTTATGGCAACCTTGATTCAAATTTATATCACACTTGCTTTGCTATGTGGGAGAAGAACAAAAATGAAAGAAGATGGGCACTAGAAAAACTAAATATTGAGAGCAGCAAGATTGAATACGAAAGAGAGTTGAATAAAAAAATGGATAAGAAGATAATAAAGGAAAATGTTAACCAAGAATGAAAAAGTATTAAAGAATGGATTGAGACGGCAATGGAAAAAGCTATAGAGTATCAAAAGATAATAAAGAAAAAATATTGGTTTAATGAAGAATGTGAGGGAATAATAAAACAAAAGAGAGAGGCAAGACTGAAATGGCTACGAACTGGAAGAGAAGAAGATATAGAGATATATAAAGAGACGAAAAAAGAAGCGGCGAAGATATGTAAACGAAGCAAGAGTGAATCAATAGAGAAGGCAGTGGAAGAAATTGAAACTAGCAGTATGAATAATAACATGAGGAATATGTATAAAAGCATCAACAATCAAAAAGTTATAACCAGAATAAAAAGAAGATGAATGAAAAACACTAAGGTGAGGTGGAATATAACAAAGAAGAGATCAAAGAAATTTGGAAAGACCACTTTAAAAACTTTTGAACGAGATGGAACCAGAAGACCAACTTCACGAAGTGATAGAAGATGCAGAAGAAATGATACCAGTACCATCACAGGAAGAATTTACACAAGTGATCAAGAGAATAAAAACGAACAAAGCATCTGGCAGTGATAGAATATATGCAGAAATGATCAAAGGGCGAAAAAACTTACACGAGAGACTATACAAACTAATTCAAGAAGTATGGAAAACAAGAGCAATGCCCAAAGAATGGAAAAATGGAGTAATAGTACCTATATTGAAGAAAGGTGATCAGAAAACATGTGAAAACTACAGGGGAATCACTTTACTGAATATGACGTATAAAATATTAACATCACTCATCCACCGACAGCTAGTAAAATACACTGAATCACTACTTGGAGATTATCAATGCGGGTTCAAACCAGGAAGGTCAACAATAGATGCAATTCACGTAATGAGCCAAATAATAGAAAAATGTTATAAATACAACATAGAGTTGCATATGCTGTTTATTGATTTTAAATAAGCATTTGATAAAATTGACAGGAAAAGCCTAATCAAAGACATGAGAAACCTAAGTATATCACAATCACTAATTCAGCTGACACAAATGACGCTGGAAGGTTCAACAGCAACGGTCAAAGTGGAAAAAGCAATGTCTGACAGCTTCCAAATCAACACAGGCGTACGGGCAAGGTGATGCGCTATCAGCATCATTATAGCCCTGGAAAGCATAGTCAGAAAGATCAGTAGGCACGGAACATTAAACTGTAAATAGGTGCAAATAATTGCCTATGCTGATGATCTGGTAATAGTGGCGAGGAGCAAACAAAAACTTACTACTGAAACATTTAAATTAATAGAAGAAGCAGCGAGCAAGACAGGACTTAGAGTAAACGAAGAGAAAACAAAATACATGCTATGTCAAAGACCAATTACTAACCCCAGAACATAAAAGAGGGGAATTACATTTTCCAGGAAGTACAAGTACTTATTCAAATATCTAGGAATACAAATAAGTAGCAGAAATGAAAGGAGCCTGGAAATTAAAAGCAGAATACAAGCGGGCAATAGAGCATATTATAGTAATAAAAAATTGCCGAAAGATAAAAAAATAAGTAAGCGGACAAAAATGAGAATCTACAAGGGATTGATAAGACCAGTAGTAATATACGCAGCAGAGCCATTATGTACCACAAAATAGGAGGACGAACAACTAAGAATATGGGAGCGCAAAATAATGAGAATAATATTAGGGCCAAAGAAGATAAATGAGGACGAGTATAGACCCAAGATGAACTACGAACTACTGGAAGAAATGTAAGGGGAAGATATTGTTAGAGTAATGAAAGAGCAACGATTGCGATGGCTGGGCCACATAATGAGAACTGAAGAGGGTAGAATGATAAAAGTTATAACACAGTAGAAACCTTTAATAGAGAGATACAAGGGAAGACCGAAGAAAAGATGGTGGGATGAGGTTATAGAAGATATAAAAAACTTGGAAATACAAGAATGGAAAGACAAAATAAAGAACAGAAAAGAATGAAGAAAAATGGTAGAGAAAGCGAAATCACACAAAAATCTATAGTCCAAACAACCTAAAGAAATATGGGGACTAATGCACCCCAGAAAATGGATTACGAGAGCTCCAGAAAGGAGCGGCCAAAAATTCCTTAAGGAATGCAAAGCCTTCTTATATATAATTAAAATTTGTCAGCTTAGACAACCTAAAATACATGATGGTACCACAGTCTAATAATTAGACTGTGATGGTACTATCTACAAGAAAACTAGAATCATATACATAACCTCAGAAAATAATCTTGTATGTCAGCTCTATAAACGCCAGTTAATTGTCAAACTATGAATGCTGATTTGACTAGCCATTTTTTAATCTTAAAGAAATAATAATAGAACAGTACTGTGAAAGTAGTTTATTTTACATGTAGTTATTTTGGTCCCCGCTGCCCCCTAACTCTCTACAACTTCAAGTCTTCTCATTGCTAGCCTTTTTTTGCGTCTGGCGCACTTCCTGTATTTTCTTATACCGTGTGTCCACAGGAGTACGCACCATAGATATAAGATAATGCTAATAGAATATAAATATCAACCAGTGCTATGACCACTGTCTCTTTTCTTGTACCATTTATAACAATATTGTTTCATATAGTGGCGGGTAGAAGCCAGAAAACAACGTTTTAGCGTGCCGGAGATCACAGCATTAGCCGATCTTTCTATTCTATTTGGTTATCCCTATGGTGCGTCCTCCTGTGGACACACGGTATATGTTCAAGATGGAAGAGATGATGGCATTCGGTTTTAGTAATTGTGGTTCCGTTAAATAGTGTTTTATTACATATTAGACACGATACTTCGTAGATATCCTGAAAAAAATAGGTAGGTATTGTATTATGTATTAAATATAAAGTCTTACATCTTGTTTTAGATTTCTTGGCCGGGAGAAGGGGGGGGGGGGGGTCGGGGACCTATGCGTTTTGTGTTTTGGTTTACACTTATATTAATTTTGGGGTTTTCGGCCAAAAGTTTGCATTTTCAATACCCCAAAATATTCTTTAGTGTTTATAAAACACACAACCTGCTGAATTGTTTGACAAACGTCACTGTATAGTGACATTTGTCATACAATTCACAAAATATACCTAATGTCAACCGGAATTGTCAAGTTGACACTTCGGCAAACCGTAATTAAATGCCACAGAAAAGCAGGATTAATAGTAAAACATTGTACTAATATAAAAGATATCAACGGTAAATTAAGAAAAGGAAGGTTTGGTGAAATATTTGATGTAAGTATTAAGATTTACACAGATATGAATTTTCTAACAATTTCTTATAAGGCTAGATTTCGAATGCAACTGTGTTTAATGTTCTAAATCAGTGGTCGCCAACCTGTCGATCGCGAGCTACCGGTAGCTCGCGGGGGCAAATTCTGGTAGCTCTCACAACGAAAATACAAAATCAGAGAAGCTTCCTAAAATTCCACAAAAAAATCTAATTGTCATAATATTAAACATAAACAGCGGCAACGTTGCGGCGAGCGATCTGCCGCTGACGCCATCAAGCTAGAATCGGCTAGAATCGGGTAGAACCGACCAGCCGGACCAGTGCGTTAGTGTTCGAGAACGATCTGGATTGCTTTGAACGGGATAAATGCGCACGGCGCGGCGACATTGCGCTTAGTTTAAAACTGAACGCGTAACCAACGTCCAGCGGTTGGGTTAGTAGTGAACAACAAAAAATAATATTATGGCAAGCAGTTGTAAGAAGGTAAAGACATACCACTTTCATTCGGAATGGGAAGAACAATACTTTTTTACAGAAGTTAAAGATAAAAATGTGTGTTTGTTATGTAATACTTCGGTCTCCGTTGCTAAAAAAGGAAATATTGAGAGACATCATAAAACTGTACATTCTAATTTTGAAAAATCATTCCCACTACATTCTGCCGCCAGAAAGGAGAAACTGAAACAGTTAAAAAAGCAGTTAATTGGACAACAATCAATATTTTTAAGAACAATCGACAAAAATAAGGCTGCAACTGAAGCATCGTACCGTGTGTCCCAGATAATTGCACAAAAAAAAGAAACCTTATGAAGACGGGGAAATGATAAAACAGGCGTTTTTAGAAGCTGCTGACTCGTTATTTGCCAACTTTAGAAACAAAGACGAGATAGTTTCAGCTATAAAATCTATGCAACTTTCTGCTAATACAGTGATGAGACGTGTAGAAGTAATGAGCAATGATAGGTATTTTTTTACAGTTAAGAACTGACTTAGATAACTGTGTTTATTTTTCAC
Organism: Agriotes lineatus; assembly: GCA_940337035.1. Classification (NCBI taxonomy): domain Eukaryota; kingdom Metazoa; phylum Arthropoda; class Insecta; order Coleoptera; family Elateridae; genus Agriotes; species Agriotes lineatus. Next base: position 82,237,193 of record OW679200.1, on the reverse strand, counting down.
TTCAACTGGATGAATCAACAGATGTCGTTGACACTGTCCAGATGGCCGTGTTCGTCAGGATGGTTTTTAGTGATTTTACGATTAAAGAAGATCTTTTGAAGTTTATTCCACTGAAAGGACACACTACTGGACAGGAGTTGTTTTCTCATTTAAAAAATATTATTTCTTCCGAGAAAATTCCAATATCGAAAATGGTAGGCTTGACAACCGATGGCGCTCCAGCTATGGTGGGTTTTGATAAGGGTCTGGTGGCGTTATGTCGTAAAGATGAAACTTTTCCGCTTTTTCTCTCTTACCACTGCATTATCCATCAGGAAGCATTATGTGGAAATTTCCTGAAACTAAACAACGTTATGAAACTGGTGGTAAAAATTGTGAACAAGATTAGAGCTCAAGCGTTACAAAGAAGATTATTCAAAACCTTGGCCGATGAAGTTGACTGTCAATACGGGGACCTACTCCTTCACTTTGAAGTCCGATGGTTAAGTAGAGGACGGGTGCTGAAACGTTTTAATGATGTCCTATCTGGCATAGTTCAATTTTTCAAAAAACGCGATGAACCGACTCCGGAACTAGAAAATTCAATCTGGCTTAGAGATTTTGGTTTTCTCGTGGACATTACCGAGAAATTAAACGAACTTAATTTGCAGCTTCAGGGGAGAGACAAAGAACTAGCAGAAATGATTTCTGATATAAAAGCATTTATCAAAAAGCTGGAGTTTTGGGAACAAAACCTAATTAACAGCGATGCCAAGCATTTTCCTATTCTTTCAGAAAAAATATCTCAAAATCCATTAGAACCCTATGACAGCAAATATCATGTAGAAATAGCTTCTACCCTGAAGAATAACTTCAAAAATCGTTTTAAGGATTTCAACGAAATGGCTTTAGTAGCGCAGTTTGTTGTTTCACCCTTTATGGAAATTGATATCCAACAGTTTGCAACTTGTGTTATGCAGAACTTCGCAGACATCGCTGCAACAGAAATGGAAGTAATTGATTTTCAAAATGATTTAGCCTTAAAATCGTTAGTCTCAAGTACCAAATGTATCTGGCCTATTGTAAGTAAAGACAAATATTCAGTTCTATGCCGTGTTGCCTTGAAAGTGAAAGCATTATTCAGTTCAACCTATTTGTGTGAATCTTCTTTTTCCAATATGAAGTTTATTAAGAACAAATATCGCAATCGACTTACAGATGAACATTTGGATAATTATTGTATTCGAATGGCTGTATCAAATTATACTGCAAACATTAAAAAAATTATCGATGAGTCTGAGTGTCAGCCTTCTCATTGAACGCTTTTTTATTTTTCAATGTTTATGTTCATGATAGTGCGTTACTTTTTTGTTGTTATTATTAACTATTTTTAAATCTTACGTGACATGCCGTTGTGGCTGGATAAAAGTTTGTGTTTATTTTTCAAACAACTTCGTTTGGTAGGTAGGAATGTAGTTATTATTAGTACCTATGTATTATGTATTACCAGTTAAATAAATAGTAAAATTATTATTATTATTATAATCAAGATCCCTGTTACCATTTGGTGTAGGGAGTTACAATATTTTCTTAACTTAATCTTAATCTATAATCTAAATAAATTGAATTCTTATCTTACACTACTTGAGTTTCACTGTACACTATATACAAATTTTCGCCACTCTTTTCTCACTTGAGCTATTCCCTTTGCTTCCTGCCATGTTTTGCCCCTTGCCTCCAGTATCTTCCCCATCATCTTGTCCCACGTCTCCTGTGGCCTTCCTCTGCTTCGTCTCCCTGTGGTCTTAGCTTCCCATATTTGTTTTACCATTCTGCTTTCTTCCATTCTCTGGATGTGTCCCCACCAGCTGAGTTGTCGGTTTTCTATGAATACTGTCACTGGGGTTATTTCGAGCTCGTCTCTGATTTGTGTACTTCTTATCCTATCTTTGAGTGTTACACCTTTGACTCTTCTCAAGAATTTCATTTCTACTGCTTCCACTTTTCTCTTCATCCTTTTTGACATTACCCAGGATTCGGATCCGTATGTCAATATTGGCCTGAATACTGTTTTAAATACACTCAATTTTGTTCCTTGTGACACTTCCCTCTTGCTTATAAAGGACTTGTTCATCGCTTGGAATAGTTTGTTTGTTTTCTCTATTCTTTCTGTTATGTCTACTTCTTGTTTGCCTTGTTCATCTATTGTCACTCCCAGATAGTTGTATTTTTGTGTTTGTTCTATGCGTCTGCCATTTATGTTTATTTCTGTGCTGTGTCCTTCTTTGTTTACCACCAGTATTTTTGTTTTCTCCGTGTTTAATTCCATCTTGTTTTCTAGCAGTATCTTATTCCATACGATTAGGTTTCTCTGTAGGTTTTCTTCGCTTTCTGTTATAATTACCACGTCGTCTGCAAACGCGCACTCTGATATATATATTGGTTGTAAGTTTCGATATCCTATATGCATTCTCTTGGATTCTAGTTGACATTTCCTTATTATTTCATCCATAAAGAGATTAAATAGAATTGGGCTCATCACCCCTCCCTGTCTCAGTCCTTTCCTCGTTATGAATTCCTTGGAGCTGTTGTTGTTGCTTATGACGTTATTTCTAGTGTTGTTATACAAGCTTTTAATCACTCTTCTCAGCTTTGGATTTACTCCCCTGTTCTTTAAGCTTTCCCATACTTTTCTTCTTGGAACTTTGTCGAAAGCCTTTTTTAGATCTAGAAATGCTAGGAATGTCTTCTTGTTGTATTGTAGTCTTTTGGCTATTATATCTTTGATGGTAAATATGTGGTCTTGTGTACTTCTTCCTATGCGGAAACCACTCTGCGCCTCATCCAGTGTCTGTTCTGTTATGCTTCTCAGTTTCGTTTCTATTATCCGCTCGTATACTTTGAGTGGGATACTTAATAATGTTATGCCCCTGTAGTTATCACACTGTTTGTTGTCACCTTTTTTGTGGATGGGTACTATTTGTCCTATTTCCCAGTCTTGCGGTATTTTTTCCTCATTCCATGCTTTGTTGTATATTTCCAATAGCCATTTCTTTCCTTCTTCACCCATTTCCTTGACCATTTCCGGTGTGACCTTATCGCAGCCCGGGGCTTTCCCATTCTTCAACTTTTTTATAGCCTCTTCCATCTCTTCTCTAGTAATCTGCTTCTCGTCTTCTTGCTGCTCACCTCTGTTGTTTTGTTCTTCGTTTTCCGTATTTGTACTGTCTTCTTCCAGACCTGCTTCCAGCAGTTCTTCAAAGTACTCCTTCCATCTATCCATGGTTTCCGAATTGGTTTTAGTTATCTCTTCTTGTTTATTCTTTACTCTTGTTACTCTTTTTGCTTTTCCTTTTCTTAGTGTTTTTAGTACTTTGTAGAAAAGTTTTTGGTTTTGTCTGCTATCTTCCTCCATCTTCCTTCCGAATTCCTGCCATGCTTTCTCCTTTCCTTCCCTTACCATATTCTTCACTTTTATTCTTTGTTCTTTGTATCTGTTATATTTATTTTCTGTTCTGTTCGCCAAGTATTCTCTCCATGTTTTTTTCTTTAGTTGTATCTGTGTTTTTATTTCTTCGTTCCACCAGTTCGTTCTTTTGTGTTGTTCGTTTCTTTGTTTAGTAGCTCCACATGTTTTTCTCGCTGCCTGTATAATTATTCCTTTGAGTTTCTGCCATGTTTGTTCCGCTGTCATATGTTTTATGTTTGTCGTTTCCTCTAATATTAATCTATTCACCAATTGGGCGTACTGACTTGCCACTTCTTTTTCTCTCAGTTTGTATGTTTTTAATGCTTCTTGGTTTTCGTTTCGTTCTTCTTGATCTTCTATGTTATCAGTCCTCGGTTTTTTGACTTTTGCCTCTACTAAGAAATGGTCGCTGTATATTTCTGCCCCTCTTTTAACTCTCACATCTTTAATAAGTTTCATGTTTTGCTTCTCTACTAGCACGTAGTCTATTATAGAATTTTCCCCTGTCGTTGGCGTTTGTCTGGTGTATTTGTGGATATCTCTGTGTTCGTAGAACGTATTTAACACTATAAGGTTGTATATTGTGCAGAAGTCTATTAGTCTTTCCCCGTTATTATTCCTTTTGTTTTCTCCGTGCTTGCCTATTACTTTCTCCGCCCCATTTTTCCTTTTCCCTACTCTTCCATTGAAATCTCCCGCTATATATAGTTCTCCTTTGCTGCTGTCTGTTGCCCTTCCCAAATCTTCCCAGAATTTATCCTTTGCTGCTTTTGTGTCGTCCTCATTGGGTCCGTAGACCCCTATTACCGTTATTTTCTCTTCTTTGCTAAGCGTAATATCTATCGTTAATATTCTTTCCGACCAGCCCCTCCAGTTATCGACTTTATTTACTAACTCTTTTTTGAGCATGCAACCTATTCCTGCTGCTGCTCTTTCGTTTTCTGGTACTCCGCTGTAGAATATCACATTCCCGTCCTGCAGGTCTATTTCCCCTTTCCCTTTTTTCTTGGTCTCTGGTAAGAGTAGTATGTCTAGTTTCGCCCGTTTGAATTCGCAGTTTATTTCTTGTTCCTTGCCTCTTAGACTTCTTGTATTCCATGTTCCTATTTTCCATATTTTGTTGTTCCGACATTTGTTTTTGTCTCTTTCCCCTTGCTTGTAATGTTTTAAATCCTGTCCATGTTCATTGCCAGTTCCGCCACCATCTTCTCCCAACACATCTTTTCTTAGTAGTTTTTTCGCGTTGTACGTGTTATTTTTCTTATCTGTTCTTCAAAACTGTCGCTCTCCGGGGACCTGTCCGCTACTGTTCTTTTTTGTGCGTTGCTTCCACTGCTTGTCTCTTTTTCTGGTTCATCCTCTCTTTTTACATCACTTGTCTTATATGCTACGCCATTGACTATCAGTGTGTTGTATTTTATAAAGGCCTTGTGTCCCTTGCTACGCGCTTCCTTCATGTATGGTATCAGTGTTTTCCTGTCCTCTTGTACTTCCTTGCTGAAATCTTCGTCTATCCATATGTCTGTTCCTTTGAGTTTTCTAGCGTTTTGTAGCATTGCATACTTCGTAGCTTCTTTATTTAGTTTCACGAATATGGGTCTTATCTTGCCGTTTGTGAATCTCCCCATTCTTCTTATTTGGTCGATGTCTTCTTTCGTATCTATGTTCGCGCCAATTTTCTGCATTATTGTAGCTATTTTTTCCTTCGTCTCGTCATCATTTTCCTTTTCCTCGTCTATTACTCCTTTTATTATGACATTCTTCTTTCTAATCTCTCTTTCTAGCATGTCTATTCTTGCTTCTTGTTTTGCTACTATTTTCCTTAAAGAATCGTTTTCGCCTTTTATTTGTTTCATCTCTAACACTATCATATCTAGTTTCTCGTTCATATTTTTCATGTTCTCGTCTATTCGTTTGAGCATTCCCTCCAGTTTGTCGCTCATTTTTACTTGTGCTTTTGATGTCCTCCGTTAGTGCCTCACTTTCGTATGGTATCGGCCTATGCGATTTTGTGCGCTTATACCACCCACTAGGCAGCTCTACGTACGATGTGTTGCCTATCCAGTTTGGCCGCGCAGCCCACCGTTGGAGGTCACTCTTCTTTATCTTTTATTTATAGGTTATTGTTTAAATCAGTTAATATTTAGTCTAACCTGGCTATTCCGGTCCTGTTTTTATAGTACAACACTACCCTTGGGCTCTTCTTACTCTTGTTCTCGTTATTCGTGGTTTAAATTCACTCGAAAGGACCCGATTTGGATTTATTTTCGGAGCAAATTATCACCACATTTACCACGTAAACAATCTATTTCTATCTCCAAATAGTAAAATAAATACATATAATGATAAATTAACTGTGGATTATTTCATTTACGTTGCGTTACGTGGCTTCCGTGTGGGTAGCTCGCTGTTTATTCCAAAATTAACAAGTAGCTCAACACATTGAAGAGGTTGGCGACCACTGATATAGAGGATATGTGAAAATACAGCTGAAAAAAAGACGTTTTCGCAAGAGTATCTTTAGATCTAAATTCTCCTGAGAATTTTAAGATCACAAGGTAGCATGCCTTCTAAAATTTCATAGCTAACTATCAAAATTATTTGACCATTTATTTTCTTGTTTATGTCTTCCCAAAAATTTATAATGGTGTACGTTTTCTCAACTTTCAATATGCAAAATTTACAGTTAAAAACTAATCGTAACAAAAAGAACAAGAATAAAAAACCGCAATCCAAAAAGCGTCATCCAAGAAAATCCCCACCACCAAGACCTCGATCCTGATATAGAGGATATGTGAAAATACAGCTGAAAAAAAGACGTTTTTGATAACGTAGAACTGTGGAAAAAATTGGTAAAACGGCAAAACAACCCACAGAGAAGCGCTCGAGTGGAAGTTGTTCTCACATGACGTTACTAACGCTAGCGTTTCAGCAAGATTATTACCACTGACGCAGGGAAATTTGAAAATAGAACGGCCGAGCTGCAATTTATGGACGTTTGTTTTGCGAGCCACGTTCGCTTCCAAAAGGCAAAAGCTCCTCCAGAGCTGCAAAGCGACCCGAACCAAGCGTGCACCAGAGCTCCGTCTTTTCTAAATAGCTCAAAACCGAACAAGACCACCCGCCCGAAGGGCAAACAAACAAGATCTTGGATATTTGGCAGCAGAATGCAGCGAGTTTGTTTACATTTCTTCACCAATAACACCGCAATTTAAGTAGCAAAGTTCACGATTAGTCGTACAAATTTGACCTTTATGAGCATTTTCACGCTGACCTTGTAGCCACATTTACGTATAAATAATACTACTAAAAAATATGGCGCGCTACTTTCATTCACGATTTGCGTAACAGAAGTTGCACTGTGTAGGTTTTTTTTTCAAAATGAGTTGCGTTTTTCGGGCGCCCGTGGAGGGGCGTCGCGATGACGTTTTGAATATTTTGAAAATTGCACACAATAAACGCCACATAGAATTAGAAATTGAAGGCCCAAGAACTGCATACTCGTTAACACGTGGTGTCGCGCAATTAACAACAGGAAAAAAATTCTTTTGCTATGTTAATGTAAAACCAGTTAATAATATCGGCATTTTATTGCCGTTGATATCACCAAAACACTGCTGTAGACATAAATTTAGCCGCGACTCGACAAATTAGCTTCGTTTCGGATATTGATGTTCAGGATTCCCATTAATAATTTTGTCTGAAAGATGAGGACGAGCTAGCAAGTGACGTATTTCGGGGGAATTACCGAATCTTACAAAATATTTATATAAAAGTCGCCGCTTGGTGGTTCTGTAATAACAAATTTGATTTAGATTAAACCATGTAAAAACCAAATACGATTTAAACTGCAAACACTAATCACCGCTCAACATTTCAAGTGAGTGGTCTTTATCGAAAAGTTTCACATAAATTATGCTAGAAAAGCAGTGCCGAACACTGCCACCGGAAGAGGCGCTTTGGGAAAAATTCCACCGGAAAAATACGGCGGAAAAATATGTGTTGTGTGCTGTTTGTGAAATTCGTGGGAAAAATACCATCATTATGAATGCAAGTAATTGCGGATATTTTGGTAAATTGATTTGTCTGTCGGTTAATTTGTCCAGTTTTTGTTGGGGTCAAACACGGCCATTTTACAAGTTCTATTACACATATTTTTTTCTGAACTTGTGACATTTGAATTTACGTCCGTTAGCTTATTTCATTAATACTAGATTTATTATATTTATGTTACTGCGTTGGTTTGATAATGGAAAAGGTAGCGACAAGAAATTTTTCTAAAAAAAATTTAATTTTTATTGAAAAATTGGAATCTAGCGTTTTCGCCTCAAATTGATGGAATGAGCTCGATCTGTGTGATTGCGTAAAATCGTCGTTTTATTTTTTGTAATTATTACTTCCTTTTACAATAAAGGAAGTGTTAGATTCACCCCAAAAACTCGAAATTGAGTTTTCAACAGATCTTCACGTTTTCGAGTCCCCTGAACCCAAAAAACATGTTTTTGTTCATAGGTTTATCGGTCTGTCTGTCTGTGAACTGAATATCTCACCAGAGGTATGGTGTTTGCTCTTGTGATTTTTCATTTTTTTTTCGATCTTCTCAAAAACGGCTCTAACGTTTTTTTTTTCTTCAAACGTTACATTTTTAGTACATTTTAAATATGTATGGATAATGTGAGATAGCTGATTTTCCAGTTGAATACTTCTAAAATGGGTTTTTTTCTTTTTTTTTAGTTTTTTTGTTGTGTGCGTAAATCACATCTTATTTTTAAAAACATATTTAGCTTCTATGTACCTTCATATCTTTAATCAAGGCTCTTTTTTTGAATTTTTTTACATCCCAACCCCTACCGTTGCGTTCTACAGTAAGGGCATTTAGTCTGTTGGAAGGATGGAACCAACCCGTGTAACTATTCAAATTTGGCAAAAGGGCCGTTCTTATATTTTGTTTACTTTTTTGGAAACGTTTCTGGGTTATTCCCATGGCTCTTAAATCATCGCACAAGACGTAACTTTAGTTAGAGGAAGTTCCATTATTTCGTACGAGAGTATTGACTACTGACTGGCAGCTAAACCGTCAGGCATCAAGTGACTATATTTGAAGAACCTCAGTGACGGCAGTATATACAAAATGAAAATAAAGTGCTGTTGTACTCCGTTAACTTACCGTTATTTATGTATCTATTGTTATGATTTATCATACATTATACGTTGGTCGTACATAAAATTAAAATGTATAAAAGAAATTGGGATGTTAGTACAATCCATATTAACTCATTAAAAAAGGTCGATGATGTTTATAAAAGTTTCATGAATAAATCTGAGTTAGAGCAAGTTAGTAATGAAATGATAGCTATTGAACATTTACAGGTGGTTTGAATATAAAAAAAAATATTTAAAAAACGGTAGTAGAAATAATGACAAATGCAAAATTCTGATAAGGATATAATAATTAAAGTATAGGACCCCGAAAAAATGGAAATATGGTAGTTAGGAAGTTTGTTAGCATTATTAAAATAACAACTATACAATTATGCAAGAATTTTATTTTGGTCCCATTAAAATATTGAATTTAACCCTCTTTTACTGAATAATTACAAGACGTCGAAGAATTGGTAAAACAGCTACCCGAGAGTTGTAAACTGTGCATAATAATATCTTTAATTGCCTTATGCAACGAGTAACAATCTTCTAGGAGTAAATATAAATTTTGGGATGATACAATAACCTCTTGACGACGCTTTAACACCAAAGAGACAGAAGTTTGAGCCTCATGTGTCTTAGAGAACTTTTTCAGCACATGAAGACACCACAAATACACGGAAAAAAATGGTTTAGAAATTATTGTAATAATTTTGTAGTATTAAAGATGTAGTATTAATTATTACAATTGTGTGCTTATTTCACTTTTTTGTATTAAATTTTGAAGTTGGCTGTAGTACTTTTCTGTTTGTTTTTGTAGCATGCTTATTATAGTATTCTATAAAATATTTGTAGGAAAGTTTCATGTAAAATATCGCAACACATTTTATTCTACATGATATCGTAATGAAACAAAAATGAAATACGAAACAATACTATACTCATTAGTATTAAAATAAAAATTAGGACAACATTGTAGTAGTTAGCAGGCATTTCTAAGTAAATCATGCGCAGTTCAAATCAAGCTAGAACAGTGAGTGCGTGACTACATGTGTTGCAACATCGAAGAGAAATGGAGCCATCTGAATTACTAATGAACTGGGGGTGTCCTCAGTTAGTGGAGACCTTTCAAGGTAAGTCAAACGTTATGTACCTATAGGATATAATCTTAAATCTATCGATATATGATAACAAAATGTACTGGTAATTGTAATATACGTCAGCAGTGTAGGCTATAATGGCAAACACACAAAGTTCAGAATGTGTTTAGGGGGATAACTGAGGCGGTTACCGTGAATGAATTTTGAAATACTGTTATGTAATTTAGGTCTTGAAAATCTATAGGATGATAGATATGCAGCGTAACTTGAAGTGGATCATCAAAAAATTGCATCAGCAACGTTTGTTTTAACCCGCTGTAACCGCGAGTTCGGGGAAGTACCAGTGATACGCAAGGTTAACTTAACGCATAATGCAAGTAAGCATAACATATGAAGGTGACCGTGAAAATGTGGACAATGCATTTGCCTAATCTCGGAGGTGCAACTAGGTTGAGGGGTGGGACGTGGGTTCCAGATTTAGAAAGCAGGCCGTCTTAGTTCTGACAGGTGCGCATACTCCGCATAAAATTGAATGCTCTTTTCATATTTTGTAAAATATTTGAAAAATTTAAATTAGGCGATAATTTTTTCCATAACAATATTCGTAGATACCCACTATCTCGCGATATAAATGCCAAGTGGCGCTGCAGTATGATAATTTTATTGGGAATAGTTATTTTGTAATTAGGGGATAAATGTAATTTTTATTTATTAAAGTGAGACACTTATATTTCAAAACGATCGTAGTGAACTTTCTGCACTGTTTCGTCTGTTTCTATAAGTATGTCTAATAAAATTTAAAATTATATTTTTTAGAAAATGAAATTGATGAAGAAACGGTTCTAAATTTAACTGAAAACGATGTTAAGGAGCTGATTCCTAAATTGGGTTTAAGAAAAAAGTTTTATAGTAAATATACTGAATATGTTCTGTTGAAAAAGGTGTGTACATCTGCATACTTTTGTAATAAAGGGAATAATTGTCAATTAATTTCGTAGGCCATTGAAAACCCAGTTCTCATTGAAGACAACTTAAGTACTTCAACGGCAAGTAGTAGTGCAACGGACGAAGTTGAATATGATTTGCCAAGTAATTATTATAACTATTACCATTAAGTAATTAATATTTAATCTACACATTTTACAATACTTTGCTTTCAGGTGATCGAAAATGTGTGTATCCAGAAAGAGCTACTGTAGGAGTTCCTTACGAATTATCAACCCATACGAATGTAAGATATTTTTAAATTATTGTACAATTATAATAATATTATTTTCCGCCAATCGCACTAGAACCGACACATTATTGACAACATTTTGTTGAGCAGTCAAACATTCCATTACATCAGCCGTTGCTAGGTAATTTACAATAAAACTGTACAGGAATAATATTCTCGGCCTACGCAGGGAATATTCGAGTACTATTTTCTATTTTTTTTAATTTCATACTGATGTCAAAAATTACATTTTTCGGATTATTTATGGTACAAAAAATGGAACACTAAAATCCTAGTACTTTAAAGTAAAATTTTAAAGTTCAAGTACTTTAAAACTTATTTATTGTACAAAAAATGGAACATTAAAGTCCTAGTACATTCCCAGACTCTTGTGTTGTTGGGCTCGGCATGCCTCGCCCAACAATATTCACAGTCGTCTGGGAATTTTACGCTTTTCGTCCTAGATACACAATGTACTATTTCAGCACGTGCGTATGCTCATCGATTCAACGGAGGAGGGCAAGGAAATAGTGGCCAGCTACGGTCCAGGTAAACAATTTTTGAGATCAAAATTGTGTAACCTGCTTATAAAAGAGGAACTTCGGGTTGATAAAAATAAAATGTAAGAAATTTTGAGTTTTAAATAATTATAAATCATTTATGTGGAAATCTTTGTTTTATTTCAGCATAACAACTTCGAGATTTATACAATTGGCAGACGAAATTAACCAAGTATTTTTACATGAAAGGATTGAAAGGCCTGAAATTTATTTTGTCTCATATGAAAAGAACCTACATGGTCATCCAAAAGCAGCCAGAGGGAAACTGTTTTCTACTTACCACTATATGAGAAAAAACTTTAAAAAATTAGGTTTAATACAGTGCTCCTCAAAAGAACCAGAGCATTCCATAACTGAGGATAGTGAAAACACAGGTATTCTCAAAACCATAAATTAATTTTTTAATTAAATAATACCTTTTTATTTTTAGATCAATTAGAAGAGTACATACAGTGGCTAAAAAATAATGTGTTGCCTTTTACCGAAGTCCTTCAGAAATGGAAACTGACTACTAAATTACGTTTACGTCATTTCCTGAATGCAATTCATGATTACTTCAAAATTTTTCCTTCATTAAAACATCCTCAGGGTTATACACTTCTCTTGCAAGATTTTTCAAATTTATATCCTGAAAAAGACAATCTGCTTTTCTCCACATGGCCAACGATTTATCCAAAAATTTTTAAAATTGCAGAAACAAAGACAGATTCATATTTGAAGAAAACTATTGAAGACTATAAATCTCAGAAACAGACTGATATTACAGGTAATAATTTTCATTCCATTGGTACCTAATGTACATAGGTAAACAAAATTATTTTTAAATTTCAGACAGCGTGTTTGCATTAAGTATTTTACCCCTACTTTTACCATGTGTGAATTTGAGAATCAAGAGAAAGTTGACCGAAAATACTTTTAAACCAAGTAAAATTGAGCAACTGAAGGCTTTCCTTTTACATGTTAAGGTAAAATAAAACCTTTAAAAAAATATGAAATGTAATAAATTTTTTTATAGGGTATAGGTGATCTTGACCCCGAGTTACAATTAAGACGGGAAAACTATAAGGTACACCATTTGACTGAGCAACCAATAGCTGCTATAGTAGGAGAATTTACCAACATTGAGGCATCATTTGTTATTATTAATAACATTAAATATACTGTGGAAACTCCATTAAAAGCGATAGATACTTGTTTTAAACTCTACCATGCCCTCAACGCGGAGTACCCAAAAGAAGTAGAAGTTGCTTCATACAAAGCTATGTCTATAAACTGAAAACCACATATGATAAGAAGTACGTATCTGTAAATTCCCTCATTGCCGATATTGAAAGACTAAATAATAGTTAGTTTTCTGTACTATATTTTTTTTAATACTTCTAGTTTATCGCTGTTTCATTATTAAAATTAGGCTTTGTTAATTTTATAATGCCGTTTGTTACATTTTTTACTGTAGTAGTAGCAGTAGTAAAAGTAGTCGTAGTTGTCATTTTATGTCGAGTAAAGCATTGTTTTACCACTTTAAATTAGATCACAAAGTTCTTACAAACTTTCGTTGTGGCCAAAAACGATGTTTTAGAATATTTTCAACATTTAAATCTTTTCGGCGACATATTAATCAACATTTTCAAAAGAGTATTAAAGATGACGAAAATAATATGCATAATGGTGAAACACAATTGAATTGTGAAACTTCACAAATTATTTGTGAAAATGGTTCCTCAAATGATAATTCAATTATTAATGAAAAGCTTGAAGTATTGGAAAATGTGAACCTAACAAGTTTAAATATATCTGAAATTAATGAAGAATTTTCTAATCAAATTAAACTATTTATTGCCAAAATGTATAACAACTCACTGATACCTAGAAGTTTTATTCAATATGTTATAGAAGAAGTAAATAACATATTTTGTAAGGGGCTAATGGAGTTAATAAAAAAAGTTGTTCTTGCAGAGTTAACTGAATACAATTGCTTAGAAGAAAACTTGAAAAATGTTTAAATTTGTTTGAAATAGTTACAAATGCATTTTCTAATTTCCAAACGGAATACAAACGCTTAACTCATTTTAAAAATTGCGGGGAATTTATTCCACCCAATGATTTCGTCATTGGTTATCGAAATATTTATAAACAAACCAGTTCCTCTGTTCATCTACAGTCTTCAGAGGTAATTGGTAAAATAATTCCACTTCGTAAAGTGTTCACAGTTTTATTTGAAAAGCCAAATGTTTATGAAACTATTCAAAAGCATGTTGAAAAAATTAAATTGTCGACAACTTACGTAAATTTCATCCAAGGACAGTTGTGGAAAAGTAAAACCCTCAAGTATGTTAAAGAGAACAAAGTAGTTTTTCCTATTTTCTTATTTTTTGACGACTATGAAGTTGGTAATGCCTTAGGTTCTCATGCAAACAAAAATAAACTAGGTGCAGTATATGTTAGTATTCCATGTTTACCTCCTACTTTATTTTCTTCTCTAAACTGAATTTTTATGTTTGCTCTATTTTATTCAACGGATAGACGTGAATTTGGAAATAAGGCAGTATTTTCTGCTGTTATTAAAGAATTATTAGCTTTACAAGAGGAAGGAATTCAGATTAGATTAAAAGATAAAAGTGTTCAAATTTATTTTAAATTAGGGTTAGTGCTGGGAGATAATTTAGGAATACATTCTATATTGGGACTTGATGAAAGCTTTTCATCGACACGTTGCTGTAGATTTTGCAGAATCACAAAAGATCGTTTAAAGTACACCTGCTCTGATGATACAAGTTTAAGTAGAACGAAAGAATCATATCATGAAGATGTTGCATCAAATGATCCTTCAACAGGAATTAAAGAATCCTGCATCTGGCATAAAATTCCCGATTTTCATATTACAACAAACTATGCAGTTGATATTATGCATGATATTTTTGAAGGAATTTGTTTATATGATCTAACAGCTTTATTGAAAACTCTTATTATTGACTTTAAGCTAGTTTCATTAGATACACTGAATAGTCGATTGAGTTCTTTTCACTATGGAAATACAGGTAATTTGAACAAACCACCTATTATTACAATGGAAAAATTAAAATCTAAATTAAAAATGTCTGCAAGCGAAATGTTGTGTTTTGCAAAACATCTGGGTTTACTAATTGGAGATTTTATTCCGGAGGGTTTAGAAATATGGAATATTTGGATTTTGCTTCGTGAAATTCTGGATATCGTTTGTTCTCCTTCATTACAATTTTCGGAATACATCAGATTAAAAATTGTAATTGAAGAGTATTTACAACTCGTACTAGTTTATTTTAAATCATTAAAACCTAAACATCATTTGCTTTTGCATTATAGTATAATATTAGAAAAATCAGGACCTCGAGTGCACTTATGGTGCATGATTTTTGAACAATACCATAGGCAATCCAAACTCACTTCCAATGTTTCTGGAAGTTTTAAAAACATTATTCATACTTTAGCTCACAAATGTCAACTTAAATTATGTTGTCAGATCCTTAGTCCTCTTAAAAGAAATATTGAATATCCAGAAGCCTCCGAAATAACAGACGTTGATTATGAAACTTACTTTAATGGAAAGGATAGAAATTTATTAATACAAGTAAAGTATGTTAGTGTGAACAACATATGTTATAAGCCCGATATGGTGGTTGTCAGACAAGTTACAGATTTGCCATTATTTGCGTTAAGAATTTTTTTATTTTTGATGACCAAACCGTGCATTTTGTGTGTAACAGCATTGTTACTTTGCACTTTGCACTAGTAGCTATAATTTTTTCAGTTCAATGCCTAGGCGGTTTCCTATTCCAAATCTTGGTTTCTATTTAGTTAATAGTACCGTAGTCCATCTATTGTCTTCATTCATGTTAACAGACGGGCGCCTATCTATTTTTAGTGACTATTTTTTGTATTATAGCTAGTACTTGTGTCCATTCTTTAAGTCGGCAGTTGGTTTTGCTGTTTTTCAGTGTTATACTCAACATTAATTGTGGTATACCTTGTGCAGTTGTTAATTTTGACTTTTTTTTATCGGTGACCATCTTTGGCTGCATAGATACGAACTTGATTAAATAATTTTGTTTTAAATTTCTGGTTCTCTTGTTTTTTTTAGCACCAATGACTAAATGATACCCATTATAATTTCACTCGTCTGTTTATCATAAATAAATGTAGTTCCCACTGTATTCTACATTAGAATCTAGCGGTGATGTGAGCAGGAGACGGCAACATTTTCATGGGATTAACAGTGCTAGGTGCTAAGCTGCATATTTTTGCAACCGTTTTGGGCTACCCTTTTTTTAACCAGCGTGTTCAACCCCTTACTATTACATTACTATTATTTATTTGCCGGTTGAGTCGTGATGACCACTTTCAAAAATTGTAATCGTAGTCCGCCTGCTTCCCAACTGTTTCAATCTGCTTATCTCATTGCTATTGGCCTACCTGGCTGGAGTTGACAAAGCCGTTCAAAGATCTTTTTGTTTGATTCACCAAAATAAGACAATAAAACAACAGCTGGCTATAGACAAAGCGATACGAAAAGACCATGGTCACTTTCGGATTCAGCGAACCCAAATTAATAAGTCACCTACTTTGGACTTTTCCACCGAAACTTCGCCGGGCTGTGTTAAGTATTCATCCATATCAAGTGTGACGCAAATGTCATATTTTGTATACAAATCTCTTTTATACATCATGCATCATGTGATCTGCCCGAGTTGCGACATTCCCAGTGTTACTGTGATTTGGTTACTTCCCATATCCTCCCCTTGACTAATGGACGTCAAAACGATGAGACATCTTGTGCTATGTTCGCTACAGCAGACCTTCCTTTTACGAACCGTTACTAGAGATACGAATTCAGTCCAAATCAAATCCTAGAAGTAACAACGCTGAACGATGTGAGCAGATAATCATACCGTAATTGTCAAATGGGCAATGTGCAGGATACATTCCTAGTTGTTTTAACGTTAGTTAAGTAGGGATAGATGATATTACAAATATAAATTGGGAGTTTGTAGAAGGTACCGGAAAATTCACAGGTCGCAGTTGCGAAAGAACTTACATTTCTTCTGTGCATTTTAAGACTTTTTCGTAATTGTGTTAAATATTTTGCGTGAAAATACAAGAAGTTAATGTTTTTAAACATTCAAACATGATAACCAAACAATGAAAGAATTTTAAATTACTCGATAATTTACATTCAAACATGATAACCAAACAATGAAAGAATTTTAAATTACTCGATAATTTATTGTACCGTCACTTAATGCCACCGGTTTGGGGGATCGTATTTTTTTTAAATTTTGGCAATCTCACTATAATGAAACAGCTTTGAAGCATTAACTGATAGTAACAAAATACTTGATAATTTTTATGAATAATTGTAATTGGATCGACAGGGTAAGTGACTGAAGTTGATTTTTGAGCAGAAGTATCTTTTATATTTTTGTAATGATCGAAGATAGGTGATTTTTTATACAATACTCAAAATTCCAAGTCTTGAAATTGTGAATTGCAAAAGTGCTAAAAGTATCATAATTTTTTTTAAAATTTCAATTAATACATTAATAAACACACTTTCAGCTCTGTTACGTATTTGAAGGCAGTTTGGTTTCATATCTCTATCGATGAGCGAAAAAGGTAGTCTGATGTTTTCACAAGAATGAACTGTAGTTTTGCTACCTCTCGGTTAGGGGATTCCCAAAAGTAGTAAAAATGACGGCTCGTAGCAGTTTGTTAAAGGACTAATTGTAGTTAATTGACTTAACAGTATGTGAAATCACCGTTAGAATAATCAATTGTTGATGAGCCGTTGCAAAGTTAGCATATTTAAACGAGGTAGCGAAACGGGGATGTCTCCTAATGATTTCTCTCAATGTGAAAGAAGTAGGTGTGTGCCTACTAGTGTAAAAAGGACAAGTATGAGAAAATTAATGTTGACTTGTATGTATTTATGTTTGCATTATTTAAATCTGTGCTAGTGTAGCTAGAAGCAGGTTAACTGTGAGTTTTCACAAGTACATATCTTTCCAGGGTTCAATTGTTGTAAATAATCATGTGCCAATCTCGATTGCATTTGTTTTTATTAATATTATTGTATAATTGGACGGAGATTGATGTTATCTGTTATACAATCCTACTGGAGAATGGCTTTTACTTTCAAGATACGAAATATTTTTGTTGAATTTTAGCAGTTGGCCAATTTTCTTATTTCGATTGTATGCAAGTAATCGAAAAACAGTGCCAAATGCAAGATCGCTAGTCTTGTAATGTTAGAAATTATTGAATGACGTATACATACAAATTCTGTGGTGTTAAATTTTTCAACTTTTACAAACTATCTTGTTGTCAAATTAGCGTGTTAAGGACGTAACGATTAACTGTAGAAAAGGCAGATGAGGTTTACGTGTTTCTTTGTGGTGTCTGTAAGATTGAAAATTACTACCTTAGTTGTAACGTTTTAATTTTGGCGCATTTTAAGTAATATTGCTGTGTTAGATCTTTTTTTATTATCGAAGCATGCACGATTACTGTTGCGCATTTCCAAAGCCTTTGCTTTTAATTTTATTGGCTTTTTAATATTTAATAATGCATGGAAATTTTTCAAAAGGTCTAATAAGTGCTATGTGTTCTTCGTAACTTGAAAGTGAAAGATAATGTAAAGTGTTTTTCTACAATTAAGGTTTAGATCTGAAATTAGGCACGATATGTGATTTGGCCCCAGTATGTATATTGGACTGTATCTTTAGTGCTGTGAATTGAAAATTACGTCTGATTAGAGTTTAAAATTTATTTATTTGATTTGCTTTATTTGTGATAACGGTCGAACCAAAGACTTTTGTTTAAAATTAGTATCTAAAATAAAAACTTTAGTTAGTTTCTAGAAATTTTGAAAATTCAAAAGTATTTTTTTAATCGTGCCATAAGTTTTAAGACGACATCAAAATGTCGATAAGATTATGGTCGATAAATGTAAGGATTTGTGTAGGTGTAAGAGTTCATGAATGTCGATGGTTTGTTAAGTATCTTGCATATCTGTTCATGCCAACACTTATTGCGATATATAAATTTAAATTATATATATTTGAAATATAAAATTAACAGTATTAAAATTTGTACCTAAAGGTAGTGGTTTAGATATTTTATAAAATTATAAAATTATATACGTTTTAAAGTTTATCTTTCTAAAAATTGATATTTGGTCTGTATGTACGAATCGTAGATTTTGTTACTGAAAGCGACTACGTTTGGCGTGACATAGAATAGTTGATTGTTTTGTATAGCTGTATTATATAGACAAGGTAGTGCACACTTAAAGTCAACTTCTGTTATAGCACCATATAACTTTTCACCAATTAGATATTACGCGAACATTTCAATTTCCGCAACATTCACTTATACATAGAAACTGTTCCGTATATGCATGCTGCCACAGTCTAGGAAAATGGAGGGATTTTCTTGGAGCATAGATTAAACAATTTTTTCTTGCAACCGAAAACCTCACATTTTTTTATATTAAATATTGCACGGTCATTAAATATTTTGAATGGAACTCATATTGCTAAATTTCTAGACTTAACAAACATTAATGCGTTTTTGAATGTGGCAATTGATAAATATATAAACTGTGCAATACTAGATCAAAAGTCATATACATTCGCCATTTACTTCCAAAGCTTGCTTAGCTCTGCTGCGTATATGAGAATCGTGGAACTTCTACATAAGTGAAAGTTGATTTTACTCCCCGTTTGTTCACTTAGAACACTTCGTTCGTTAGTCTGCAGAAACTTTCATTTGTATTGCTGAATAATGAACGTATGGACAACGTAAAAGAAGTTGACTTTACACAAAACAGGTTAGAATCCAGTCCACACTGCCTCCGAGTGTTGTCATAACATTGCATTGGTTCAGATCCCTCATATGCAACAAGATGCCTTGATACAGTACAACACAACCGTTTTTTAACTACAAGTGTCGACAAAAATTACTGTTATACCTCAATACTCCGAAAACCCACAGATGTACTTATATTGTATTGTAGTAGATATTAGATACAAACGTGAAACGTTAGCTTTTAGAACAAGCTTTTTTATTTTTACGACATATATATTCTATTGTTTTTAATCGTGGATAACACAATATTTTTGAATGTCAATGGAGTGATATGAAAACAATAGAATATACCCTAGAACAGTGTATATTTTCAATACTTAGTTAACGACTTTGGTTGTAAGGGCTCATTTTCCATTGTAAATAGTTCGCACATCGCATTGCTAAAAGCTTGCGGGAATTTTTGATTTAGCTGCTCCGACTATACAAATGCTTCCATGTTATTTTTAGGAATTATTTTTTATTTAAATTTTATTACTACGATTAACTTTTGTTATTTAAACTTATGAATATTATTAAGATATGATTGTTGGTGTAATAAAATTATTAAAACTATTTCACATTTTTTTTTATGATGCTCATATGCTTTTATTTCCAAATATAGTTGTTTTCCATCCTGAACTAAACATTACAGCAAGATACATTTTAGGTAAGTTTTTCAGATTCGGGGTAGAAGAACAGCTTTAAATACT
This sequence comes from Agriotes lineatus, assembly GCA_940337035.1. Lineage (NCBI taxonomy): Eukaryota > Metazoa > Arthropoda > Insecta > Coleoptera > Elateridae > Agriotes > Agriotes lineatus. The sequence goes on along the minus strand of OW679200.1, from coordinate 82,217,136 downwards.
TTCCTGTATATTTTTTTCTAAAATATTGAAATCTCAAGCTTGCTTAAAGACTGTCACATTAGGTTAGTTGTAGAAGATGAATTCACATAATTTTGTATTCATTATCGTAGATCAGGGGTCTCGAAAATTTTAGGACCCTTAATATATCTGATCGGGCATCTTAGCCAATTCCGAAAACAATGGGGATGAGAAATTTGTTGAGCCTGTCGTCCACATACTACCGGGTGATTATAAATGCTTTTCCAACAAGCTCCCTTTGAAATATTTCTTGTATAAATAATATGTTGGTGGCACTGTGAGTCGATGTCAAATTTGAGGTTAGCAGGTTAGGTTTTGCGTCGGTTTTGACACAGACTGACGCAAAACCTAACCTGCCTACCTTGCATTTGACATGGACTTACTGTGCCACCAACATATTCATACAACAAATATTTTAAAAGTTGGTGGTTGTGCACATAGCTAGTTTATTAATTTATTAATTTTGTGGAGTGCTTCCATGTCTTGGGCCAAATTCCACAAATTTCCTGTGAAATTGTACTTATTTTGATTGAGATGATAATATTGTGTTAAGTGCCAGCATATTCGATTGAATCCCTTAAGGCTTTCTCAAACATCACCTCTGTTTATACTCGGTTACCGGTTTCAAAACCGAACATAGCTAAATTATGGTATATCACAAGGTTATTAAAAACATTTAGTTTAATTAAAATAACAATGTTGTCTAGACCATAACTTTAACTATATGACCCGGGGGGGGGGGGGGGGGGTTACAGTCCTTTGACAACAATTACGTTAGATGTCATTTATTTATTTAAAAAAAAAATTTGACAGGCTGACGCAAAACCTAACCTGCGAACCTCGAATTTGACATAGACTTACAATGCCACCAACATAATTATTCATACAACAAATATTTCAAAGGGAACTTGATGGAAAAGCATTTATAATCACCCGGCATAAGTGAAGCAGTTCAATATGAAATTTGTAACCAGCACTCTCGTCGTGTTATTCAATAGTTCAATAAAAATGGTGTCGTTTGCAAAGCGAAAAAGCCAAAGATGTAATACAGTGCATGACGTAGCGTCGTCATGAATTTACTAAAATAATAGTTTGAAAAATTATAAATTCTGGGTTATTACAAACAGCGAGTTGCCTTTACAAAAATATAGGGGCTATGCTACTGGAACTAACTTCACTTGTTTAAATGCAAACAAAGAGCAGATTGACATCTGAACAGTTCCAAAGATTATTAAATTCAGCCAATATAAAGACCCCAAAACAATTAATGGGTTGTACCAAAAAACATGGTAAAAGATTGCTATTTCTGCCTAAGATAGATTTACAAAAATAGGAGCCTTGGTGTAGAAAACAAAGAACAAGAAAATCAAATAAAAATAGACAAATTGAGAAAACAACATTTTATTAAATGTAAACGTCGATTCTGCTTTGTTTTCCCGTGTTTTCAAATGAGCATTCGAATAAAAGAAAAAAGTTTATGTAAAATGTCTTAATGATAACGGCGGGTTCATTTTGTGATTCGATTTAATACGGTAGACTGCTTCATTTGTGACAACTTTCCAAAGGTCTGATGTGGCGCTCATCTTAAAAGGTTTGAAGACCCCTGGTCTAGATGCTTGACTCTCACCTCTTGCTTGTATTTACCTAGCTATTCGCAGTGATTTTTTAATATTATTGATTGTTTTAAGTGAAACCCGGTATTTTTAGTTTCATTATCATTTCAAACCAGTTCTTTTAAGAAATTGAAGTTATTTATATATAAACGCCCATGAAAGCTTATGCCAAAATCAAACTATCATGCCTACATGGGCATACTTGACGGCTGACTAGCTAACAGTGAAGGCAGCACGGGTTGGTTGCAAAAGCTTAAATTCATTTATCTTTACAAAACGGGCGCCAGTGAGTCTTCATACAACAAATGTGCTCAGAAATGAGAATTCATCAACTCGAACTTGGCCCAAGACGTGGAAGTACTCCACAAAATTCATAAATTAATTTAATACCTTCGTGCACAACCAAAGGCAACTTGATCTAAGGCAAAATTTTATTTTAATATTGACATTTAACTGTCACGTTGGCTATAAGCTTTAACTCCAACCTCTCATAGTTGCAACTAGAAACGGTTGAAAGCATGAGCTTGTATTTATGGCCTGCTACAAACAATTAGCAGAACAGCTCTCTTATCAGGACAAACCACCAAAGGGAGAAAAAAAAAACCCTTAAAAAATCAGAAATAAAGTTTTATTTCGTAATAAGTGTAATAAATATTTTAGTTTTGTTTTTACCCAAGTCAATAGTAATGTAAATACCTGCCAGTAGTGTCAGTGGGCTTTATCAAATCTTCTCATGACAGCAGAGCTTTTGTTAACCTAACATTTTGTAAATTATCAAGCAATTTCTATTGATTGAATCAGTAGTGCAGTTACCATGGAAACCAGCATACAAACAAATGACTTAGTTTGCCTGAGACTCGTTTACTTACATTTGTTAAAATTAGTTCCCTTAATCATAAATTCACTTTTGAATACATCTTTGCACTATTAATTTAATAAGAATGCCCAGGCATAAAGTGAGAATTCTACTTGTAGGTCCAGAAAAGGTAAGTTCACTTACACATTTATTAATTGTGCTATTATTTAATGAACAGGCCTTTAATTCAACTGTTTGTTGCTTTGAATAATTACATATGCATGAAAGTGTTAGGTATGTGTGTATACTTGCCAGCACTGCATAGATAAAGACATCTCTGCTGGCACTGAATATGTTAATGCAGTTCAAATCGCTCAGCATCTCTGTGAAGACCATAATTAGCTTAAAATTTTAGTTCGTAATCTGATCTGATTGAAGTAACTTGTATTTGAATTACGTACTCCATCAATGTAAAGTTTTTAATGTAGGTACTATTAAGTTTATTTCAAAAAACAAGTATTGGTTCAAAATAAAAATTAATCGTTAACGTTGCATAATTACATAAAAAAGTGTTAGCCTAAATTCTTAACTATTTTTTTTTAATGGTCATAGGTGGAGTGATGTGTTATAAATTGTTATATGACAATAAATACAATTCTGAGCATAGAGTATGGCATCAAAACAGAAAACTGCTAGATTATTAGAATAGAAAGTATGTATGGTTAATCTTTTGAATTGAAAAAATATTTCGCACCTTTATTCGTAACAGAGTAGGTACTTCGATAAATATTGCATTTGTTGTTTTGCACTCGAAACATAAGGATTATAAAAATTTAAGATAAATAACCAATAAGTACGTATATTAAAAGAAATTGAAGGTTTAATGCTCACGAAAAACTACAAAAAAATATAAGAGGAAGATTCGGTGCAATTAAGATTAAGACCACACATGACTGCGATGCGATTACGATGCAACTACGACATATCTACGATGCGATCACAACAGCAACTCGTGTTATGCACATCAAAGCGATGTAATATAGCAGCTGAGCACTCATTTATCAGAGAATTACCCTTTTGGAGCTTGTTGCCAGTGGTCTAATAATAAAGTTGGTCTGTGTGAGTGGCCATTTAGAAAAATCGACACCTTTGATTTCATCCTTTTATAAGACGTTGCTTATTAAAAATGCACTGCGTAAGCATATGCGATGTCATTTTACAAAATTTGTATGGCTCTGAACATGTTAACGACATTAAAAAGTGAAATAATGTACGGTGTGTTCCCAGATGGGGTACTGCACCATTGCAAACTTTCCTATTTTTGGTTCTTTGAGAAAAAGTCATCCTTGGGACGTCATAAACGGTGGTCAAACTTTTGATAAAATATACAGGATAAATTAGAAAGTGTGGGATTAACGTTAAGCCACTGCTCTAATTTTTAATTTTTCTAAAATATGTTTTAACAAGTTTTTTTCAAAACTGAAGAAAAGCTAATTACCAAATTTGTTTCAAAATATAAAAAATAACTAAGAAAATAAACCTTCCGGGGTATAGTAATTATTTATTTTAATACCAAATACGTATGTCATTGACATTGTCTGCCAGTATCTTGTATATCATATGCAGCCAAAAATTAAATCGTTAACAAGAAGAATAATGAAATCATGCATTTTATGAAGCATCTTCAACATGACTAATCGCGTCACTAATGACATTGTCAGTCGCGAGCAACTATTTTGTGCAAGTCGCATCGTGTTCGCATCGCAGTTACTTCAATGTGTATCTTGCAATTTTAACCTACGATAAAGCTAAAATTAGTGTCGTAAACACCGATGGGTGTCGGAACAGGTTATACAGCCTAATCCATGAAGTATAGAAGAAGAAAAGCTAAAACATGTGTTTATCCTTCAAATACCTAACAACTAGAGTGAAGGAAAGGCAATCACAATCTTAGTTAAAAGCAAAACAAATCGCAGGGAAGTGTTTGGTTACTCCACCTAGTTTCGTAATTATTATATTAATCTTTTGACAATAGCTACTTAGATACTGCGATTGCAGTTGCATAAAGATAACTTGATCAGTACTTAAGTTAAGAATAAATGTAAAGGGACAGGATACTATTGTTGGTGAAGAAGCTGAAGACAATCTATATAGGATGATTCATAAGTATGGTAATGAAATTAAATGGGTGTATACTGACCTCCGTAGAAGTACATTGCACCAAAAATTGATTGCATATGGCAAATAAAAATTTCCAGTAGGGCTTCGACAAGCTTTTGAGAACTACTGGCTAACATCAAAACCTTTATGAGGTAAATCCGATAAGAGTACATTAACTGCTTTCCAAATGTGATTGAAATAGGTAGACAACTTTTTTTTGCTCCTGAATTTTACACAAATTTGGCCTTGGTCTGTTCACATAAATTCATTCCAGTGACCGTCAATCAGTTTAAGCAATTAAATGTTTCAACTTTTTGTGGGATTATTAATTTCTCCCTTACTATAGTTTTTTATGCAAAGTTGTCCTCTAACTAACCTTAAGTTTAATGACAATACTTATGAATCACTCTGTATAATATGCTGCAAATATCCAACTAAAGAAAATACTGAACTCGAAAAAACTCACTGACATTAATAAAATAATCTTCAGTATACAGGGAATTTGACAAGTAGATAGTTTGTAATCTTTGGGGTGTTCTAGAAGAGATCATTGGGCGCATTTAGACGACACAATGGTTGTACAACTGTTGAGTGAAAGTTCCCTGAATGCGACCGCTCACTTAGCCGTTCAGTTGGAGCGGTCGCCATTTTATGTAGCGCATTTCAAAACCGCTCTGTAAAATAGACGTGTTTACCGCGCAAAACAAATTTAAATAAAGATCATTAGGTAATTATTGTTAGATAGTATCTACATAATTACCTACTTTCCTACTACACTAATTACTCTTTAATTTATTTTACTAATATAGCTGAACTAAACAAATACAAATCTTGTCCATTTAGTTATGGCAAAAATAACACTTTTCAAATCTGACAATTCCAAATTGTCAGCGTCAGATAATTCATTAGCCTCGCAAGCGGGTGAAATTTTATCATCTATTGCTCTAAGAAACTGATATGCGGCACAGTATTTAACACTGACAATTTAGATTTGTCAGATTTGAGAGGTTTTGTTTTTGCCATAATAAAATAAACAGGCTCTAATGATGATGGATCTGAATATTGTCTGATAGGAAAATTAAAACTTAGGTTGAATATGTGATTATACAATGTAAGGATGCTAACATAAATACTGGATGTAGGAAATCATTACGCAGTACCTAGATTATGGCAAGAAATATTAAATGACAAGAAACAAATATGAAGGAATTTACAGACAGAACTAGAAAATTCAAAGAACTAGACGAAAAAAAAACTATTTCCATGATGAAATGATCAAACAAAGGTATGTGAAGGCCATAATGGAAAGAATATCCAAATCAAGTGGAGGAAATGAGGTTAAAAGAAGTTGGTAAAACAGTGGTGAACTATAAGGTCAACAACAACAAGTAATCATCATATAATATGTAAGGAAAAAGTGAAAAATTGATTTCAAAATATTCTCCACCATCCTCAAAATGTTTTTAAATTACTAAGTTTTATGTTTGTGGTAAACTTAATTATTTGACTATTAGTATGTTAAGTGCTAATGATATCATTTTTTTGTACAATTTTAGAAACAAATCGCCTTAGGAAAACGAAATCTCCTAATAAGCTATGACTTTTTGAAAAACGTAAAAATGAAAGGAAATTTTCATCCTAAAAAATTATCTTGATTATTCATTCTAAAAAAAGGTTTTATATTTTGCGGCGGAAATTCATATCTAAAGGTTTTTAAGGATGATAAAAAAGATTTTGCAATCAAATCCAGTCTTCTTAGGCTAGGGCGGGTTTTTGAAAATTCAGAATTTTAATCGATCATGGTAGGCTGATATACAGAGGTGAAAATAATCCAAATAGATATCTAAGTCCTTTTAGGGGTCTCTACAACCCACCACATTTCAAAATCGTTAGGCTTAAAAATATAGAAGATGCTAAAGTGACTTCATTTCAAGTGAAACACACTATATTCATTAAAATATCTTGGGTTGGCAGCTTTAAATGCACTCACATTTAACTGTCTGCACCTTTTAAGTACGTGATACTGTTGCCGCTATCAATTCCTCATCTACTTATTTAGTGTTCATGATCATGCAATTTAAAAATTCAAGTTAATATTTTTTAACCTTTAATCGATTTTCTTATTTTATTCGAACACTGGTGTAGCCTCAAATATCGACTCGCGTATCGCACTTTGGGGACCACTGATCTAACCTCTAAATAATGCAAACATGGAACACTGCACTTTTTATGGAGAAGCCAAGCTGAAACTATATGCAATATGTACACTGGTGGATACACCTATAAATCCGCAATGACCATAAAGAATTGTCTAAATGTAGTAACCACCGATACAGTTTGCCTCAACAATATTATTTATGAATATCTATCTGACCTTTCTCTACTAATTGATTTCTTTTGTATGCGTCAATAAATTATAAATACGTGCAACTGTATATAACTGTATATAACTACCTAACTTGTAAATTGTATAATAAATAATTGAAATAAGAGTCAATTACATTATAAAGGGTTTTCCAATAGGGACGGGTCTATGTTGACAGGCTGTGGCGGCCATGTTGTTTTGGAGGCGTCTGTCAAATCTGTTGTTTATTAGTCAGTCACTGATGCGAAATCACCATGGTAAGTTACACAATTGAGCAGCACGTCCAAATGTAAAACTTTATTTTCAAAATGAGTGTTTGATAGTGCAAACTTTGCTCGCGTTGCGCCCATTTTACGGCACACTCGGTGGTCCTTCAAACTCTACTCTCCAACGTTTGGTGGCCAAATTCGAGACGACCGGTTCGGTAAGCAATCAGCCAACACCCGTACGTCAAAGCAACGCCAGATCGGCCGAGAACATCGCCGCTGTCCGTGAAAGTGTGCAGGAGAACCCGAGGCAGTCAATTCCTCGCCGTGCACAAGAACTCGGCCTTTCGCAGACTTCAACTTGGCGAATTTTGCATCGGGACTTGGGCCTGCACCCGTGCAAGATCCAACTGACCCAGGACCTCAAAGTTAATGACCATAGACAACGCCGTTTGTTCGCTGACTGGGCTTCGGAGCGTTTGGAAGAGGACCCCAATTTTGGCCGCAAAATCATCTTTAGCGACGAGACGCATTTTTGGATGAACTGCTATATCAACAAGCAAAATTTCCGTATATGGGACGACGCCAACCCACACGAGGTTTACCAGGTGGCAATGCATCCACAAAAAGTTACTGTTTAGTGCGGATTTTGGGCCGGCGGCGTCATTGGTCCTTACTTTTTCGAAAACGATGTTGGTAAGAGGCCATGAACATCAACGGCGAGCGCTACAGATCGATAATAGCCAATTTCTTTTGGCCCGAATTGAACGATATGGACGTGAACGACATGTGGTTCCCGCAGGACGGCGCCACGTACCACACTGCAAACGCCACGATGGACATTCTGCATGAACGATTTGAGGGTATGGTTACCTCTCGCAGAGCTGACGTGAATTGGCCGCCAAGATAGTGCGATTTGACCTCGCTAGACTTTTTTTTGTGGGGTTTTCTGAAGTCGCAGGTCTATGCCAATAAGCCGCAATAGACCGATGCTCTCAAAGTCAACATAACCCAGGCCCTCTCTCAAATTCAGCCGGATCTATGCGGCAGAGTAATTAAAAATTGGACCTCTCGGATACGTACCGTGAGAAGCCGCGGAGAACATTTCAAAAATGTCATATTCCATATATAGTGGCATACATGGGCCTTTCAAATAAAAAAAGAATTTCGTTAATACCTCATACACAGCTTGTTTTATTCCATTTCAACATCGACCCGCCCTTATTGGAAAACCCTTTACAACTTTGCATTTGCATTTGAACTGAACATATGCAGGGCGTTTGGTAATTATCGTGCAATATTGTGGGATATTATAAAAGAGATCACTTTTGAATCTAATCCTTACATACAAAACGCGTGTTGTATATGTCTGCCTGCCTGCGTCACGTTTTCATCGGCACTGATCGGGCGCAGTTCAGGCCCCATCGCTTCTGTCATCACCGTGTCCATAATGCAACGATAAGCAAGTACATGAGGCAGGGAATTTAGCTAAATGGGTCAAGTGTCTGACTACCAATCGGATTCCTTCTGGGTGGGCAGGTTTGAATCCCATCGACTGCAATGTGTTTTTTTGGTTGCAAATTAATTTAATTTTTCTTCCTGTTTCAGTATTATTAGCAACACAGTTCGACAACAGTTCTTCAACCGTTACTCGGTCTAGCAAAAAGTTTTTCTCTCAGTGCGCTGTCTTTATCAAAGAAAATTTCTTTCCAGCTTTTTTACAATCAAATTTTAAAAATGCAAAAACTATTTTATTATAGTAAGGCCGCCTATGTGGTGGGCTAAAAAGCTAGTAAGTTATCAAACTGGTATCTGAGTCTTAGGATTCGTTTCAGAAATAGTGGTAAAAAAATGCTGGAAGTATATACCTAATTAAAGAAATTTTGAAATAAATGGAAGTAGGTAGTACATGGATTATAATATTTGCTCCAGGTGGCTACTGGCTATTATTAACAGCTATACATAACTCTGCTCGACAAAGTAGGTAACACATTTTGTGCACGAGACGAAGCATGCAGATAGCATTTTAAGTTTTGAAGACAGAATGTCTGTTATGCAACTGACAATAGAGTGACTTTAGTCCAGTTAATAAAACCATACATACACAAGGCAAACAAACCGTGCGAATTTTTTTGGCCGCAATAGTACCTACCTGGCACTCCTCATGCCTAGATCTTGTCCATAACAAACACATTTTTTGTTACTAGTTGTAGCTTCTTTCCCAGATAACGTAAAAATTCTACAATCATTGTCCAAAGTCAATTCTTTATTTCTCGATAAAAAATTAATATTGCAAATTTTTTGCGATTATTCTTGAAAATTTGAATTTTGACCAATAGCAACAATAGCAATCGTTCTACACCAAGGCAGGGTTTTATTCAGCTCATGCTTGGCATTAATAAATGAATTTGACAGTGTCAACAGTGAAGATGATTGGTTTTATGCATTAGTCCTTCAAATACCATTCGAACTATTCATTTAGTCGATCAAATTTTGCAGGGTTAGCCCTCAAACGTCTTGCTTCGAAAAATATTCCTCCCGCAAACACCTCCACTTTGTGTGCTCTTAATATTTTTCTATGCAACATGGTTTTCAGGTCACCTTTTAATGTAATCGATTAAATAAATAGTTCTTATGATAGGTACCGTAAGACTGGGCTATTTGGAACAATGATAGGTACCGTAAGACTGGGCTATTTGGAACAATAGGTAACTTTTTTGAATTTTGCGCCATACCAACTAATTCCGATGACAGATTGGTGCGTGCACGTAACCACAGCTAGAAAACAAAATTCACTAACAGATGTTTACATTTGGTGACATTAATTTAATTTAGTTTGTGCCCCAATTAGAGATCCAAATCATGTTATTTTTGAATATCTCGAAAAGTCTCCTCTAATGAGGTGATTATATAAAATATGAAATTTCTTTATCTGAAGTTATTTAGTACGTAACCTCAACAACAAATTCCTTTGTTTACTTTTTTTTACATTTGATAGTAACGGGTGGAGCAGCTGAATTATATCAAAACTAACATTTGCAGGGCAATTTGGAACGCCTGAAAATGCCCTCAAATACCCGTTATCTCTCGAAGCCGCCACACTTTTTGTTGAGTTATTTTATTGATTATATGGCCATATTTTTATTATTGTTTTTTTATGCAATACTATACCGGGTGACAATAAATGGTTGTGATTTTTTTTCTTAGGTTGGTACTGTTTATGTTGGTGGCACTGTAACACCCGTATACATAAGGCATTTACGATAATTGGAGCGGGGCAATTCATGCGGTGAACTCCGGTAATCAGCTGATGACCTGTCGGTAAATGTACCGTAAGGTTGATTATCGAACGCGCGACACCCATTTTGTGAACAAAAAATGTTAGGTTATAATCTCTGAATTAAGAATATGAATTAATGTTAGGAATATTTTTAAAAAACTCTGTTTTCGGGGTTGTCTGTCATATAGCCAGTAGTTTTATCTACAATAGGCAACAGAAAATATGATTATGATATTCGATTATTATTATATTGCCACTTACTTAAATTATTAAACACAATAATATTTCCATCCTTATCAAAAACAATTTTATTGTTTTCATCCATTATGGGTTGTAGTACCCTGCTCATTTTTTAGAACAATTTACGATATTCGTTAACCTCTTCGTGTTCTTGAAATACTTTTATAGGTTATGTTTACACATTTACCACCTCGTTTACCCGATCCATGAACGGTGTATCAGGTAGATGTATCGGATACATTAACCGCAATTATAGAACGCGATACGCTACATACAAGTGTATTATCGAACGCTGTTGGTATATACCGCGTTGGAGCGTTCCAATTATCGTAAACGCCAAGAGTCGTTTGCCAGCGGCTCGCCGGAGTTTCATTATGAAGAGTATGTTGGTGGCACTGTACGTCTATGTCAAATTCGAGGTTAGCAGGTAAGATTTTGTGTCAGTTTTTGTTAAAACTGACGGAAAATCTATACATTGCTTCTATGGGAAAAGTGGGGGTTGCTAGCAGTCCATGTTTATGTAGTCAAATATTTTAACAGGGACTTCCCCTTTCCTCTGCTTATTTCGATAAGCGCACTGCACTCCAGCGGCAGAAAGTGAAAGTATATATTTCAGTTGCACACAAAAATTTTATTAATAAATTTAATGGAATAGAATACATTACAAATTATTGCTAAACATAACTAAATCTGCAAAATCCAGAAAGTATGCTCAAAAACGTATAAATATGGAAAATATGCAAAATGAAACTTGGTTTAAACGATATGTTTCCCTTAATTATTATACTCGTACATAAGAAAAAAGTTTCTGCGGCATATCAGTTATACAAAATATGCATTTGCCATATAATATCAGCTTTACTTCTTACTAATGCTATTTATTGTTTCTTACCAAAAAAATTTACTGCAAAACTAAAAAAGAAAAACTACTAAAATCGTTCTAAATACGATACCTATTATATAAAGTTTTTTTTTGTCTGTAATACCTGTCAAACTGTTGTAAGGTTGGCAAAATTGACAGTGAATTTTGTTGGATGATGTTTTGAGCCCTGTCTGCCCTTCGCGCTGACAATTTAAAAATTAATTATTATAGATTACCTTGGTCTCCTTCAGTTTTTGCCTTCATTCCTAATGTTCTTCTTTTCATGACATTTGCCATTTTGTATTGTGTTAAAATAATTTAAATTTGTTTATTGTTACCGACCTACCTATTTATTTTCTTAATAGTGATTTGTCATTCTGACTCTGACAGCTACTTACATCACCTAACCTCACAGTCTGATTAATAAAATTTGTTACTAGAAACCAGAGGTAGCAACATAAATTGTGTAGGGATCCCAACAAATACCAATAGAAACACTATAGCTTTGACCTTGAAAATTATTATAGAAAAAAAATGTATTTTATTCGAGATTATTTAATAATATTGGATATATGTACCTATATAATTATTTTTTCTACTTTGATGCAACAATGTGGTTATTATAACACCGAAAACAGCGCTACAATGGAGTCCATTATAACACTGTTTTTGGTAACTATTTGTTTTATAAGATTGGTGACATTTGCTTTCATATGCTCATAATACGACAATACATAACCACAATCTCTGAACCGTATTTATTAAATTTATTCTAATCAAGTGTAACTTAAACGGGAGGTACTTTTTAACAAATCAATTAAACACAATTATTGTTCGCGGTAAGGCACTATTTGAACAGCACAAGAACTAACACTTGCATCAAATTTAAACTAGTTCAAATGTTAGAGCAACAAAATTGATACATTTTTCCAATAGATGGCGACTGTGAAATGTCACTTGAGAATGTCGCCATCGCTACCCCCAAAACTCGATAGATTGTAATGCAATATTTTTAGTATCTGACGTTTAGAATTTCTATAAAATCAGCAACTCAAAGTAGATAAAATAGTATATTATACTCGTTTAATAAGAGGCATTGTAGCACTTGTTCCATTGGAGCACTCATCGCTGCGCTCGTCGTGCCCCAAACCCATCGTGCTACAATGGACCCTCTTACGCAACACGTATAATAATATACTATTGTAGATCTATTAATTCTCGTACTCATTTCTTTTTACTAGGTCTGGCACACATTTAATATTTTTGGTGATCGGTAAAGATATTCCTAGTAAAATGCATCGTGGTATTCTTTTTTTTTTTTTGGTGCTGAAAGTATTATTTTGGTGGGCAATAATTAAAATAGTAACAAAAAGTTGGTGCTTAAAAATTATTTTGGTGCTCATTTAAATTATTCCCAAGGAAAACCCACCATTAACAATACCTACTTTCAAATTTTCAACATACATTTTCAGTAATGCTTTGGTCTGAAATTATTGGACATCATCTCATAGGACCTGTAAAACTGCCAACTAGACTCAACGCAAACGATTTGTTAAATATTTAAGTAACATAATTACTCTTCTTCCCCTGCTTAAAAATGTCACACTGGCTGTTTGCTGGAGGGCTTGCCAGCAAGATCTCTAGATCTAACAATAATGGGTTTGTTTTTGTGGGCTTCAATGAAACTAGAGGTAACTTTAATAAATATGCAATCCGACAAGAATTACTAAAAAGGATCCATCACGTTCCAAATCGTACATAAAATGTGTTACTTTGTCGAGCCGAGTTATGTATAGCTGTTAATAGTAGCCAGTGGCCACCTGGAGCAAATATTTATAATCCATGTACTACCTACTTCAATCTATTTCAAAATTTCTTTAATTATATACTTCCAGCATTTTAACAATGAAATAATTTTTTACCAATATTTCCGAAACTAATCCTAAGACTCAGATACAAATTTCATAACATACTAGCTTTTCAATCCACCACATAGGTGGCCTTATTTTAATAAAATAGTTTTTGCAATTTTAAAATTTGATTGTAAAAAAGCTGAGAAGAAAATTTCTTTGATAAAGACATCGCACTGGTAGACCGAGTAACGGTTCAGTATAAAATAGGACAAAATGTCATAGTGTTGCTAATAATACTGAAGCAGTAAGAGGAATTAAAGTAATTCGCAAGGAAAAAAATATCGCAGTCGATGGTATTTAAACCTGCCCTCCCAGAAAGAATCCGATTGCTAGTCGAACACTTTACCCATTCGGCTAAATTCCGCTGCCTCACGTACTTGCTTATTATTGCATTATGAACACAGTGATGACAAAAGCGATGGGAGACGAACTACACCCCATCAGTGCCAATAAAAATGTGATGCACACAGGCAGGCAGATACGACACGCGTTTATATATAAGGATTCGACTCAAAAGTAATCTCTTCTATAATATCCTAAAATATTGCACAATTACCAAACATCCAGGATATGTTCAGTTCAAATGCAAATGCAAAGTTTTATAATGTAATTGACTCTTATTTCAATTATTTATTTATTTATTTATTTATTTATTCAACCGACAGGCCAGGCCCAATAACGGGTTGAAAATACAATTTAAGGCGGTGAACACAGTTACAATACAATACATAATGAAAATAAGAATAATTATAATTATAAAAATTTAGCTCATCTTAGTAGCAGCAGCATAATATAAATAACATGACATAGCATAGCAAATTGCCCAAATATAAACAAGAAACGTACAAGAAATTAAAAAAGGAAAAAAAAATTAATCGCTTAGATATTACACGTCACGATTCAGCACTTGCGTGGCTTGTGATTTAAAAACTTTTATATTATCATGAAATATATCCGAATTGTGGCAGTGATTTGCAATTCTTGCAATTCTATGGAGGGGTGAATTGAATGCATAATTTGTGCGACAAATAGGTATGTGGAAGGTAGATCTATGTCTATAATTGTAGCAGGAAACTGCTAGCATCAAGCACTGAAGTATTTGGGATGCATCAACCCTGCTGTTGATAAGATTATATGTAAACAAAGCAGAGCCAAGATCGCTCCCTTTTTCTAAAATGCAAAAATTGAATTCTTGAAGCATAGATGCATAAGATTTCGCAAGAGGAAAAATTCCCTGTTTTTTATAATATATGAATCTTAGAAATTTCTTTTGCACTTTTTCAATTTCGTTCTTATGAACTTCGTAGCACGGAGACCATATAGTTGCGCCGTATTCTAAAATGGGTCGAACATAAAAAATGTATAACCAAATAAAAGATGATATACTTACGACGAAAATTTGCATTTGTCAACTTGTTATCGAAGACTACTCCCAAATCTTTAATACTATCATTCCTTGTCAGGTTGCTACCTTTGCCATTATAATTATAAAGAAACGGTGTTGGGCTTCGAGAGTATGAAATACAACTACACTTTGCGATATTGAGGTTTAAGTGATTCTTTTCCGACCAATCCACAACACGATTTAGGTCTTCCTGCAATTTTGAAAAGTCATGAAATGAAGAAATTACTTTGTACAGTCGTCGTTGAAGTCGTCTGCAAAAACTTGGCACTCAGAGTACTTTACACAGTCCGGTAAATCATTAATTAATATGAGGAAAAGAAGTGGCCCTAGATTCGACCCTTGTACTCCTGATGTCGCATTATAGTTATTTAATGTACTGCCATTATAGACAACATATTGCTTTCGATTCGAGAGATAAGATACCATTGATTTTTAAAATTTGTCAGAAATAGAATACGAATTAAGTTTTTTTAATAATGTATTGTGGTGAACTTTGTCGAATGCTTTAGAAAAGTCACTATACATGACGTCCAACTGTCCACCACTATACATCGATCCGCTAGCAGTTTGTGTAAAGGATAAAAGGTTTGTGACTGTGGATCGACCAGGAACAAACCCATGCTGGTAAAGAGAAACATAACTTTTTATATAAGACAATAGGTACTTGTAGATCACACTCTCAAAGATTTTACATGGGACTGAAAGCAGAGCTATAGGCCTGTAGTTAGTACAGTCATTTTTATTGCCATTCTTGAAAACTGGACAAACTGTAGTGATTTTCCAGCTCTGTGGTACATGATTTGTTTTCAAAATTCAATTAAATATAAAATGAAATGGTTTTATAAAGAATTCTGCGCATGCTTTATATACATAGGCCGGTATTCCATCCGGTCCTACCGAACGCTTTGGAGCTAAGGCCTTAAATCCATCTTCAACATCTTTAATAGTTATACTTGACATATTGAAACAATCGTGATGTATTAAAGGCAGCGCGTGTGAGAACGAAACATCATAGTTTGATGGATTCGGAAGGAATACCGATTTAAAATGTTGGGAGAACGCATTCACAATTTCCTCATTCGTAGTTAGAGGGTTATTTTTATAAACCATATAGTTCTCCACACCGGTATCTTTTTTTTTTGATTTTAAAAATGACCAAAAGCTTTAGAATCACTATTAATATTATCTTCAACATTTAATACGTAAGTTCGATAAGCAGTTCTTATTTCAAGTTTAATTTTGGCTCTTAAATAATTGAAAGTATGACTTAAATAAACATTCTCTCGTTTCTTTAGCGATTTTCTACACCTTTCTTTCTTTTTTATGCTTTTTATTATACTGGTAGTAAACCATGTAGAATATATAGATTTTTTAAAAGTAGTTTTCGGTACGCACCTGTCCAAAATAGCATAAAATTGGCTGTAGAATGCTTCAGTGGCTTGTTCAACATCATCAGCACTCTCTAAATTCCATTGGACATTACGCAATTTATAATAAAGATCCAAAATGTTTGCTCGTTTAAAATTGTATTGTCCAATACCTACATTAAAAGGATTCAGCTTGCCAACTCGTACATATTCAATATTAGCTATTAAACAGGGGTGATGCACATCATCAGGAACCAGCGGAGAGTAGTGACGATCTACTACAACCTGGTGTTGTGCTAGAACAAGATCAAGTAGTCGGTTATTGGTATTAACAATATTATTATACAATTTACAAGTTATGTAGTTATATTTACAACAGTTACACGTATTTATAATTTATTGACGCATACATAAGAAATTAATTAGTAGAGAAAGGTAAGATAGATATTCATAAATAATATTGGTGGTTACTACATTTATACAATAATTTATTATGGTCATTGAAGATTTACAGGTGTATTCACCAGTGTACACATTGCATACAGTTTCCGCTTGGCCTCTTTATAAAAAGTGCCAAGCGTTCCATTTTTGCATTATTTACAGCAGGGAGACCACTGGGACCAAATGGGATACGCGAGTTAAAATTTGAGGGTACACCAGTGATAGAATAAAATAAGAAAATCAATTAAAGGTTAAAAATATTAACTTGTATTTTTAAATTGTATGATCATAAACACTATCACGTACTTCGAAGGTGCAGACAGTTAAATGTGGGGGCATTTAAAGCTGCTAACCCACGATGTTTTAATGAATATACAGTGTGTTTCACTTGAAATGAAGTCACTTTAGCATCTTCTATATTTTTAAGCGTAACAATTTTGAATTTTGGTGGATTGTAGAGACCCCTGAGAAGACTTATTTGGATTATTTTCACCTCTGTATACCAGCCTACTATGATCGATTAAAATTGTGAATTTTCAAAAACCTGCCCTAGCAATCTAAAAAGGCTGGATTTGATTGAAAAATCTTTTTTATCATCCTTAAAAACCTTCACATATCAATTTCAGTTGCAAAAAAATGAAAACATTTCTTTAGAATTAATAATCAAATTAATAATTTTTTATGGATGAAAATTTTTTTCACTTTTACGTTTTCCAAAAAGTCTTAAGCTTATTAGGAGAATTTGTTTTTCCTATAGCGATTTCCGTTTCTAAAATTGTACAAAAAATTATATCATTAGCATCCATCCATATATATAATAGGCTTGTCTGGGACGCTGTTTTGTGTGTCCGGGACGCTGTTTCAGCAGCCAAACCGTAAGAGTAGTAAAAAAGTTATATGTTTGGAATGGTCAGGTCAGGAACCGAATTTCAGTCTCTAACACTAATTATTATCTTAATTATCCTAATCCGAACTTTTTAGGTTAGATTCTAGGCAAATTTTATCAAGGCGAATGCGACTGGTAGTTTGCTACCAACAATGACGTCATATACGTACGTGTGGTGAATACGCGTTCTATTTGAAAAACGGTCTTTTTTGTTTTATTAAATGAGACATTTGTCTCACTGGACTGCTAGTTCAACATACTAATAGTAAAATAATTAGTTCTCCACAAAAATAAAACGTAGTTATTTAAAATTATTTTGAGGATGGTGGAGAATATTTTGAAATCGATTTTTCACTTACTTTCCTTACATTTTGTCATTTTAGATAAAAACATAGGTGCTAATGATATAATTCTTTTGAGTGAAAAAGAAATCAAGCATATGCACTACTCTTTTTTTCTGTCTTAGGGGTATGCGATCAAGAAAGTTGGGAGACCATTGATTTAGAGCATCAAAAAGAAATATTATATGATGAAGATTACTTGTTGCTGTTCTTGTTATAGTTTACTAACTTTTTTATGAGTTTTAACCTCATTTCCTCCACTTTATATGGATATTCTTTCCTTTAAGGCTTTTACATACCTTTGTTTGATCATTTCACCATGGAAATAGTTTTTTTGTCTAGTTCTTTGAATTTTGTAGTTCTGTCTGTAAATTCCTTCATGATATTTGTTTCTTGCCATAATCTACCCCGTAATGACTTCCTACATCCAGTATTTGTGTTAGCATTTTTACATTGTATACTCACATACTCAACCAAGTCTTAATTTTCCTATCAGACAATAATTAGATCTATCCATTATCATGGTGCATAGAATACAAGGTGTAACGTTCCGCAGAATAAATGCATTGTGGGCGAAGCCTCAAATTCAACCAATAATAAATACTCCCACAAAGGGCACAAATGGTAGTACTGAAGTATATTGTTGAAGACGCTGTCTATGTCAAATTCGAAGTTAGGGTTTGTGTCAGACTGACGAAAAACCTAACCTGCTAACCTCGAATTTGACATCAACTGACAGTGCCAAACGCCCAATAAAGTAAGAGTAGCTCAGAGACACATGGAGAGAGCAATGCTAGGTCTATCTCTAAGAGATAGAGTACCAAATACACAGGTGAGAAAGAGGAGCGGAGTCACAGATGCCATCACAAGAATAGCAAGTCTCAAGTGGAACTCGGTTGGCCACCTAGCCAGAACAAATGATGATAGATGGACAAAGAAAATATCCGAATGGAGACCGCGCGAGCATGCTTTCCGCAGCGGAGGCAGACCGCCCAAGCGATGGTCAAATGATCTCAAACGCATCCACACCAACTGGATAAATGCAGCGCAAGTCAGGGAGAAATGGAGGTCTTTACGGGAGGCTTACATCCAACAGTGGACAACTAGCTGTTCGATGATGCTGATGATGTTGACAATGCCAGCAACAATATACGATCGCGGCCATGGTTACACCATGATCGCGGCCATGATGGATGTCCTGAGTAGGCGCATTGGGGATTGGTTGACATCTTCCCTCTATTTTCTGAACGACTGCGCATCTCCGGGAACGTTTCACCTTGTATTCTTTACACCATGGATCTATCATTATTAGAGCCTGTTCATTTCATTATGGCACAAAGAAAACATTTCAAATCTGACTAATCGAAATTTCCAGTATCAAATATTGTGCAACATATCAGTTTTTTAGGGCAATAGATGATAAATTTTCACCCGCTTGCGACACATGAATTATTTGGCACTGACCATTTAGAATTGTCAGATTTGAAAGGTTTTGTTTTTGCCATAACTAAATGGAAAGGCTCTATATTGCTTGCTGATGCAAAAACGATTTTTTTTCTATTGCTAGTTGCCTATATTACATTTGCTGCAATTTCCCATAGTAAGTTTGTATTTCTTTTTTTCATTTTGATATTTGCTTTACTTAATATCTTTTCTTAGAGGATGATAAAATTAATCTACAGGATGTTCCCTGAGGTAACCTAGAAAGTTACACCATGTGTTCTAGAGGTGATTCTGAACAAACAAAAATTATATACATTTTACATTAATTCCTTTCTGTTCTTGAGATATCGACAAAAGAAAAAATGTAAATTTACTTTTAGAGATAAGCTGGATAAAATGGAATTTGTTGATAAGTAAGAACTGTCAAAGCAATAATTAATTAACAACCACACCTGAAACCATCCTGGACGCTGGATAGGAAGAGGGGCTCTGTACTATGGCATGCACGTTCTCCTGACCTTTTGCCATTTTCTTTTGGCGTTGTCTTAAATCTCATGTTTATATTAACGGTAAGCCAGATATGCGAGAAGATTTGATTACAAGAATAGTTGAGGTAGTAGATTTTCTACGAAATGAACTTGCAAATATTAACTGGCAACAAAGTATGGCTCAAAGACTAGCAGCATGGTTAGAAAATAGAGCCGAACAATTCGAGCAATTATAATATTAGTTTTTTTTATTTTGTTATGTTAATTCTTAATTAAATACGTAAATTTACATTAATTGATGCACATTTTCTCGTTTGTCGATATCTCAAGAACGGAAAGGAAATGATCTAAAGCGTATGTGAATTTTCAGAATCACCCCTAGAACACATAGTGTAAGTTTGCCGGTTACCTCAGGGAACACCCTGTATAGATCATCTTCCTTTTTCTTGCTGTACTCGTAGATATTTATAGGACTTATTTTTTTATTTCTTTCTTTTAATCTGAAATAGTGCATTTTAGTAACGATTGGTTTAAGCTGTATAACTGAATACTTCAATTATTTCTTAATCATAAATCCTGTTTCTAATCTGTTATGTATTCTTCATAATCCATTACCTACATTTATTCTTTTTTATGTTTATTGCGTTACCATTATATCAAATTTATACTGCAATGCTTTCTTTATTAAGTTTGGTATTATATGCATGTTGCTAATAGCATTCTGTTTCTTTGCGTTTCCTGGATTCGTATGTGGTTTTTTTACTCTGTGCTTTTCCCATATATATAATACACATATATTGCTAGTAGGGCCTCGGAACGTGGGAAAACATTACGGCGCCGACATAGTCTCACTTAGAGTATAACGCGTCTCGTGCGCATGCGTGAGAATTCGAACTCCGTCTTTAAAAGCGAATTTTAAACATGACTTCCCGAAGTAGGCGTTTATCACGGCCTCCTAAATTAATGCGAGACAAGTCCGTCTCGCATTAATCTAGGAGGCCGTGTCATTTATACACATCTGGCATGTTGTTATCACTATGTCCTTCAGGAGGCCGTGATGTTATTCATTTGTATTTCCAATGAGAATAGAAATACATGTGAAGTCTGTTCTCCAAACCAAAAATAATTACCTAACATTGATTCATTGAACATTACAAAAATGAAGAGTCGCATGTGCTATTTATGCCGGCGTAAAGCGTCTAAGACTGGTCGAATTTCTCTGCACAAGTAAGTTAAGATTGATGTACATTTTTGTGCAATAAAATCAAGCACACTTCTTATGACTATTTTTCAAAATATTCTAGTTTGTAAAATTCCAGTCTATTTTAATTGCCTAGCAGTAGTTTCAATAAATGAAAAGACACCGTAACTTGAAAATAATACCTTGTTTCTATAGCAAATGTTCAAGTGTGCTTTAATCGACTCAAAACAAAAGGTCAAGCCCTACTAAGATTTTCAAAATTATATGACTTTGTTAAATTTGATAAGTTTATGAGAATATTAAGACATAAAGTTATTAATTAAGCATGATATTTGATTTTAAATAAAAATAAAAATCATTTTGTCGTAAACATACTTTAATTTTAAATTCAAAAAATGTTAATTAAACGTTTCGCCAGTTATGTTGGCTTCATCAGTAATTTAATAAGACAAATATAATATAAAATTAGCAATATTTAACAAATCTGAAAGTGAAAAAATTAGATTAACGAACAATTATGATTTTCCTTTAACTTGCATACTTAGATGATGAGAGGTATAAATGTGGAATGTAGTTAACAACATTTTTTAAGTGTTACTTTAATAGCAAGGGTAGATAAAGTAATTTAATTTTATAACTTTTATTTAAATTAAATATTACAGCTTCGTATTATCTTAGCAACCCAATGTAGCTTCTGAGATTTTAAAATGTGATTGACTTTCCTTATTTTCTTTTGAAATTGTTAAAGTTCTTGCTATAGAAAAAAATATTGTATTATACACGACGATAAAGTTATTTCTATAGACTCTTGAATCATTCACGTATCGACTTCGTCTCGACGTTAAACGGTTCACTGGTAGATAAAATTTTACTTTATCGTCTGGTATAATAAATTACTATTATTAAAAGGCCAAAACTAAATAATGTCAAAAGTTTGGAAATATATGTTGTATTAAGAATGCATGATTTTAATTATTAGAATAATAAAAAATCAATAAGTAGTAACATGTTTAATATTTTAAAAAGTTTACAAGACGTTTCGCAACTTACGATTGCTTCATCAGTTGTTAATAAAAATTTAAAATTTGGTTTACATTTCTGAAAGGGAATAAAAAACACAGATTAGCGAATACATTCATTTAAAAAAAACTGTATACTTTCATAGAATTATTATAAAATTGAAGTTTGACGTAGTGTTGAAATTATTACGACCATTTTTCTTAAATTATGTACATCCCATTTTATTTTAATGTTAAAAATTGAATATTAATGAGGGTAACTTGATGACAAATTCAACATATTAAAACAAAAGACGAAACTGCACCCTCAGTTTTGTGAATATATATATACTATTGAATTGTTGCTATTTTTGTTATGTAGGAAAATAATTGTAGAAGCGGTAATGGGTGCTACTACGTATGTATGTTAACGTTATAGAATTAAATCTAAGAAGTAGCTAAATTAATTGTGTTAAATATTACTTAAAGTTGTCAAATTAAAGCACTCTATGTTGTATCTTAATTAGATATAAGAACTTCTTAAGACCTCAGCCTATGATTTATATAATAATAATGTTCAATATAGAAAAATACACTTATAATTCAGAATACTAATAATATGACTCCTTTTTTTCATGTTCTACACTTTATTATTTCATTATTCCTTTGAGATGAGAAAAAAAAGAAATGAAGGTAAGGCTTGAACATTAAAATGTGTGCAAGAATATCGAGAGACAGAATGTTTGTGGAATACCAGATCTAGCATTTATAAGCATAAACAAGTCCAAGACAAGCAATTCCTTCACACACGCTTTTTTACTTCCTTTTACAATAAATGAAGTACTGGATTCAGCCCAAAAATTCGAAATTGAGTTTTCAACAGATCTTCACGTTTTAGAGTCCCCTGAACCCAAAAAAAATGTTTTGTTCATTGGTCTGTCTGTCTGTCTGTCTGTGTGTCTGTCTGTGAACAGAATATCTCAAAAACGAAAAGAGGTATGGCGTTGAAACTTGATATATCAGTTTTATGCACTAGGTAGATGCGACAGCAAGCTTTTGAAGAAAATCGCATAACCGGAAGTAGGTGTTTACTCTTGTGATTTTTCAATTTTTCGATTTTTTCAAAAACGGCTCTAACGATTTTATTTAAACTTTACATTTTTATTGCATTTTTAATGTGTATTGATGCGAAATAGGTGATTTTTTAGTTGAATACTTCTAAACTGCGTTTCTTTTGTTTTTTTTCTATTTTTTTTATTAACTTCTATTTTAAATAGAACACCCGGTATATTATTACATTTTTGAATTCAGATTAAAATTCTAGAGAAAATTTTTCTCTTCAACTAACGCTCTATTTTGTACCGTTTTTGTATAATTTGTAATTTTTGAAATTTTTTTGACAAACTCTTAAAAAATAATAGTAATTTATTATACAAGACGATAAAGTTAAATTTTATCCACGAGTGAATCGTTTAACGTCGAGACGAAGTCGAGACGTTAATGATTCAAGAGTGGATAGAAATAACTTTATCGTCGTGTATAATACAATATTTTTTTCTATAGCAAGAACTTTAACAATTTTAAAAGAAAATAATGACAGTCAATCACATTTCAAAATGTCAGTAGCTAGATTGGGTTGCTACGATAATACGAAACTGTCATATTTAATTTAAACAAAAGTTAGAAAATTAAATTACTTTATCTATCCTTGATGTTAAAGTGCTACTTTATCTACCCTTGCTGTTAAAGTAAAACTTGACCTTTTGTTTTGAGTTGATAAAAGCACACTTTAACATATGCTATAGAAAAAAAATTAAAAATAAAATTTTTGGCTAATTATAAGATCACTGTAAAAGGAAGTTGTGTGCGTGTATCACACCAGATTTTTTTATTATAGCTATACTTGCTATTGTATCCGTCAATTTACCACATAAGTGAAAAACACGTTTCTTTAATGACGAACGAATTGTTTCATGTTGTGCCATTTTAAAAATTCAACGTCAACTAAACAATTATACTAAAACTCATATATCTAATACTATATGCTAAAACTAGTGAATCCCCCCAGCTTCGCTTCGGTTGGCTAATTTAAGAGAAATCCAATAATATAAATTTAAAAAAAAAGTCGCACCGAAGCGGAATCGAACACGGGCCATCCGCGTGGAATGCAGACATCGTACCACTAGACCATTTAAAATTGCATTTAACTAGGAGCTACTATAATAATATATAGTGATACACCTGAGCTAACACGCCACGGCTTCACCGCTACTAAGGATTTAATTAAATTCAAACGTTTTCGTACTTTTTTTGAAAATAAAAATCCACCTACGATATAAGTCTGAAAATTAGTAAAATTTTAAGCCATCATACAACTTCATCGGTCCAGTATCTTAGGAGGAGATAGCGAACAAACATACAAAGAAAGAAAAAGACCACCGATTTTATGTTATAGGAGAATGTGTGTAAACGTGCTCGCTTAAGTAAACTGCTAAATTTTCGCTACTTCGTTTAGTAACTTGCTTCAGCTACTATACAAAAGTAAAGCCGCCTTTAGAAGCGAATTTTAAATTTGACCGTGAGGTGTGGTTTACTTCCCCACCGCGCGCACGACGCGCTTGCGCACAGCTCACCGTATACATTAAGGAGTTGTTGTGTGTCTCACTTCATCGGCCACTTTCCCACACATAGCCGCTAGCAATATAGTTAGTATTAGATATATGGCTTTTCCTTACCAGTGTCATCCTATTGAATCTATTTATGTCTTTTTACGTTTACATTTTTGTACTCTGCATCTATCTTCAATGTATTTCACTTAAATAATTAGCTTTTTTACTAATCGTTTTGGTAACCCACTTTTCATTATATTTTGCTTATCTTTTAATGACTAAGTTTAGTATGCTTGTATTCTTTCTTTAGTTCTTTCCACTTTATGTAGTTTATTACACATCACTTGTACTCCATGTTTTGCTAAAGTAGTTGTTGAACTTTTTTTTACAATATCTAGCTTATATATTATTTTTCTCATTTATGTTGAAGTTAACCTTCCAATGTCTCACTTGTTTTCTCCAATTTTTGGTTTTTCTTTTTCCAATGATTTTCCTCCGTCTCCATATCTTCTCTAAATTTTGTAAGTTTATTATTATTTTTCTATATTTCCTGGTTGTTGTTTTTTTTCTTATAGCGTCTTCCTTATATTGTTTTAGCTAATGCCTCCATTTCTTTATCCAGGTGTTCTTTTCTTTTTTATTCTCTTGTTCATTCACTTGTTTATTTTTATATAATTGTAACCCCTCTATTTTTTTTCTGTATCTTCAGCCATGGTCAAAAGTCCCCATGTTGGTTTTTAATCAACTGTTTGTACCAAACAGCTTATGCGACCACAAAACCTGAAATCACAATTACATTTGTACTCTATATGGCAAAAGCACGAACACGATATGAACACTTCATAGAAGCTTGCAATTCTTACTGAGTTCATGAACACCATTTAAAACAAAAAACAAACAAGCTGTGTGGTGTGCCCTGATAGATTTTAATTCGAGGGCAATATACTCCTTACTTTACTTTTTACAAGGTTATATGTCGATATTCTTTTGTCTTGTTCCCAATTTTATGTTTCAATTTATAAATTTGTATTTTTTGTCATGTATCATACTACTCATTTGTTGGCATCTAGATCTTTTATTTTCCTACTCTTATCTGAAATCCATTGTTTTGTCTCGTTCGTAGCATATTGTTTCCAACCATTCTATTTCTTCTTACTTCTCTAATGTTTCCCCATTGTATGAATAGTAAGTTTTATTTTCTTTGTGTGCTCTTTTCTCAATGGTATCATTATGTTAGTTTCTCAAGTCTTCCGTGATTGTGATGTCAAGGAAGTTTTAACTCTTTGAAATCCATGCATTACTAACTGCAAACTTTATACTCTTCTGCTTTCACTTTCTTTTATTTTGTATTTTGTATTCTTTGTACTTAAAGTGGTACTACATTTTTCCTATACATTTCTTTTTCATTACATTAGCTATTGAAACTGTAAAGTTTGAATAACAACTACAAATATTTTTTCTTTGAAAATAGAGTGGAAAAACCAAATTGGTCAATTTTCTATGTGATATAAACAATTCTTTGCCCGAAGATGTACGACCAACTGAGGGCTTGCGAATTTTGGAATATGACATTAGTGATGTTGAAATTGGCGGGGCGAAGTCCGATATTGATATACAGTTATGGGATACAAGTGGCGATGATAAGTAAGTAAACATTATATCTTTTAAATTACAGGGCGTCCATTTTTTATTAGATTGTATCATATGAGAGAATCGCCATACTAATAATACAGGCAATATTTTTCAATGTAGTGTTAATCAACACTCATGAATGGAAGAACACGGACAGAGAAAAACAAAGACAGTTCTACAATTAACTAAAACATAAAAATGAGGATTTCGGACACAACACTATTATGCATGACGCCGTCAAAATGACTTTGTGTGCTCTTTTTTGTCGAAAGTTTGTGCTACTTATACGATCGGCAGCTGCTACTAGTTGGCATAGTTTTTTACCTTGATCAATGGTATCTTCATGTATTGTATGCTTTCCTGCCATCTTCTTCAAATAGTCTTCTTTTCCAATGTGGTCATTCAAGTCACCCAGCACAATTAATGTGTAATTTTTTAGGATTCTGTTATAGGTCAAAAGTTAATTACTACTTGTAACAAATCTGAGTAGTGCACACGACTAGCTGTAGTGAAAAATGGGCTGGGTCTTAGGCTGATGCTGGAGCAGGTAAATACATATAGGGGTTTACTATTTTTTAGACCTGGTGATTTTGGGGAAGGTCGGAAAGGTCCTAGAGGTTCCACCAGAGAAAACTTCTTCTTTGTAGTTGATGCTGCATTCAGCTCTGAACTTGGAACTTGCTTTAGACCAAATTGCTGAAATGCTTATATCTGTAAAATATGCGTATCTGCACAATGAAAGTTAAGCAGTAATTTAAAACCTCCATTCAGGTAACATGCACGGGAAATTATAGTTCAACAGGCACAGCTGAATGCCTGTGCTGTAGCAAACAATGAGTTCAGTAATAGTCATTTACGATACAAGTGCGTAACGCTAGTCTTTAGTCACGAGTGGGGTAGATAGTTAAAACGCGAGTGAGCCAGCGTTTTAAGCCCCGCGAATGACTAAAGATGGTTTACCCATATGTATCGTACCACATTTTATCTAAGATAGAATCTAGAAAACACGGTAAATATAAAAAATATTTTAAATATAAATTAGGATTACTAGCAAACGGCCGTAATTTTGCGTGGTTAAAAATTTTAAAACACGTAGCTACTGACGATGTGACTAATGAAATCATTTTAAACACGTTGCTATTGACGACGTAAACTAATGAGAACATGTTATTAAACAGTCATTGTACAAGTTGCCAACTAATAGTAATTTACGATAAAAGTGCGTAAAGCTAGTCTTTAGTCGCGAGTGGAGCAGAGTTAAAACGCGAGTAAGCGAAATTTTAAAAAAATCCGCAGCTCTCTAGAGGTTAAAGGTTTTCGATCATCATAACTCTATAATAAACCACAATACTGCATGCTATGTTAAACCGGCAAAAGTACCAAGGCTCATTCAACGGTTTAGTATTTTCGGGTTTTTGTAAATAAACAGTTACTTATTACGCCTATTGGTTGTTTTTTAAAACTACGAACACAAGTACATTTTATTTAATAATAAGGAGGGTTTATTATTACCTTGCTGAATGAGCCCACACGGGCCGTTTAAACACACCCTTAGAAATCGATTTTCCGAGGTCACCGCCAGATGTAAGTTTAGGTGGCATTCGTAGCAGGAAGATCTGCGCGCATCTCACACTAACACGCGAGTCTTTAAATGCGGTATAATCGCGGGCTACAGTTAGTACGGTATAATCAGCACCAGCTGAAGGCCAGAACGGTGAGAATATTGCTAGGGGTCCCGAGTGGTGTAGCTCGAACAAGCGTCCACGTTCGATCAGCAGAGTTAAGCAACGCTGTCTCTGGTCAGAACTTGGATGGGAGTTCCACGGCTGCATCTCTCGGCGCCTCGTGGAACGGCTATCACGGAAAAAAGTTGGTCCCGGCGGTCATACAACATCATGACAGTCGTTAGTGGGGTTGGAAGTCCTCATAACTGCACAGCGACGCCTGTAATTGGCCTAACGGCTGTTGGCTGAGTGCAAATTAAATAAATAAATAAATAAATAAATAAACATTTACTGTGATATTTCCTGTATACTCACCAAAATTTATTTCATAACTGTAATCTACTTGTAAACACATTTGCAAATATGAACAGTAATTTATATCTGCAAAATTCTACAAGAAATAACCTAGGCGAAATATTGCAATTAACTACCCGTCTGTTTGTCATTATTTTGGTACAAAATTAATAAGTTAAAATAGGGCAAATCATTCTCAGGTTGATTTTATACTGTGATCACTTTGCCTGTCAGCAATTTAAGGCTAGTTAAAATGAAATGTATTAGCTGATGTTCAAAATAAAATGGTTAAATGCCCCTTTCTTAGTATTTTACTGAACTGCAATATTATTTAAGCTAGCTCTCCGCAACATAAAACTGCTTATCTCAGGTTGGGTTCAGAATTTCACTATATTCACAAATTAGTAGTTCATTTTAGATTATTCGTTTTTGAGTAGCTCATACGCGCGGTTCTGGTAGTTAAAATTTACAATCTGTTAGATGACACAAAAATTTCGCCAGTGCAACAGCGATTACTTGAATGTTTAAAAAAATCGTGATGTTTACAAGGAATCGTCAGGTAATTTGATTCAACCATCGCTCGGCAACAAAACCTCCACTACCTTGTTACAGGAATGACGTAGGACGCCAACTTTTCACTTGTTGCTGCTGCTTGGAAATCCGCCAATTTCGGAAAAATTGATGACGTTATGCAATTTTTGTATTATTACGGCGTAGCTGGACCCTTGGATATGCGATAGGCCTTTTCAGCAAGGTTCAATCTCGTATTTTAATAAGTTTTCCAAACCCTGACACTCGATTTACCTATAGCTAATTCCTACCTCGTAAAGTTTTCAACTTTGCTCGGAGATGGTCGCAGATGACGCTGCTGGAATTTCACTGCTGGAAACACTCCCCTGGCTGCAACTTTCACTCAGTATGCTCCTGCAGACCCCGCTGATGTGATTCAATGCAGATCTGTGGCTTCCGATGCTTAATTCTCCCGGAATCGAAGTTCTAAAATTTCAGTTGTCGGCTGCGGATCTTCAGTCGCAGATGAGATTGAAAATTTTTTAATTTTATCGTGGATGAAACTACCACAAACACTTCCACTGGTGCACGGTGATGTGTACAATAAAATGCAACACTTTTTATAACTGGTAAACACTTTTTACTTGCAAAAATATTAGTTTTACGAGATCACAATTTTGATCAAAGCTGTCTTAATTTATCGTTTCAATTGTTCTCCTCATTTTTTTACAAAAACGCATCGCGTTGCTATGTTACCGCGATAATTTTTGTTAATTAGAAATTAGTTTTGATAGAAAAATACACAAATGGAGTAAAGTTTGATTACATAAATCTTAAATAAACATTTTCTTAAATCTAAGAAAAATTCCTTTGCTTATAACTAACTATCATTGTCCTTCCGTTAGGCACACAAATGTTTTCAAATCACTGCTCTGCTTTTTCACTTTGTTTTATTAATGCACTGGAAATTGAGTTCGAATTTACACACGTTGCTCGATTTCCTTCTTTTCCGTTGCCTAATTTCGGGATTGCTCTTTGTAATTTTCTAGTCTTTATTCCGATCTCATTTACCTTTCAGATTGCTTGCCATTAACCGACCTGTACTTTTATTAATAATTACGCTCATTTAGTCTGCACATAACAAACCTTTTGTGTCAATTAATTTTGTTTGGCCTGGCGTTAAATATGCACAAACCTATTATTAATTATATTACTTTATTCCAACTCTCTGCAATATTCTTTGCTTATGCGTGCCTTTATCCGTTCAATTACTACTTCTCGCATCTCATTACCAATACATTTAATACTTTTATGATTGTTTTAAATTGCAATTTTATAAAATATACTAACTCTGTGCTTTCTTGACTTGGTTAAATATTTTGCACTGCAAACAGAGCCAAGTTGTAAGCTTAAAACCATCTCAATATATTGCCAATAGACACTTAGCAGGGTGCAGTTTTATACTGAGATAGCGGTAAGATTGAAAATTCCAGGTACTCATGTTGTTTGAGCGCTAATCATAATGTAGGTTGGACTGGGGCTAGCGCTGGCCACTAAGTTTGAGGCAAAATTTACGGGCCTCGCAAAATGAACATCGATCATGCGTCGGCCCTCGATAACGAATTCTAGAACTGTATAGGGATGAGAGAATTATATGAGATGATTGCAGTGCAGGGCGTTAATAATCCTTTAAATCCGACTATAAGGTCGACATGATATCTACAGGATAATTCCTAAAGAAGCGATAATTACAGATTCCTAAAAGTGACCCGACGATTGTCCGTAATTTGCCTGAACGGCACGCTACAACTTCAACAAACTGCTATCTTCAGGAAGAATTCACACGCCACATGCAAACATTGTTTCATAATCCCTGGACACCTTTAGAACTAACCAGAGGCGCGTATAAAACACCCACTTTACCAGCAACCCTTCCGCTTGAAGGCGAGTACAAGACCGAAGAGTTTCGTGTGAAGGACGAATGAAATGTCACCCTTTCTTCTTATGGGTGGTAATTTGAATTTTTAAATAATTCTAACAACCTTTCACATTCTTGTTGTATTTCTTTGTAGAATTTTTCTTTTATATTCTCGTCTGCGGTTTCTGTGGGAACATTTGGGATTATTATTAACGTTATGTTTGTAAAATTAGTTTGTATTCTTGGGAAACAGGGTCTTTCATTTATTTGTTTGAAACGTATTATATTTTTCTTATTCTATTTGCAATAATGAAGCCTATTGCTTGTTGACCTTGTATT
This sequence comes from Agriotes lineatus, assembly GCA_940337035.1. NCBI lineage: Eukaryota > Metazoa > Arthropoda > Insecta > Coleoptera > Elateridae > Agriotes > Agriotes lineatus. Next base: position 82,186,087 of record OW679200.1, on the reverse strand, counting down.
TCCTCGCCACTGAACAACATGCCGTACTATTTTTTCTATTGTATCTACAACAGAGGAGAAAATAACAATGAAAATGCAGAAGTATAAATAAATTCTCCCAAGCAGGAAGAATCTAAGAAGGCGATTAAGGTAATTTAAAAAAAATAAAACAACGAACCCAGCGCTCTTTTCACAAAATCGAAACACTCACCATAGATTTTAAACAACATTGGCCAGTAAAAGAGGCTACAGGAAAAACCACTAACAACAGCATTACTATATTTCCTGGACTACACGAAGGCCTTTGATATCGTAGGATAGGACCACCTATGGAATATACTGAAAGAAATGGCTGTACCAGAACAGCTAAACCATCTCACCAAAACACTATACGTCTATAACCAAGGATATATAGAAATCGAAAAGGAACTATCAGAGATATTCGAAGTAGAGAAGGAGGTCAGGCATGGCTGTATTCTACCGCCCATTCTTTTTAACATTTATGGCGAATGGATTATCCGTAAAGCCACAGAGAATTGGAATTGAAGGGGTGTCAGTAGGAGGGAGACTGATTTCATATTTAATTGTCTGCGAATGATACTACCATCATGCCAAGCTCAGAGGAGGAAATGGCAGAGCAAAGATCTTACCACAACCAAATCTCATCAACCACATAATGATTAAAAACAAAATCATATATCTAGGAGCCCAGGTATCCAACAAAACGGGAAGTGACAAGAAAATTAAAATACGAATTGGAATGGCGAAGTCTGCTTTAGCAAAATTTGCCAAAATCTTGAAAGACTGCAAAATAACCAAGAACGCTAAGCTTAGATTAGTAAGAACACTAATATTCCCCATAGTTACTTATGGATCAAAACTTAGATATTAAACGCAGCAGGCCGCAAAAGGATAGAAGTGTTTCAAACAAATTGATATAGAAAAGTGATGCGATTCTATCTACAGCTGATAGAACCAACACCTTAATTCTGCAAAAACTCAATATCGACACCAATGGTAGGCTCCTCCCAACTATACAAAGACAAATCCTCTAGCGATCCAGGGCAAAGTGGACGGCAAAAGAAGACGCGGAGATCCCCCAACAGGTTCTTTGACCAAATAACAACCTTGACAAATCTTACAATACCTGAAGCAATGAGAAAAGCAGAAGGCAGAAAAGCATGGCGAGCTATATCTAAGCAAAACGTATGACGGTTATAATGTTGCGGAAACGTACTCTAGTGCCTTTCAATTTATTTTAATTTCGACTTATGTAGTTCAGATGCCAAGATCCGATTCATAACTCAAGTGCATAGACAGAGAATACATTAGATATAAAGGTTCTATTGTACTGTATAATTACAAGTTAGGTTTTAAACTAGATTCAATATAGTAACGTATGTACATTGTTGAAATCATAAATAAATAAATAATTCTGAACGGATGACATAAAGCTGGCGCTGGGAGATCTGCAACCCACCCTACAGCGTCTTGGTATAGCACGGAATTCCGGTGAAAATTCACTGCTTTTGCGGCTGATGCTCCAACTAATGGATTAAAAGTCACGACAATTGCGATGTTTGTTTATATTCGTTGTGAAAATAATGTTACTAAATCTCGACGAAATACCTGGGTTGTGGTCCTTCTCGGGGGGGGGGGGGGGGTGAATCAAGCAGTATCTCTGGAACCATATTTGAGAACATCCAGAGTGATGCAAAAGCCTAATTCTTAATGTAGGAACCGAAGTGGCCGGGTAGTTGCTTGAGTCCTTCCTATAAATCTTCCTTCTAGAGAAATGTGCCATTGGTTGCATAAATACCACAGGCTGCAACTGTTTATTAGGAGCATATTTTTCTCTTATTAGGGAAACTTGCAAACGCAACACCAGTTAGATGAGGCTATAGTCTGTGGGGCACAATAACATTATTTCTTACTGCACAGCTTCAGATATCATCTAAAAAGTCGCTCTGAAAATTGGCATTTTGAATAGAATGAGGGCTTATATCTCTGATTATGAAAAAAAATTCAATTAGTGCTCCATGTCTTGTTTTGCTTGCTACTTTGAAAATAATACAGATGTAGTAACTTCTCGTACAACAATAGAAGAGACAGCTATGTCTGTAGATATTTGTGGGATATTGAATGGTGAACCGTTGTCCACTGCTCTATGAAGTTCTTCCTATGCAGCAAAAGTGCATTCGGAACAAGTTCTGTTGTAATCTCTAAATTGGTGTTGAGCCATACTGATTTCTGTAGTTGTTGTTCCATACTAGCAGATGTAGGTGCTAATAGTATACTCGGCGATGAGTGTATTGCTTTGTATACTAGCCAAGTAGTGCTGGTTCTGCTTTGTCAGTATTACCATATACCATCTTATAATTGTACATACGATGTAAGCATATCTCGTATTAGTGAAGAAAACGACCATTTTTATACAAAATAAACAGTCGAAGATAACGTAATAAAATAATAAATCAGTCTGTATCACATCAAATATGAAAAATTGGTGGCTGCTTTTAGTATTTCGATATCATGCAGTTTGAAGAATAAATAAAATTATTAGTTGAGTTTGATTAAATAAATATGCAGTTATCATTTTTTATACTTTCTTAAAAACACGTAGTTTCTATTCTGCAAATGTTATGGCCAGAAAGCATGTTTATATTTATACTTTTAATTGAAGGTATTCATCATATTGGCCAGTTTTTCGTAAAAACGTGGAAGGGGTGGTATTTGTGTATTCACAAGAAGATGACTTTGGAGTAAGGAAACTGGATTTGATGTACAATTACTTTGTAACACAGCCCAATTTAAGCCCAAGAGCTTGTCTTGTATGCGCTATGTATTCGGAAGAAGTTAATGCAAAGTTATGTAAGTAAAGCTATTCGTAGTCGCAACAATTGCTAAAACTTGTTTTTGTAGCATCAACTTTCTCCAAGGTGTCACAGATAATTGTAAATTTGGAAAATCAGAGTGAGAAATTTAAACAAGAATTTACGAAGTATATTGTATCTGTTGTAAATACTGTTGCTAGTAAATAAAAAGATGTTAGATTTTATACTATGTTATTGTATTTATTGCACTGTAGATGAATATAAGATTTAATGTAAAATTAATTTTGTTTTGTAATTCTGATGTTCCTTGTTGTTTTATTGTCTAATTTTCCATGATGCATAATCTAAGAAACTAAAATTAAGATGTTGACAGTAGGTAATAAAAATAAAAATCTGGTGTTTTAACGTTATTCATGATTTTCCAGATGTTTCACCACACTACTAAATTTAAAATATTGATATGTGAACATTTCAGGAAAAATATATTCTCATTTTTAAAGCAACAATGAACTCACAGCTTGTACAATGCTATCAGAGGAGGTGCTGCAAAAGGTAAGTTTGGTCTATTAATTTTTAATACATTGTTCTACAATTGGATAAAAGTGTACATACGTATATAATTATTGCAGAACAGAATGAAGAAGGTTTAGCTGATTCTTATAAGCAAAATATATTTAGGGCGCCACATTTAATAGCCAAAGTAACAAATCTCACAGAGCCATTCGCGGTAGATAAACTATGAGGAATATGAGGCCGCAAGAAAAACAACATGTAAAACAGTATCTATTACTGAGCAATGAAAACCTGCTTTGCGACAGCTACAAGATACATTACAACCTTTGGCGCATTTACAAGAAATTAGTTTCAGTAATTCTTGGGGAGCTGCGTCTTGTACAGTGGGAATGGGCATTAATCCATTCTTTGAATTTCTCCATCCCCACTCTAAAGGTGATTTTTCGTTTCCATACCATAGCTGAATTTGGTTGTAAGTACGGAAGGAGTGCAAGCGAGCTGCGTCTTTGGTTGGTGGTAATGATGCTAGATTTGGTAAACTTCTGTTAATAGATTCTACGAAACACTGGTATCTGTACCTGTTCAATGATACACAGTGTTTTGATCCATACAGAAGAAGAAGAAGCTGTTCTCCCACTTTATCTATTTCCTCTGGGGACGCGTTTGGGTCTTTGAAAATTTGAACAGCCTTCTGTAAGTTTTTCTCTTTCTGTAGAAGTTTAACGAATTTCATTTTCTCCTGCCTGTATAGTGCGGAAACAGTATCGCAGCCACTAAATGCATGCAGAAATAAAATGTTGTCCCTAATTGAATCATCCAAATTTATACTATGGGGTGCATACATCCTGCTCCGAGACTTTCCCTTGCCTGGCTTCAGGAAATAAATGTTAGAGCGAGACTCTTTCAAGACGGTAAGAATTACCAATAAATCAGTGTCTTCGCCTATTATAATTACTGATTTGTAGTGAATTGATTCTTCAATTGCAGTGTTGACAATTAAGGTATCAGCATCTTCGACAGCCTGCTTGACTCTGAAACCTTCGTTCGTTAATCGTTTACACATCATCGAGATCATTCGACATTTATTTCTCTCGTTTAACAAGAATTTCCCCTGGGACACAGTTGCTGTCATTTTTTCATAGTGATTTTATAATTAGCCAAAATTTGATTTTTAATCTTGAACTTTGTATCCCGAATCCGTGGCAAGTTGAGCATGGTACCGCCAGATGCAAGCACATAAAGCACCAGCTTCTACACCGCAATTATTATACATACATACATACATACATACAAGCATTTGTCAAAAATTGCAATTTGTACAGAAACCGTACACAATAGAGCGTTAGTTCAAGAGACAAATTTTCTCTAAAATTTTAAGCTGAATGCAAGAATGTAATAATATACTGGGTGTTCTATTTAAAATAAGAGTTAATAAAAAAATTGGAAAAGAAAACAAAAGAAAACCATTTTAGAGGTATTCGACTGAAAAATTGCCTAGCTCACATCAATACACATTAAAAATTTAATAAAATTGTAAAGTTTGAAAAAAATCGTTAAAGCCGTTTTTGAAAAAATCAAAAAAAAACTGAAAAATCACAAGAGTAAACACCTACTTCCGGTTATGCGATTTTCTTCAAAAGCTTGCTGTCGCATCTAGATAGTACACAAAACTTATATATAAAGTTTCAACGTCATACCTCTTTTCGTTTTGAGATATTCTGTTCACAAACAGGCACACAGACAGAAACACACACAGACAGAGCAATGAACAAAAACATGTTTTTTGGGTTCAGGGCACTTTAAAACGTGAAGATCTGTTGAAAACTCAATTTCGAATTTTTGGGGTGAATCCAATCCTTCTTTTATCGTAAAAGAAAGTAACAAGCAAATGCTCGAAAAAAAATATATTTCGACGCCTATGAATTCTAAACAAGCGAATGTATGACAAAAATGTATAGAACATTTTTTGTAGAGAATTTACTCTTCTTTAATTTTGACAACTACGTAGTTTGCTCAAAAGTTGATACTAATCGAGATATTCACTAATTATAGGAAAAATATAAAAATTTAGATCTTTTTTTAAGCATAGGGGTTAAATCCGGGCCTGTCAAGGGGTGCAAAAATAATATATATTTTCTTAGTCCCAACAGAACAGATTAAAATTTATTCCAGCTTGTCCGGAATTACTCCCGCTAACAGCCATTTTAAAAGACTTATCGACTGGCCTATTATCCAGTTATAAAGCTCGAGAACCCGCTCCGGCCCTCGCCGTCGCCCCCGCAACGAGCAAAAAGGCCGTTCGTGGTAAGTCTATGTTATTAGCATAGGAATCCGTAACACAATATTTATTTTTTTAGGCAGACAGTCATATAATGTGCAGTATTTGCCATCGCTCACTATTCAATCAAACCGAAGTGTCGGCGGCCAGATGCATTGAATATTTTATTCGAGAGAATCGAAATTGCCCCAAGTGCCATCAGCGGATTAAAATCAGCGAACTTTTACATTTAATACC
>OW679200.1:82150855-82180146 GCA_940337035.1 Agriotes lineatus | reverse complement strand
GATACATAATTTGAAAGAGAAGAATTTTCATTATCAAGTATTTCATAATATTTATCATAGATGAATGTATTGAAATGGTATTAAGCTCACAATTTGGCTCTGTTTGCAGTGCAAAATGTTTAACCAAGTCAATAAAGCACAGAGTTAGAATATTTTATATAATTGCAATTTTAAACAATAATAAAAGTATTAAATGGTAGTGAGATGCGAGAAGCAGTAATTAGTCGGATAAAGGCACGCAAAAGCACAGCATATTTCAGAGGGTATAAATTTGGCTTTTGAATAAAATAATATAATTAAAATGATAGGTTTGTGCACATGTAAAGCCAGACCAAACGAAAGTAATTGACACAAAAGATTGTTGTGTGCATATAAATGAGCTACGTTGAGACAAATAACCTAAAATTTAAAAATATAGCCCATTTCAGAACTCAACCTGAGATAAGCGGTTTCGTGTTTGCCGTGAGCTAAGCGTATTGAATATTGCAGTTAAATAAAATAGAAAGAGGGGCATTCAACCATTTTATTTGTGCAATTAATTGTTACATTTCATTTTAACTAGCCATAAATTACTGACAGGCAAAGTGAGCACCGTATAAAAAAATTAAACTGATAATTGTGTATGGATTTTCCCTAATTTTAACTTATATTAATTTTTTACCAAAATAAGTAAACAAACAGTCAATTCAGCACAGTATAGATAAAATTGGCTCAGTATGGAACAAAGAATATCTACAACACTATACATAGTGCCCCTAACATATGTGGACATGGCTTAACCACAGATTGCTGAGCCTAAAATGAGACAATGTAACTGGACTTACTTATATCAAAATATTAAGCGGGTATTCTGCTCAAAGTTGTTTAAAAAAATGCTTATAATAGCAGAACGCTAGGAAAGATTTGAATAATATTCTGTATGAAACTACAGATATTTTATCTTTTGAGATATTGGTCATAATCGGTGAACTATTATCTATTCAGTCAAAAGAAATAGTTCAGCCACTTCCTACAAAAATCTCCAACATTTGAATAGAATTTTTCCATTGGTAGTAACCTCTATCACAAGCAAGCGCGTACTTGACTGCTTCAAGAGTTAGAGAGCTTAGATTCCATAACGGCCAGGTTAGAAGATAAGTTAGAAAGTTGGCAGGGTTTTATTTATTTATAGCGTGTAAAACTGGTTCTGCACAAGCATAAATGTGTGGGGAGAGGCTTAACTATTTCCTTTGGCTGAACAAAGTATAGCAGTGGACGAAACATAAGTGTCATGGCACAATTAGACAGTAACTCTTTCATGGCAGGGCTGATAAATTTTAAGTTTTAAGTTTTTTTTTCAAAATAAGTAATTTAGTATTTTTTTTTAAATTTTTATATCTTATAATTTCGACAGAAACAGGTACTTATACTTGTCGTTAATAAACTGCTCAAAAAAATTAGAGGAACATTTCCTTATACTTACTATTTGAATTAATACTGTATGCAAATAAAATCAAGAATTTCTTAAAGACACACCTTTTACTTCTTTAGGTTGATAAAAATAAAATTATCAACATCGCTTAATGTTAAGACAAAATTGACAACGTCAAGAAACTACAAAAACTCAATTAAAAAATTGACTAGTAAGCGATTCGTCAGAGAAGGACCTTTTACTATTCGTTACATGCATTTAGAGACTCGGGAAGAAAGTATAAAAATTTTTGGGTTTGCCCAAATCTTCAATAAGCAAGAAAAACAATGGTAAAAATCGCAAGTGACTTCAAGGGCTCTGGAAAGTTCAAACAAACCTACAGGATGGGTAGAGAAAGTTTTCTTGAACTTGAAAGACTTGAACGTCTAGTCATTTTGAGGGAAACTCAAAAAAACGTATACAAAATGTCAAAAATAAAGCACAGAGCAGCGAATAATCACAGGCAACTGATCACTCAGCGACTAACTGGTTTGATCTTGGCGATCAATTTCCTGAAGTCAGTCTCTAATCGTCTCAGTGGACGAACAAGTAATGTTGACTGGTTTTCTAGGTGAACGAAGGGCCTTATACTGTATACTGTGTTTTAACAATGTATTTTTTTAATTAAATCTTGAGCTTAATAATGTGTATTCACTACAACAGCATGAATAACATTTTGACACCTTCGCTGCATGCTTCACGTGAGTCTTCGAAGGTCTTCTTGTGGTATAATATCCCATTTTCAATTAAAGCTTCTCTTAGCTGCTGGATGGTCTGAGCTGCATGTGGACGCCTTCAGATTCGCCTGTTGAGCATATACTACAGATGCTCAATAGGATACATGACCGTCGCAAAAGAGTAAACCGAGACTTCGGCTCATCTGTAAATAGTACTACCCTCTATTGTCGAAATTGCTTTGTAACATGATGATGACGAACCTCAACTCAACTCGTTCCTAACTGTTTGATCTGAAACATCCACTCTGTGTGTCATTCAGAATCCAATTGACAACAGAATGGAGTCAAGGAGTAAAAATTGGCCTGGATTTGGTGTGGTATTGACCAGTCTCCCTATAACGATTCCACAAACGTTGAATAACGGAAGGGCTCATGCCAAAGTTCCTTGATACTTGTTGAATAATTTCACCATTGTCAATGAAAGCAACCGCACGAATGACTATTATTTTGTTAAGGTGCTGCATTTTCATTTAGTTGAAGCAAAACTGTTAGTTTCAAATGTTTTCGAGTGTTCCTTGACCTCATCAAGACTTCATTAGATCTTTAAAACGTACAGGTAAAGCTTCATTTCAATTGAGTTTTTGTAGTTTCTTGGCATTATCAATTTTGCCGTAACATTAAATGATAATTTGATAATTTTATTTTTGTTAACTTAAACAAGTAAAAGGTTTGTCTTTAAGAAGTTCTTAGTTTTATCTACATATTCTATCATTCTAATAAGTTGCAGATGTATAAAGAAGTGTTTTCTTATTTTTTTTAGCAGTACATACTTACTATCAAATTATCTTGTTTCTCAGCATACTGGTCACTAGATTATACCTGTATCCAATAAAGCAGGGCGCAGTCAAAAATTACAAAGATTTCAAAACATTTACTAACAAATGACTCTTCCTGGAAAATATTTAAACGTTATCGGTTTTGCTATTAAAGAGTTACTATCTGATTTTTGTTGCGACACCCATTTTTCATCTACTAGTCCACCAATAACGATCACTATCATCTCAAAAAATAATCTATGCGTATGGAATATCACACCAAATATCATTCAAATCGATGCAGGTATTCTATAGTTACAAGTGATATAAGCACACACTTAATTTTTTAAAAAGAACTTTGAAGTAACAGGTGTTCCAAAATGACCCGTCATTTTAATTTTTTAATAAAACGCATTATTTAGTGGAAAATTTAAAATTTTTTTGTTATAACATCGAGTACAGATATGCAGGTTATGTAAGAAAAATAATACTCATCAAATGGCCGCTTCAACTTTGTTGGCAAATGTTAATTTTTTTGATAACATTTTTGATGACCTTTTGTCATAATTGTAGACTAATTTCTTCAATATTGCATCGGATTTCTTCGTAGAGATCTTGAATGGTCTGTGGATCATTGGCCTACACTTTATCCTTCAAAAAACCCCAAAGTGTTCTGAACTGAATCAGAACTCAAATTTATATAGGTTATTATAGATGACCAAATGATGTGTGGACTTTGCTAACCGTCTCCACAAAATTCTGCCCATTTTTGTATTGAATGTTTACAACTTATGCGTTGCTTGTTCATATATCTCTCCGAGACTAAACTCCATGTTTCCTCTTGACAGCTGTAGTACTCTATGTGCATCACAAAAAAAATTGCGGTAAATTTAAAATGACACCTCATTTTGAGACGCAGGTTAGAATCCAGGCTTAACGGAACACATTTGAATAGAGGTGAGTTGGGTTAAATCATCTTATTTAGGGGCTAGGAATTTGTGGCTGAGCCTTGTCCACATATTTTAGCAGCACCCTGTATACTATTTTAGATCTAAACTTTGTTCAAAAATTTTAAAAAACATCACTTGTTGAACTAGCATGCTAAATTAAAAAAAAAACCTTAGATAGTTATTTTTTCATCCTATATTGATAAATGTACAAATTATGACAAACATACATCTTTGATTATGACGTTTATTTTAATTATTAAAATTCCAATTCGTTCAAGTTTTTTTAAGCATATTAAATATTTGTACGCCGTTCTTTAATTAGAACTCCTGTTTTTCTACTAAAGTACGTTTTTTTTCTATAATAACTGTCAAAGTGTTACAGTGTTGGTAGACATGTGATTAAAACGCTAGGAAATTTTTATACCTCGTGTTGGTAGAACTTTTTCAAAATTATGGTTGTGTCAATTTTGAATGTCAAAGTTTCTTAATTTGAACTCTTGACAAATTTCTTTTTTTAACATGGAATCATCATCATCATCAATAAAATCGGATAAAAAAAGAAAACCAAGAAATATTTTAAATGCAAAAATGAAGCAAGCGATATTAAATTATGACATATCTGTCAAAATGACAATAATTTTTTTTAGTAGAAGAAAAGAACTAAAAATCTATGTACCAACATTATTAAAATTAGGGACCCTGCAGGAATGCAACTTATCTCCTAGAAAGTTGACCTTGAAAATTATTATAGAAAAAAAATGTACTATACTTTTTTTAATTTTTGAATAGAGCACCTACACAATCACTTAAATAAAATCCGGAGAGAACAGCTTGAATGAGACAAATGGATGTTTTTTAGTGTATTTTAGCTCTAATGCATTTTTACAAGTCTCAAGTTTGTTATACTTTTATTATACTTTTGACCTCTATAGCCCCATTGTAACTTTGTTTAAGGTCAACATTATCATTTTCTATATGTGAAATTATTCTTGTCTAAACTATGATTCAATAATCCGAGTTTACTAGGTGTTTTTGAATATATTTTGTTGTAATAAAGAAACAAAATAATTGTGATATATATGTAGTGCTTCTTTTGTTAATATTCTCGTAATTTGTGTTGTAAGTATTGTTTACACATTCACTTTCACAGAGTGACTAAGAAAGTGATTTATATCTTATTGTCTTTTTTATATTATACTTGTTAGTATAATAGTATATTATGATACAAGTGTATAAGTACGCCTTTAAAGCACGTGCGACGAGTTTAAGAGCACGACGCGCTAGCGGAGTGCTTTTAACGTCGCTAGTGCTTTAATGGCTCTTTTACACGTGTATCATACGATATTTTTTCGACGATCGTAACAGAAATATAAAAACTTAGTTGTGTGACACTTTTTCCGTCATATTGTGTTAGATATTCTAGGTTATGTTGACATTAAAATTTACGGCAAAGCGTGTTTTAATAAATTATTAAAACACGCCTCCAACGGCAACGTGCGAATAAGACGTATTTTGGGCGCTAATATTAAAAAGTCGGGGTCGGTAGCTCAGTAGTAAGCATGCTGACTACTGATCTAAGAGTCGCGAGTTCGATTCCCGGTCCCGGTGAGGTTTTCAAAAATTTAAAAGAATGCAGATGAAAAAGCCTCTTACTGCAAAAAATTGTCATTTTGACACGATCGTAGAAAAACACTTTTTTTAAATACAACCATCTAATAAACACAACAAAACAATACATTTATGAAAACAATAAATTGTGATACTTATTAAATCGTAATTTATCAACGGAGTGGATAAAGCACAAGGTTTATATTAGGTATATGACTTGACATTTGAAGCTATTCTTAGACTTATGGTTAAAGCTGATATATGGCAAATGCATGTTTTGTATAATTGATATGCCGGGGAAGCTTTTTGCATATGTATACTAATTATGTGAAAACAAATCGTTTAAGCCAAGTTTCATTTTGCATATTTATACGTTTTTGGGCATACTTTCTGGATTTTGCATATTTGGTTATATTTGGCAATAATTTGCGATGTATGAACTTTTTGAGATTTTTTTGTAAAATTTACTATTTTATTAAATTTATTAATACTATTTTTCTGTGCAACTGAGATATATACCTTCACGTTCTACCGCTGGAGTGCAGTGCGTGTATCGAAATAAGCAGAAAAAAGGGGAAGTCGCTGTTAAAATCTTCGAATATATAAACATAGACTGCCAGTAACACCCACTTTTTCCATAGAAGCAATGTATAAGGAATCAGCCAACGTAGAATCAATTTCAAGAGTTGAACTTCGAGTGTTAGATGGGGCGGGGTTACAACGTGAAGTTGGCGTTCGCAGTCCATGTTTATATAGTCAAACGTTAAAATGAAAGACATTTTGAATAAACATTAGATAATTAAATATATTCATACAAAATAATTAAATTTTTTATATTATTTAGAATACTTCTACTTATTTTCAAAAAAAATTAGAGCATATTATGTGCATATATTGTAACTTTGGGTGCATATATATGCGCATATTTTCGTACATGTGAGTGCATGTAATTATCAGCTTTACTTATGGCTAATGTAGTAGATTCGATAACAGGGCACATAAATACCAGACTTAAATATCAACCACTATGGTTCCATAGCCAAAGTTTTGCTATAATTTCTAGATGACTATTTAATAAAATTTTCTTGTTACGTACTGATGAATTAGGTGTCATGAAGTAAACTTCAAATATTTGGAATTATGTTCTGTTGTTCAAAAGAAGTACATAGTAAAGAAACAGATTACAGCATTTTAATTGTATGTATGTATGTATTATCTGTAACCTCATTTACCTTGCGGTGTAGAGGTTAGTGCCAGCGTACATATATCAAACAAGTAGAGACACTCACTGTCAGTTCCTTTGATGTCAAAATTCCGATTTGGATGACCTTGAACGGCTCCTGGGGGGTACTTTCCGATAGTACTAACAGATGGTGCCAGTACTTTATCACATATAGAGACCCTGTATATAGTTTAACTATATACAGGGACTCTAATCACATATGATTGGTAGCAGAGCCAGTAACTGGCTCTGATTGGTAGAATTTTGTGCTGCCATCTGATAGTCAAGCTTAGAAATACCCCCCGAGTTACTGTCCCAGGCACTCTAGACAGATTTCAACATTTGGCTTGAGTGTCTCTACTTGTTTGATGTATGTACGCTGCTAGTGCTTTATGCGCTGGTATCTAGCGGTACAATGCTCAACTTGCCCCGCATTCGGGATACAGAGTTGGAGCAAGCCTTTGGTGCTTGCGCAGCAACCATTGTATGAAGTGTGTGTATTGGTGATGTGTTGACCTTGTTAGTTACTTTATCTCTTAAGTGCGTGGTTCTAAGTAGATCACAATTAATTTGGTGCCCAATAATTGTGAATGGTCTCACCGAGCCCGATTCCAATCGCCAAGGCTACGGAAAAATTCCAACCCCGGCGGGATTCGAACCGAGGACTTGTTTAATGCAAGCGTGGCGCTTACCCAACTGCGCCACGCGGTTTCTATCATTTTAATTGTTTTAATAATAAATATCCGAAAAGAGCAAAGGTGATGTGCATTACCAAATCTTGATTCTTAGCTTTGCAGATTCATCACTACTTATGTTCATTTCAAACTAACAATACTACGTATTCCTTAATATCCTAAAGGTAATAGCACAATTTATTTGTAGGACACCTTGATTAAATCTTAAACCGTTCTTTAAGAATCTTGCATGATACCATGGCGTTTAATTTGCTTACAATAGCTAGTCTAGGGCCGAAATAGCAGTAGAAGCACCAAACCTACAATTATGAAGTGTCTGGTCTCCCAGTCTCTAACAAAGGGCCTGCTATATTTTGGTGCTGACCCTGTAATTTTGGGGATTTTAATTTTACGGTTATTAGCATTTTTAACGATTTAGTTTTCGCTGGAACGTCTTAATCCCCAAGGAGTATTTTGTGGTCTTATTATTTTTGAAACAAATTTATATTATTTGAGTGGCCAATTATAAAATACTGTCTGTGATATTCTTAAGTGCGAACTAGGCACCTATATGTTAATTTCTAACCAAATTTGATATTACTAATGCCCCCGTTTAAATTTTAACGTATATCTGTTCAGAATGTGGTTATTTTTAACTAGCTGTTTATTACTTTAATAAACATCTTACGTTTTTGATAAATTCTATTGCAAAAGTGTCATATTGTACTAAATGAGGAGGGGCACTTAAAAACTACATTACTAACTGCAAATATCAAGGACGCTTTGGACAACAAATGCATGTCATTAGTCGCAGTGGCAGATAGACAAGCGAATTCGGTTCTCATTTGTTTTGGGCAGGTCGGCGGGAAAAAAGTTGAAGCAATAAAGGAGCGCGTTTTGAGGTTAATCAAATTTTTTAGCCATTAAACAATCCGAGACGGCGGCTTCGTTTAGCTGTTACTGAAAATCGCACTTACTCTCAAACAAAAGCAAGCAAAGTGCGCGGCAATTTAGTCTTTGTTGGATTCTTTTGCAGATTGCGAAAGAAGTACAATACATAAATTTCAGAGCGCATCCTTGTTCCTGGCCGCGTTCGACATGATGCTGAGCGAGAAAGTATCAAAAGAAGTGTTTAATAGCGGCACGACACATTAATGTTATGTGGCATCAATGATGAGTGCAACAACTGAGAAACATGCACCGCCAGCGCAGGACCGTAACGGAGAAATTGGAATTAGTTAAATCGCGGGTGATTAGCTGAAAATAAAAAAAATAGCTTAGATGAAAGTCTTTTTAGTACCGCCTCTCGGGAAAACTTCTTGCTTTGTTTTGATTTTAAAGAAGTAGATATTTTGAAAATTAACAAACCTTTAAAAGTGTAATTGATTTTTTTTGACGCTGAAAGCGAATACTACATATATTCCCCAAATTCAGGTATTTTTTTGGTCATGTGTTGCACCTTTTCGTGTGTTTTATTTGTTTTAGTCGTGCCCTGCATGTCGTAAGATTATTTCATTCAGTTTCATGTCTTGTGTTTACTGTCTAAATCTAAATCGTGAGAGCGTAGTCACGGCCATTGTCAAGTAACAAACAACTTCCGGGATTGGACCGTGTCATTATTGACGTCGAAGAACTCAACGTTTCGCCCACTTTCGTAAGGAGCTTCACCAGGAGGAAAGGCAAAAGAGCACGGTAACTCAACGTGTAAACCACGCCAGAGACGAAACTCGTTTGCAAGGGAAGGGATAGAAGATCACGGTAACTCAACGTGTAAACCACGCCAGAGGCGAAACTCTTCTAAGAAGCCCCTTACGAAAGTGGGCGAAACGTTAAGTTCTTTGACCTCTATAATGACACGGTCCAATCCCGGAAGTTGTGTGTTACTTAATAAAAATTACTTATTTCTATATCCATAATTACAATTGTAAAATATGAGAAATGTAGGGGGATAGGGGGGGGGGGCTTTGATGTGAGTAAGGGTAGAGGAGTTCACAGCATTTGATAGCAGTTGTTGTTATATAGATGATATGTTAATTTCGTTTCACTAAGTTTCTAAGGGGACTGGACATTTCGCCGAATACCCACAACACCGAAAGATGAGGAGAGGCACTGGGTCAAACCATCCCCCCCCCCCCCCCATCTCCGAAAACTGTTCAGGGACCCACTACGCCGAAAGACGCCCATGAAGCCGTACGATATGCAGAGACATTATACCGAAAGACAAAACGCCGACCATCTATAAAGTAAAACAAACGATCAAAGGTTGCAACCAACCTAAACAAGCTAGAACGAGACACAGCATCTTTAAACCACTACAAAAGATTGACATTGTGTCCACGATCGGCATTGTGCCCATCCAAATTTTTCGACGTAGTGTCCGTGGACAGTTTTCGGCGGTGTGGGTATCGTTCGGTGAGGGACACTACTCTTCAACTTTCGGCATCGTGGGCATTCGGCCAAGTGTTCAGGCCCTGATATAGGTCTAGGACAATTCGCCGAATTATTGAACTCGCCGAAGAATAGCAAACAATTCATGGAAAGACTCGAAGAGAGTTAATTTCACTTCTAAATCAAACGTAGTAAAGCGGATATCATTAAGGAAGATATAAGAAAACAAACATCAGAATTTTACATCACAAGCATGATTGCATTTCTATTATACGAGAGCGTTTTCTTTATTACAAGGGAAGGGATTTCTTGTTGTATGACATATAAAAGGATTTAAATAAATTCAATAGCAATATTCACGTTAAACAAATATCTACAGTTTAAAAAAATGAAAACAAACATCGTAACGGTACTATATCAGTTCACTCAAGTAAACATCCTATATAAAAGTTGTGATTAAATGTTGCTTATAATTTGGGTCGTTGAAGAAAATCACGCCATTCATGAAAAGACAGTTACATGTTTATACTAAAATAACTAAACTGGTAATACTTCTAATGATCAACGGGGTAAAGCTGTAGCCCTTACGTAAACTAAAAAGAACATTACCAATTACCACATCTTACATAAATATACAGTATATTTTCTAATTCCAATTATAAGAAGATTATTCTATATGCAAATAACTGCCAGGTCAAATAGATAAATTTGGGGTAATCTCTGTAACAAAGGGAGAAACTGAAGAGTGTAACGTTTGTAGACTTAATCTTCAACGTTGAATATAATCAAGACTCTTTTTTTCAGTGTAGGAAGATGTTCTAAATTTCTAAATCATCTGTAGTTGGTGAGGAATTCCAATGGTTTGCACACCCAGTTGTGTTAAGTAAACTACAAGATGAAAAATGTCATAACTTTGGACAGTACGTCCGAACTGAAAAAATTAAATGACTCGGAATGAACGTTAAAAACGAATTTCAGAAAAGTAAAAATGGTCGATATACCAGAATCGTCCCCTGTACCCTGATTGAGGTCCACTCTAAATATACATTTTCAATCAACACGTATAAACTTGGCGGCTTTTAATAAACACACCTGAATGCGGCTCTGTTAATTTTATATGACCAAGTATCCGGAGGGTACCATTGAAAGGCGGGCGGCAACTGCTTTGAAGCCCAACGGCGGTCAGTTATACCGCGGTTGCTGACCTTCGCAGCCCATCAACCCAGGGGTTCTCAAACCGAATCCTGCGGCTCAATACGTTAGACGATAAATTACAATCACCGTAGCCTCCTACTATAATAGTTACTACTCCCCTGCATTCCGCGTTGATTAGGACGTGATTTGTGAAATTCTACGAAACAAAATCTCGAATAAATTGCGGGGTCCCTCGTGGGTTGCTCCTTGGAAGAAGAGTTTGAAAATTGCTGCTTTTCAGCTGGCAATTTAACGACTACTATAAGTTTCGTTTTTATGCAGTTTTTTGTTCGGTTGTTTACTAACACAAAGCGGCGGATACTACAAACGCTGAATTATTAAATCCATAAAATAATTTAATTTTATAATGAAGAAACAAAAAGACGGGGAATTGAACTAGCATGCTTTATTTAACACTTGCGTTGTGCTTCGCACCTGTGTCCCATTATCTATTGCTTTTCTCCCCTAATAAGGTTCCCCTAAGGGCAGCCAGCGCCATCTAATCAGACGTTACTAAAACACCCCCTACAAATGTGCACTCCCGCCTTTCGGTGGTGATATACACTTTTAGGTTTGTAACGCAGCTCCCTCTAAAACAGTGTTTCTTAACCTTTTCAAGATGCGACCCAAATTTAATTTAGCATGGTATAGCGACCCACAAGGCAAATTCATCTATGCATCGATTTTGCACAGGTTTCTTCTTTATTTTCTGTAATTACAACAAGACAAACGCCAAACTTACAAACATTATGTAAGGTTGTACCGAATAAAGCATTTCCCGTATATTAGGGTTGCTTTTCCCTGATATTTAACTAAGCTTCAGGTAAGGTCTTTTATATTCTGCATAAATTCCAACACAGTATATCATCATTTGACACTTCGTTTAACAGTCTATAGATTACTGTGGTTGCACAGTAAGTTTATTCGAAGTATCGAATTTAAAAATTTAGGTTAAATGTCCCACACATGTATGTAAAAAAGGTATTGGCATTGATAAATGTAAAAAAATGAAATAAGAGTGTCATAAATCTCAACACTTATAGACGAGTGCTTAAATGTGTTTTAGACTTTGCATTTGCTTTCCTTTTAATGAATCGCCTTTGCGTACTACCATGTGTTCAAAAAGAAATTACATAAGGGTTGGCCATGGAAAGCAAAACTAATGTCTACAGGAAGCTTTACAGACAGCAAACTTTAGAATTTCCATAGCAGATTATTATTATAAACTTATGACAACATCAATGACAGTTAATAAATTCTAAAGTTTGTTGCTTACATTACTTTTAGTTTCCATGGCCAACCCTTATGTAATTTCTTTTTGAACACACCGTATTCTTAATTCTTAGCGAACTTCGTAATCGAGATTTGGAACCAATTAACTACTTAGGTGGCCTACCTCCAATCAAAATAGTTTTCGTATATTTCAAATTGAATTGTAAATAAATAGCTACATAAGCCTATAGTAGCAAAGTTGCTGCCACTGCCGTTAGGTGGCGCAAAAAGAGACACAGCATCCTGTAGCAGTAAAGTTTGGCGATTGTCGTTAGCTGGCGCTGAAACCGTGACGCATGAAAGCAGGCAGGAACAACATACGTTTACGCATAAGGATTATTTATTTCCGTAATGGTTATTTTAGAGCTAAACTATGAGGTTGCTTTTGTTGAAAACAGCACATGCATGTGCTATAGAACAAAAATCTCGATTTCCCCAGATTAGACAAACTTCATAGAAAAAGTTTATAATATAAAAAAATAAATGTAACTTGTTAAGAAACCCTCCTATATAATAAGAAACAAGAATGTTATTTAATCAAAACCTCAATATTGGTTATGTAGATTTCTTTAATATAATAGTGTATGTTGACAGTTTAGTTCATAATTCAATAGCCCTTGTGGCATAATTTGACTTGGGTAAAATTTGAAAAGTAATTTAGGAGAATATTAGTCAAAAATAATTTAGAATGTATGATTTTTGATGATAAATAAAAAGCATATAGTCGTGAAATATACTTTAATTTAAATTTGAAGTAAATTTAAAAAATTATTAAACGTTTCGCCACTTTTGATGGCTTCATCAGTAATTTAAAAGTACAATATAATTGTAATAAACTTTTAAATTACTGATAAAGCCATCAAAAGTGGCGAAACGTTTAATAATTTTTTAAATTTACTTCAAATTTAAATTACAGTATATTTCACGACTTATGATTTTTATTTATCATCAAAAATCATACATTTTAAAGTATTTTTGACTAATATTCTCCTAAATTACTTTTCATAACTTTCAGTGTTTCAGGTGAGTAATAATTAGACATTACATGTTTTAATTTATTTATCATAAATCTTGTCTTTCAGAAGCATTTTAATCCACTCTTCTATATATAATATTGGTCTAACCTTTTTATGACGATCTCTGTTACTTAGAAGTTCTCTGCTACAGGTAAGGGGTAAGGGATGCACTTCTACAGGTTCACTGCAACTCCTTCCGTTATTTGCACCATACTCAAGGATGCTGACACTCCCATTAGTAGGTACGTGCTAAATGACACTACGTTATTTATCAAATTTCACTTTAACATGCAATTATTTAATCATTTATGATTGAATACAATATAATTTATTAAAACACACCCATTCCTTATGGAGCATACACTGTTTGTTATTTTTATATAACTTCACTGAGAACCAAGGCTACTATCATATACCTGGTTACTGTTTAAATTTTGACACCTTTTAATTTAAATTGAGACCATTAAAAATACTAAATTAACTTAATACATATTAATATATATACATCGAATGTACAGGGTGTACACAAATTGAAAAAGCCGGTTGGGGCATTTTTGCTGAGTAGACTTTTGGTGAGCATTAAATAAAAATTGTCCCATATTATGCCGACTTTTTGATGGTCACTGTGTATATACTAACAAATTATACATATGTACATGTATTGATAATTATCGATATAGTAGCCATATGTATATTTATCGATATTTGTCCAGAAATATCGATAACTATCGATATTAAACGATAACTATCGATATTTAACGATATTAATCGATAACTATCGATATACAGTGTGTCTACTTAAGTTAGCGCCATATGGAAAACTGTGTTATTATAAGTTTTACGAAAAAAGTAAATCTTTATAAAAATCTCTGCTTTCGAAAACAATAATATTCAGCTATTCACATTTGACATCGCATGTACAGGATGTCCACAAATTGAAAAAGTTCGATAGGAATTTTTTGACCACTTCAATTTTAAATTAAATTTTGCAAATCCTACTTGTAAAACACGTTATCTTTTATCTTAATTAAACAGTCATCATACTTCAAATGTTTATTGCTGATCCGTAACCTTTTACCGACGCATGCTACTGAATAATATGTAACAAGATAATTAATAAATACTAAACATTTTGTTTATTTACATGCATTTTAAAATGTTACAGATAGGCGATTCAACATTTGAAATATGATGACTGTTTAATTAAGATAAAAGATAGCGTGTTTTACAAGTAGGATTTGCAAAATTTAATTTAAAATTGAAGTAGTCAAAAAATTCCTATCGAACTTGTTCAATTTGTGAACACCCTGTACATTCGATGTCAAATGTGAATAGCTGAATATTATTGTTTTCGAAAGCAGAGATTTTTACAAAGAATTACTTTTTTCGTAAAACTTATAATAACAAAGTTTTCCATATGGCGCCAACTTAAGTAGACACACTGTATATCGATAGTTATCGATTAATATCGTTAAATATCGATAGTTATCGTATAATATCGATAGTTATCGATATTTCTGGACAAATATCGATAAATATACATATGGCTACTATATCGATAATTATCAATACATGTACATATGTATACTTTGTTAGTAGATACACAGTGACCATCAAAAAGTCGGCATAATATGGGACAATTTTTTATTTAATGCTCACCAAAAATGCCCCAACCGGCTACTGCGCTAATAACCCGAACACAAACCCTAAACACGATACAAAATAAACAAGCAAATGCTTCAATAACATAAACCCAGCAGAAAGAAGGACGAGTTCAAAATGACGCGTAGCAAATCTTAAGGAATTTATGAGTGACTACTAAAGCAAATGTAACTCAGCATCAAATATCGATAAATATCAATAAATAACTATCAATATTTATCGATATGTGCAAAACCTGGAAATACTAAATTTAATATCGATATATCGATACATCGATATTTAAAGAAGGGTATATCTATAAACCATATATCGATATATCGTTATTTTCTCCAAGCCCTAGTCTACAGAGCTGCACATTAAAAGTCCACATGGTACACGCACACTTTTCCATATCCGTTACTATCTTGTCCAACCAAATTCCATCTTAAGGCTCATAAGGAGAGAGACTTGAACTTGTGATTACTCTTACGTAACTTTAAATAAGCAACCATCCTTACGCTTGTAACTCGGCGGTTTGACTCACACTAGGTACCTGCATTCCTAAACGATAATGACCTTTCTTGGAAAAGGATTAGTTTGCCGATCACCGGAATGTTTCAAAAATAGTTTTTCTAGCCATTGGCAGGCAGTGTCGTGAATAAGTATACAATATACATTCTCCATAGCTAAATGCAATACCAATATATTAACAAATTCATATTTTGAAACACTGAAAGATGTTTACTAATGTTGTTTAATTATAATATGGTTTTGTCTCTTGCACTCTTTTTCTACGTATTATTTCTGTGTATTATTTATTGGACTAAATTAAATCAACTAATGCAATAATAAATATTATACACCAAGTGAATTAAACATATGTTTATTCACGTAAAGATGTTGAACTTACGAGCACGTAGTGCGAGTGAAATCATATCTTTGAGTTAATAAATGTTTAATTGACGTGGCGTATATATGTTTTTATTCAATTTTGACAGTTTAAAGTGACATTATTAACTCCATAACAACCTTCATAAACACTCTATGATTCACAAGAGAAATAAAAGCGTTTTAATTCACTAGTAGTCCAGTCTGTAGAGACGAAAAAATGCCTTTGCTCAACAAAAAATGGAGTATGAACGGTTTTTATATATGTTGTTCAGGTCGGGATCCTGATGAAAAATCCAAGTTTTCGACCTTGGAGGGGCGCCGCGCGAGCCGCCATCTTGGATTAAAGGTGCTAAAAACTGTTTTTTTCCAACTAGCTCCGCAACGGTTGATCCAACGCCAAAAAAGTTCAATATAAAGTTAAAGGAAACAAGATTGTTGACATTTTTTGTATATTAAATTTTGTTGTAAGTGTAATATGTAACGAGTTACAGCGGCCGAAAGTTGAACATTTCACCAAAATATCGTTAAACTTTATTTTTGTTGGTACATTTTGTAAGAACAAGTTACACTATATTGTTTGTAATATGTTTCTACATCAGAATGGTGTTCTATAGAGAAATACAAAGTATGATCAAAAATTAGTTTCATCTAGTATAGCTATGGAATAGTTCTTAATTTATAAACGCAACTATAAGTCACTTATATACTCGCACATGCAGTCGTTGTTTTTGATAGATATCGGTTTGATGGTGACAAAAAAATACCAAGACTGCAGAAAGACTTCTCCGATCGAAAAAGCAGCTGTCTGCGGATGTTATTTTGGATGAAACAACGCCGGTTCTAGTTTCCCAAGAACGATTTCTAGCAAACGCAAAGAATCAAGTCCGTCTGATTTCGATGCTGTAAAAACATTCGAACATTACTGTATTACAGTTAAGCACGCTGAAGAAAATGCTGATGTGTTGATTGTCAACACGGCGATTATTTTGTGCTCAACATTTGATGCTGTTTTCGCCAATGGAGAAGACGTCGATTTTCTAGTTCTGCTGACGATATGAGCAACATTTACCTTCGCAAACCTGGGAGAGGCAAAATTGTTGAAAGAGTGTATTCTGCAAATAGTTTTAAATATGAAAAATCTGGTGTGATACACTCACACAACTTCCTTTTACAGTGATCTTATAATTAGTCAAAAATTTCATTTTTAATTTTTAAGCATTTGTCAAAAATTTTCAAAAATTACAAATTCTACAAAAACGGTACAAAATAGAGCGTTAGTTGAAGAGACAAATTTTCTCTAAGATTTTAAGCTGAATTCAAAAATGTAATAATATACCGGGTGTTCTATTTAAAATAGGAGTTAATAAAAAAAATCGAAAAAAACTATAAAATCACAAGAGTAAACACCTACTTCCGGTTATGCGATTTTCTTCAAAAGCTTGCGGTCTAATCTACATGGTACACAAAACTTATATATGAAGTTTTTGAGATATTCTGTTCACAGCCAGACAGACAGACACACAGACAGACCAATGACAAAAAATATGTTTTTTGGGTTCAGGGGACTCTAAAACGTGAAGATCTGTTGAAAACTCAATTTCGAATTTTTGGGGTAAATCCAATACTTTCTTTATCGTAAAAGGAAGTAAAAAGCAGCTGAGAACATTTTGTTTCTCCATGCGTTTAGTGGCTGCGACACAACGTCGTCCGTCTACAACCAAGGAAAAATTTTTTTTTCCCTTACCAGAAAAGCACAAAACTAAATGACACTATAGGCATATTCAAACATTACGATTCCAAACCAGATGATATCGCAGATGCTGAAGCACGCTTTCTCGTTGCTTTGTATGGTGGCTACATGGAAGAAAATACCTTGGAAGAAGTCCGTTACCAAGAAATTCAAGTGCAAGAATCACGTTTAATTTTGCTTCTTTGCTACCAACGAAGGACGCTGCACGGTATCACGCATTTAGGACGTATCACCAGATCCAACAGTGGTATGTAATTGAAAAAAAAATCACGAGACTGCGGCTGAAAAGTTGGCACGAATGGACTCACGCCAGTAACAATGACAGAGAATCCATCACCCGAGACTTTATTAAAATTAATTTCATGCCGTTGTAAAAAAGGATGCCGCGGAGCATGTGGCTGCAGGAAAAGTGGGATGAAGTGCTCTATTCTGTGTAGATCCTGTAATGGCCAATCATGTGCAAATGCACCAGAAGTTCACATCGAGAATGGGGACGAAGATGAGGACATTTCATCACTGGAAGTCCCAAGTCTCAGGAGCAATTACTTCGAAGATAACATTGAGGATAAAGAATCTTATGGAGACGTCAACATCTACCGACCGGGGCCTTCAAAAATTAAAAAAAACAAACTAAATAGTATAATCGCGAACACGAAACATCACTAAACTGGAGCATCTATGGTTTGGGCCTACTGGGGATACCACAATAAAAAGAGCGCCTATAACTCTACCTCATGGTGATGTGGGAATGAGTTTACTATACGTTTATCAAATTATTATAACTACCTAACGAATAGCCAGAAATAATACAAGAAAACATTTTAAAAATGAGAAATTACACATTTTAGTAGAGAAATGTTCATCTTTCCGCCGGTGTAACTCCTTTCATATTAGACTTATAAAAAATAGTTATATACAAAAAATGTCAAGAAGCTTGTCTTCTTTAACTTTGAATTAGACTTTCTTGGCGTAGGATCAACCGTTGCGGAGTCATTTGGAAAAAGCCAGTTTTTAGCACCTTTAATCCAAGGTGGCTGCTCGCGCGGCGACCCTCCAAGGTCGATAACTTGGATTTTTTATTAGGATCTCGACCTAAACAACATATATAAAAATCGTTTATACTCCATTTTTTGTAAGGCAAAAACCTCTACTGACTGGACTATAGAGATTTAAAAACGTTTCAATGAAGAACAACATATTTTTATGATTTCTACAAATACTTACATTCAATTATTCTTTCTCTTGGTAGTGTGTAATATACAATTATCTTAATTTGAATATTTTTAATGTCATTTATTTCCAATTTTGTGTATAGCTGTAAGCAGGAGACAAACGTCACTTTGACGTTTGGCACACAGTAAGGGTGCTGTTTTATTTGTTGTTTGATAAGTGATTTAAGAGCAGGAGGCGCTATAAATTTGAATGTTTTTAAATTTTTTATTCAAAATTTCGTCAAAATTGAATAAAAACATATATACGCCACGTGTATTAAACATTTATTAACTCAAAATTATTACTGATAATAGCCCACCCTATCTCACAAATAAAATTAAATATCGTACAGACGTGCACAATTTGAATTTGAGACATAGGGGTTTAATAACACCTCCAATTCGACGTACTGAATATTTTAAGCGGTCTTTTTCTTATAATATTTACAAATTGTATAATACTTTACCTGCTAATTTTAAGGTACTTTCCTTACCGTCCTTTAAGCGTCATATGACTCAGTGGTTATTTCAATTATTTCAATAAATTTTAAAAAAACATTGTTTCATTCCCATGTGGGCTCCAATAGTACATTTTAATAGTCGTCAAAATTAAAATATTATCACCAAGGCATTAGGTATTGTTATTGTTATTCTGTTATGCGCACTGTCCTCAACTGTATAGTTTATTAGTTTGTATTTATGTGAATATAACCTGGATTTTTTATTTTTTGTTATTTATGTTTGACATGTCGAATCACGGTGGTGGGTTAGAGCAGGGGTATTCCATCTGGAGTACCATCTGATCACCATCGTATTTCCTGTAATAATAATTATTTATTTATATATTTATATATTTCTGTTGCTTTATGTACACTCATAACTATTATTGGAAATAAACATTATTATTATTATTATTATTATCTCACTCGCACTGCGTGCTCGTGAGCCCAAAATCTTTTCGTGAATAAACATATGTTTAATTCACTTGGTGTATAATATTTATTATTCAATTTTGACGAAATTTTGAATAAAAATAAAAAAATATTCAAATTAAGATATAAATTTACCCATTCATCGGCGATTTGATCTAAATTTTAGTAATTATAGGTATATTACACACTACCAAGAGAAAGAATCATTTAATGTAAATATTTGTAGAAATAATAAAAATATATCTATTGTTCTTCATTGACACTTTTTTAATTCTCTAGTGAATTAAAACACTTTTATTTCACTTGTGAATCATAGACTGTTTATGAAGGTTGTTATAGAGTTAATAATGTCACTTTAAACTGACAAAATTGAATAAAATACAATTTCTGAAATTTTTTTAGGTATCTACGATCATTCGGACTGCATGATAATAAAAAATATATATCTTTTGGCCTAATAGTAACAGAGTTGAATTCATTTTGCATGTACTAAAATTCCGTAAGAATCGACAATAATTTATAAAATGATTAATCAAGTAAATCAATTTTAATAAATCACTTGTAAGCTCACAATAATATTACCGTTTTTCATTATTCATTATTGTTGTATTTCAACATGTACCTACACTTGCTTTCAAAACTTTCGCGTACACATTCAAAATTAAGTAACAGCGATTTTGCAAAATTTTAACTGTTTGAACGGGTAATTTTGAGATTAGGTTAAAAATGACATTGACAGCATGTACTCTGTCAGTCGAGGCATTTTGACTTTTCAAAAATTTAAATGTCAGAGTTGATTAATTACAACCCTGATTTAATACAGCGAAAAGTTGGTGTACGCGAAAGTTTTGAAAGCAAGTGTACATGTTTATATTCAGATGCATGGTGTTTGAATTGCAAACTTTTCAATAAATTTAAATCTGGCGTTGATAATAACCATATATCAAAAAGCAGCAGCAATAAATAGTTATTTTTAAAATTTCATTTAAAAATGTAGGCTTTTTCAAATTACTTTCAAATTAATTTCGGTGTTTGTTTTTTCACTCAGTGAAAAAAAGTGACACTGCTTTTAATTTAGGAATGAACGATTTTAAATAGAGGTTTCCTTAGTTACGGGAACTGATCAAAGCACGTGACTAAAATGAATGCAACTAAAATTCTATACAAAATAGGCTTGGATTTGAATGTATAATGAAATTTTAAAAAAATTTATGGACAACTCGTGTTAGCGCGCTTATTCCCTCCACACTTGTGAAAAAAAGTTGCATTTCTAACACTTGTGGTCTAATAGTTATTCATTAAATATTCAAATCCAAGCCCTTTTGTATAGAATTGTATTTGCCTTCATTTTAGTCAAGTGCGTTGGCCAGTTCTGGTAACTAAGGAAACGTCTATTTAAAATCGTTCATTTCTAAATTAAAAGCAGTCACTTTTTTCACTGAGTGAAAAAAAGTGGCACTTCACACACTGAAATTAATTAAAAAAAGCCAACCTACTTTTTTAAATGAAATATAAAAAAAATATTATCTCGTGATACCATGACAGACATCTCATTTTCCAGTTGAACGTTTGGAAAATTAGAAAATTGTTATTTATAATAGATCGGGGTAGATGAACTCGGTAAAGCTCGTTCTTCCAGATTTATTGAATTTTTGTATGGATTTGATATTCTTATGCTTCAATTTGACAAATAAAAAATATAAGTGTTATAATAAGCCGTTTCTAATCCAACTGACCAATGTTAAACGGTGTGTTAATGATTGCGACAAAAACATTTAATTTCGATTTTGTTACGTCACGTCATTATATAATTATAACCATTAATTCTTTGTGATTAAAACAAAAACAAAAATTCATATGAGCATCTTATTCATAATTTAATTTCCTATCGATTTACTTAGAAATATAGAGGGCGTACTATTCGAAAAACAACATTTGATATTTTTGAGAATAAAATAATTACACTATTTCATACATTATTGCTTTTATATACATAACTACCAATAGAAAATTGTATCAGATTATTTCAGACTGTGGAATAATTTGATAAAAAAGCCGCTGTCGTACTCGGCCAATTTATATTGAAGCAATAAATACTCATATACCTACTTTGACAAAAATTTTCGGCAATTCGTCGACCGCTCGCGGTATTGTATGTATATGAAAATTCTCAGGAAGTCATGAGTAGTTTTTTATATTTTGTATATATGACGAAAATAAACAATATCATGCTCTCAGTACCTACGAGTAAATAAAAAATATTGGAGTGGAAATATTTCGCCCCTAGATGCAGTTAATCAGCGGAAAATAGATTACTGACATTACTGTACTGTAGAGAATAACGGAATTCTTCTGAAACGGAATCACAATTATTATTACCAGGTGCAAGGTTTAGTGCATATAACCAAGCGAGAACTCTGTTATTTTGTGATCTATACCAAGGAAGGATTACACGTAGAAGAGATTAAAAGGTAAATTTTAAATCACACGTAGGTACTTGAATTTTCATGTCATATCTTTATTAATAAAAATGTGGCGTTTCGGCAATTCAAATGTTTGAATCAAAACTAGACATACCGTTTTTAATTTTTTTGTCTCATCGGTATTATTGTAAATAAACAAAGAAACAATTTTATCCTGGTGTGTTTCCAGAACTATAATATGAACTGGATTTAAAAAAATATATATGTAGTTAAATGGTGTATTTATTTTATAGTTAACGTTTGTTCTATATGTTATAGAGATGACAGATAGAAAGAACAAATGGCAAAGAAGCTTAGCGAATTTTATATGCAATCGTTCTTACCCGAGTTAATCGACTCCAGAAGGTGTCGTCAGCAATGTATACGAGATGTTTACATAAGCTGTTAAAGAGCTTATCGCATTTTTATTCATATGACTACTTACGTGCCAAATCTCAATTTATATTCATTCATTCATTCATGATCCATAGCCTCATTTACCTTTCTGTGTCGAGGACCATTCATACTATATATATTATATTTTTGTTTTATACATTACATTTGTAGTATACATTACAATAAATTTCATACATTATAAGTACCTACATGCTTTTAATTTTTACTTTACGCATTGGTTTCTATATGAAACTTTTTTTTTCTGCGATCTCGTGGTATATACCTATGTTTATTATAATCCAAACATGTCTTTACCTCCTGGGTTATGTTAAAACGTTTTTACTATAAATCAAAATTCTATTGTTATTCCTTACCTCAACTGTGATCTGATACTAAGATAACAGTAAGTGCATCACTATTTCAGAAAAAGATGAGCTTAGTTGATAGACGTTTTCTAGAAACCAGAAAGAGAAAGCGACTTATAAGTTTCTGCCATGTTGTGGTTTGCCTCTGTATTAATGACTTACATTACATCATCCTTAACATACACACAGAAATTGCGGGTGATAACAAAAGTTTAAAATGTTTATCGATATTTATTGTCAGTCTAAATATGTGCAGAATTAACCTTTCTTGTCAACTAGTTTTTGGAAAGTATTGATTTTTGATTAAAAATTAATATCACCAACAAACCTTCTGTTATTAGCTGGGGCTTTTAGAGCACATGAGAACCTACAAAACTAATGAGCCATTTAGCCCACTAATCTATTTTTATATTTCAAGCAAAATCAAGCATTTACTTTTAAAAACACTACAAGATAAGTATCACTTTAACAGATTATGTCAATTAGCTCATAATCCCTCTGCAGGTAGAAAGTTTTACGGCGGCTTGTTATATTAGTTGCCTAACCGACAACGACGTAGGCCGTAGAATAGGTAAATAAAATAATCTAAAATAATTTTTTTAACAAAATTGTGAGGCCTAACAAAGAGATACAGTATTTCTCGAAAAACTTTTTGTTTAATAATAGATACAGAATTTGACTAGTATGTAAAATTTTTTAAAGGAGACTTTAGGTTTTAAAATATTTGACATGAAATAATAATAAGAAAATCGTAATAATTAATTATCTGTGTCCTTTAGATCAAATAACTTCATACTGGTCAAATTTGATTGATTTAAAGAATTCTTTACTGCAGGGAGGCCTACTTAGAATTTATTGCTGAAGTCAAGAAAGTAAAAACAAGTTTCGTCTCTTTTGGAATAATTTAGCACTGTATAATTGGTTGCGAACATGACTCCTTAGAAGCCTTAACACTTTCCTTTCTTAATTTCACTCTACCTTGTTTATGCTTGTTTCTTGCAGGTCATCCGGCTGTTGTACGTGCATTTACTGTTTCGTTAAACTATCTACCATATTATGAGAATGAACAGAAAATAAAGTGGATCATCGTCACTTTCCAATGAAAAGAAATTTCGAATTTTTGGGGCGAATCCAATAGTGAAATTGCGTTATGATTTCAACGTGCATTAATTGCGTCTTTCGTTGTGCCAATTTATAAAAAATAAATGTTGTTTCTTTTGTTTAGCGGGTCTACTTTATTAACCGATCTTTGGTAGTTTCGTGTTATTTGAGATTTACAGTTATGCGACCAGCGACCACCATTCGTTCCTATTTGTGTCGCATAATCGATACAGTACCTTGAAATTATGTAATACATTTATTTGTTTTAAACAATAAACATACACAAACATGTTTTAAACAATGCATACATGTCCATAGATATAACTGAAACTCTGCGTTATAAAACTGCTTGAAAGATCTTTTAGAACTATAGCGAACCAGAAGGAAGGAAAGACATAGAATTAATAAAATATATTAAGTCTTAAAGGACCATAAAAAAACATTTGGTAAAATACTGGTTTTTTCGGGCAGTGAAAATAAATAATATACTATCGAGGACGGTAATATATGTGTGTAATAAGTAATAACTTGTTATTCTATTTTGTGTAGCTCTCATAATGTATATTAAATCTTAGTTAATTCAGTTTAAATCTTAGTTAATTCACGTTCGAGTGAATAAACCTGTTCAAATTTCAACAACGTTGTGGGTTACGAAATTTATTGTTTAGTGGTTCTCACTTGGCAACGAGGACAAACAATACAACACGCCAAAAACAACGCAAATAAAGCATATCTAGAATAATAATTGTATATTTTACAAGCAGCTTGGGCGATTGAGCGGGTTAAGGCCTAGCTTAGCAACCAGGTGGACATGGGTTCAAGTCTGGGCGTAGTCCAAATTTTTTTTGAACGATAATGAACTTGAATTTATTAGTTAAATTAGCTTTACATTAGATTAAGGTTTGTTGATAAATGGAAAATACATAAAGGAAGCTTTATTTAAACAAAAAAAATCGATAAAAATTAAAAACTCTGATTATACCATTTTTTAGATTTTAGTTTCCACGTAGAAATTTGTATTTAGGGATGATATAAACATACAATAACACTAGATTAATTAATATATCAGTTTTTTAAGTAACGTCCGAAATTGAGAGACAAAGTAAAAAACATATAAAAATATATTGCTTATGTAAGAGTTTCGGCATGAACCAAACGTGGGAGTTATTGTTTGAGAAGCATTTTTTTAAATAAGAACATTGGTTTTGGCGCCTACTTTAAAATTAATTTGGAGCACTAACCTTACGACTTCTTTGAAAAGTAAAATTAAACAAACTTGCATTTTGTAGACTTTACAGTAGCTTAACGATGCGGTTTGCCTTCATTTTACTAGCATCTAAAGAGAGATTTGGCTATTTAACTGGAACAGTGACTCCGAAATCTTGTACGTTCAATATACTTAAATTTTTAGTACAATTTGGGGGAAAAGTTGTATGTGACAACTTGTTAAAGGCGGTTGAATATGTTTTCTAAATAAGTGCAGTTAGTTATGTGACTTGGAAAAATATTACACGACCTTCCCGCAATAGATTGACGACCCAAAGGTTTTGAAACGCTGCTCTAAAAGCTTCAATATAAAACTCAACATCTGTTCTATTTTTTATTAATTGATTTTTATTTCCATTTCGTTTAAGCACCCAACATCAAAAGAAATGGCATATCTACTTTGTCCGCAAACAACAGAAGTAACAATTATTAATTGTTATAGAGCACACGTTTTTATAAACATACTTAATACTTAAATCCACTGTTTTAACTAATATATGATCATAACAAAAAAAGAGCAATAATACAATGTAATTTTATAATTAGCTCCGGTCACGATCATGTTCCTTAAAACAACTCGCGTGAGAATGTAGTCCCACGGACGGAAATGTGAATTTCTAAAATTTCCTGGATGAGATGGATTGGCAACAAACAAAAATGAAGATGAAGTTCGGAGAGATAAACCCCGAGACGAAGTAGTTTCCGAAAATACGCCAGATTCCTGCAGGAGGCAAGGAATCCGTTAAGTAATTATATGCATAATATTAGAAACTTTTTCATTTTCTCACATCAAAGCGGGACTTCTTCAGTGATTAAGATCTGGTATCTTCGAGCGCTTTGAAGTCGGAATTGACTGCATATTTCTATCTTAGTAGTTCAAGTTCCGCAACAGGTGCATCAAAGTCGGACGCGAAAGGGGACATTAAAGCTCGAATTTATATTTTCATTCAGGAGTTCCCATCTAGTTCAAAGATGCCCCGCAAAACAAAGAGCCTTTTTATATCGGCGTAAAGCATGTCTCCGTCTGGTTTTATGTTAATGGCTCCATAAATTAACATCAAATTCGCTATTGCGGAGAAGAATCTCAGCGCGTCACTACGCTCCTGGTTTGTGCGTTGAACGCCGTCCAACATTTATAAGTTACACTTGTTTTAGTACGGAGACATTTCGTTACGTCGTAAACAGTTTCGTAAAGTGCATTATGAACAGGAATTATTGCTTCTCGAGTGCTTATACCAGAACCTTTTGAAGATTCATTCCCGTTTTTTCTATATTGAATATTTATAGTTCCTTTCAAGTAGCGCTATTTTAAATAAAAATTACATCAACAAACTATACTAAACACGCAAAAGCCCAGATACAAATAATTATTAAACAATAATTATATGTATGGGTATTTATTGCTATCAGCACCAAGTACGTTGTTTTAGGAGGCGAATACAAACTAACACCAACTAATTGCACTGTGGAATAATTTCTAATCGTTCAAGGTAGTTTTGATAAAACTGAGTTCTTTATAGTTTTAATCAGCGTACATACATCATAGTAATTAACGTTATGATATGTTTTTTAATTAACGTATTTAGAGAGGTAACCCAGTCTTAACATTCGAGCGAGCGTAGCGAAGCAAGAGTGGTAATTTATGTGAGAAATGTTAAGACGGTTACCCCTCAAAATGCGTTCATTAGTTTATTGTTCATTCAGGCAATAATTTTGAATCAATAATAATTACTAAAAACTGCTAAATCGAAATCGGACTATCATGAATATGTGTGATGTTGCTATAGTGCCTGTCGTAAACAAAATAAAAATCTTAAAATGGAAACTCAAAACGAGTTCCTTGTTATCCCGGATGAAATTAAAAAGATTGCCGCCTCCGCCACGGAGAAAATTGTCCCTTCGAGTGGATGCATGTTAAATGTATCTTAACATTCCAGGACGCGATCATGTTAAACACTGTTTAACAATGCGAACAATAAAACAAGTAAAGACACTCAAGCCAAATGTTGAAACCTGTCTAAAGTGCCTGGGACAGTAACTCGGGGGGTGTATCTAAGCTTGACTATCAGATGGCAGTTCTATAGGGATAAAGTCCACTTGTCGACTTGTCCCTATAGATTTAGTTGGCCTTGCTACCAATCAGAGCCAGCTACTGGCTCTGCTACTAATCGTATGTGATAAAGTAGTGGCGCCATCTGTTAGCACTATCGAAAAGTCCCCCCCTTCCCCTCCAAGAGCCGTTCTTCCAAATCGGCATTTTGACATCAAAGGAACCGACACTGAGTGTCTCTACTTGTTTGATTTATGTACGCTGGTTTTAACAATTAAAGAAAATCGTGCCATATACAGAGTGGGCCACGAAACGTTGCACCCCGTAACTCTCAAGACTGCAACCCAACTTGCACATATCATGGCAACACAGATACTCAATATTTATCTAAAATACATACCGATCAGAGTTGTTACTGAAACTTTCACTTATAATACCATGAGTAGTCAAAGTTATGTCGAATATTTTTGCTGTGGTATCACGAATGTCCATTGCGCTTAGGTTCGATTAGGACGAGTGCGTTAGCCGATTTCTCGTATTTTAATGACGATTTCGACGTTCTTCACTGCCGATTTCAAAAAAACATCTTTTTGTACTTATTTTCATCACTTATTTTCATCATGATTCTAATTTTAAAGCTTAAACAAAGCACGAGTAATTTTTATTTTATGAATATGAACTGTATGATAAGCGCTGCTTACTTTCACATACACATTGGTGTTAGATCGAAGCGGCTCCTTAGGTTTTTAATAGTTTATGGACTGCAGCGCGTGCAAAGCCTCAAGAAGTAAGTCAAAAGGTAAGAATATTTAAGATCCAACAAAAGTCATCACAGCGAAGGCTCAAACCTCAAGCAGCCTCAGCCTGACCTGATTTCTGCCATATGTCCGCGTATCGAGTTTATGATGACAAGTTTGGCACGTACGGTTACTTCAGCGAGTTCAGTAATACTACACAAGTGAGTGTCAACTAATGGCTACTATATACTAATCGCGCGAATTAGTTAACCTCCCATCGTAGCTTAGGTTTTTATCCTTGACGAAATAGTTATTTATGTACCAAGAACATTATGAAGATGTTTATGCCGTCCGAAGGTGAAAGCTTACAAGCCCAAGGGCCTTTGGTAAGTCGCCTGAGGTTATAAATACCAAGTAATACCCTGTTATGCCCTACTACTGTTTTTCTATTAACTTAAATATTGCACCAGAAAGTGAATGATCAACCATTGCTGTGTACGTATCGACAGATCGAGGTACCTGATCGGTCGTTAACGATGATGAGTCGGCGTTATGAATCATAATGCCCGCTCATAACGCCCCTGTTACTATGGACTTGTTTATATATTCCGCATCACAGGTATAATCAATCAATAATGTATTATATTATGAAGACATACATATATGTTTTGGAGCCAATAGCTACACAGTGTACACTGCACATCTAAAAAATAATTGTCTTTTTTGCTTTAACTCGAGAACTATTGGTTAGATAAAAATAATACTTTGCTTATAGCTTGGACCTTGGGCTTCTACCCTTGACCAAAATAGGTATATTTTGAAAATAACAGAAACAGGGTGAACACCTTAAAAAATTAGGTTCTAATGTTTGTTGTTTTTCGATGAGTGACAAAGGTGATACGTACATCATTAACATTTTTCTCTAGAATTACAGTTTTTCCTCCTTGCAATTGGAACATTTGCATTCAGCAACATAGATAAATGCCCTAATTATATACCATACGTTCTTTTTAAAAGTATACATTGGGGATACTCGTATGTATACTAAAAAGAAAAATTCCCTTATTTTTGCCACAGCATGCTATTTGTTTTAAATTAAAACTCTTAAAATTGAAGTTTGCTGTATAATTGGTTGCCTATATATAGGGTAAAACAATAAAAAATAAGGATTTTTTTCTTTTTAGTATGGGTACATACGAGTATCCCCTATGTATACTTTTAAA
>OW679200.1:82081787-82150755 GCA_940337035.1 Agriotes lineatus | reverse complement strand
CTGCATGTGTATATTATAATTTAGACAGAGAAGCGCGCGCCAAAATCAACAGTAGATATTTTCAATCCAAGAAAGCCGAACGTTCACACGATAAGATATACTACGTTTGAAGAACAGATTCAGTAGAAGCCCCTCCCACAAATAAGCACTAAATTTGAATAAAATATTGCTATTGGTAAGCCGGTTGTACACAGCTCAATTTTGTTTGAAATTAAACAATTTTTTATCTTCCAAGTTTTTAATTGGTAACGTTTAAAGCTGGTTGTGCGCAATGAAGGCCGTTCCAGTAATTTGATTTCTGAATCTGTTCGTTGAACAGTATAGTAGTTGATAGTAAAGTACACAATTTAGCTGAAATTCGATAATAACTGAACTACAATTGTTTTGTTGGCTTGCGTTCATCGCACATAACAAAAGTGTACCCTTTTTCTTCGTCCTTGCATAGCGACGTCAGTCAGATGTTTACAAGTCATGAATTTTATGTCGTTTGCAGGTTTTATTTAGAGGAGCGTTCCTGCACTTCGTCTTTCATTTTTTATTGAAAAAACTCAGTCGGCGGCAGTAAAAGGACGTAAAGGTTTATTCTTGGCAAACCGCGTAATAGGTAGAACTGATCCTAATGTTTGGTCTTCCTCCACGTACGACAATTCCAAGAATTAGGTGTGCATGTGGCATCTCATTTTCCGAGCCAACGAGGCCGCAGCAAACCCTTCGGTTTCGGTGGTGCTTGGCAGAGACGTATCGCGTTCTTGATGGATGTGCATGCGTCTTCGTCTTGCTGGAAGCACTTTCTCTAGCGGCACGACCTGCTATGGTAATTACCCTCCAGTTGTCAGCCTGTGACTGATCGCCCATTGCGCTGTCTTGCCGACGCGGGAGTTCTGCGATTCCTTGTCTTCTGCCTCGATTTACTCGTTTTTCTGAATCCATTTAGATGTTATCGGCGACTCGGAAATTCTTGGAATCGGCGCGCGTACGTACCTCATAAAATACGGAAGTTCCCGTTGTAGATCGAGGGTCGTTAAAACATAACCTCACATTCAACGCCAACCTAGGAACTCGTTTCGCGACGTTTTTAAATCGCCACAACGAGCAGGCCTGGCACTGCAATTGTTGTCTCATTCAGTTTCGTATTCCCTGACTACACAGGGAACTGTTTAAACAACGGAAAAAGACAATAATATATCTTTGCTTTCTTCAGAACTGTTATTTTAGTATGGCTATGAAATAGTTCCTAATTTATAATTGCAACTGTAAGTTACTTAAAATCAAATGTCAAGTTTGACATTTAAGTGAAAATAAGTTCCATTCATAAATTAGAAACTGCATATTTCATAGCCACACTAAATCAAAAATGATTTGTCCTACAAAAATAGAATTTCACTCTAGTTGCAAAGTTGTGTGTTTAACATTTAATTATTCCCATACAAAACACTAAATTTTACTGTAGCACAGCTCCACCATGTTCATCATCAGCCTTATTTACCCTCTACTCTTTTAACACCATTCAATATCAAGGTATAGACATTTATTAAATCTTGTTGGCCATGGCTGAATCTAACTGTTAGTAAAATAGCAATTAAGCTTTCTGCGATGCCTCTACAGA
This sequence comes from Agriotes lineatus, assembly GCA_940337035.1. Taxonomy (NCBI): domain Eukaryota; kingdom Metazoa; phylum Arthropoda; class Insecta; order Coleoptera; family Elateridae; genus Agriotes; species Agriotes lineatus. Next base: position 82,149,149 of record OW679200.1, on the reverse strand, counting down.
TCAGAAAGTAGATTTTTCAATTACCGAGCTGTTACTTTAGATGTGCTCATCTTCGCCTGGCATGTCGCAGGGTTCTATATTGGGCCCACTATTGTATTGAAAGCTATAGATCTACCTTCAATAATACTGTAATTCTATCTAGTCGTGACCTATGGTATACGTATACATATGGTTCTTGACAAATGGCATTTGATACAAACAGTATAGGCTCACAGTGCCTATTCACGAAACTTATAGGATTTGAAAAACTAGACACTCTTTGAATATTTACCGACAAAGCACGTATAACGCACGCGACGTTAATATTGACTAAAATTATCAACAAGAAATGTTCAACATATTTCTTTGAAACCACTATTAAATTTACGTGCTGCTCCTAAAATTTTTATCTACTTTGATGTCACAATATGGTTATTATAACACCGAAAACAGTGCTACAATAAAGTCCATTATAACACTGCCTGTGCATTGTTACTTTCATATGACAAACATTGACACAGCCTAACTTGTTTCAGACAACTGAGAGATTATCACATTTATGAAATGTCAAAATTCATAGTTTCTGATTATTTTTATGGAAAGTAGATAAAATAGTATATTATACTTGTTTAATAAGAGGCATTGTAGCACTTGTTCAATTGGAGCACTCCTCGCTGCGCTCGTCGCGCCCCAAACCCACGCGTGCTACAATGGGCCCTCTTATAAAACTCGTATAATAATATACTATGATGGAAAATTCTAAGGCGGCCCGACGAGATTGGAAGATTTATAAAAACTATAAGAAATCATGCAAAATCACTCTTACACTCACATTACCACGATAACTTGATATATTTAGTACCTTATATAAATGAAAAGAAGTGAACTTAAGTCAGAGGCGAGACAAACTTTTACATCATGTCAACGTAAACCGTCTGTAAAATGCGTAGGCCGCTAAACACTGCCGAAATTTATAGCTTTTCAATGCAGTAAAACAAAATAGCTATGATACTAGTGCCTGTCAAGTGCAATAACACTTTTAGCATTATTTTGCATACAGGATTTTTTCTACGACCTTCAATTTACTGTTATTAATCCATAAATATCGACTTAACAAAGGTTTACATTTTTGACAGTTATAATTTACGCCATACTAAAAAAAATGGCAGTGGATTAAGTCGCCGACACCGGTGACTATTTCTGCAGCCGGTAGTTAGTTGTAAAAAGAAATTATTTATAGTAATAATTTTACGTTCTTTATTACATAATGCTTTAATTATTTTATCTTCATCGGTGTTCTTAGAGACTATTAACCCAATTAACTTTAGTGTCGTCAAGAGGTTCATTCAATGGATATTACCGCACGCTTTTTAGATACAAAAAATACATTGAATCAGAATTTATTGATGAAGATAAAATATTGAACAATACATGTTTGCCTATGGCATTTAACGAGACTCGTTTGATTTCCGCAAAACTGGGCTTACCGCCTCGTTTCGGAAATCAAACTCGTTTCGTTAACATGCTCATAATGAAACTTGTATCGTTAATATATATAAAACACTTTACCTCTAACGAAAGAAGCAACTAGAGTAACTCTATTATCTCAGTAGCACGTGTGCTAAAAGTAAACTGCTTATTTTACTTTTAGCACGATACCATTTGGTGCTTATTTTTCCATTATTATCCAACATCAGTGTCATCTCGGAAATTTATTGAATGAAATTGCTTTTCGATTTCGATGGTAAATTTTATGTAGAATTAATTGAGTTTTTTTCTGCTCTCATGATTACGTCATCGACGTAGCGTTAATAAAATGAACTTTTTGGTTATTTTTACTTCCTTTTACGATAAAGGAAGTATTGGATTCACCCAAAAATTCGAAATTGAGTTTTCAACAGATCTTCACGTTTTAGAGTCTCCTGGTCCCAAAAAACATATTTTTTTTCATTGGTCTGTGTGTCTGTCTGTCTGTGTGTCTGTCTGTGTGTCTGTGTGTCTGTCTGTCTGTGAACAGAATATCTCAAAAACGAAAAGAGGTATGGCGTTGAAACTTCATATATAAGTTTTGTGTACCATGTAGATAAGACAGCAAGCTTTTGAAGAAAATCGCATAACCGGAAGTAGGTGTTTACTCTTGTGATTTTTCAGTTTTTTTCGATTTTTTCAAAAACGGCTCTAACGATTTTTTTCAAACTTCACATTTTTATTACATTTTTAATGTGCATTGACGTGAGATAGGTGATTTTCCAGTTGAATACTTCTAAAGTGGGTTTCTTTTGTTTTTTTTTCTATTTTTTTATTAACTCCTATTTTAAATAGAACACCCGGTATATTATTACATTTTTGAATTCTGCTTAAGATTTTAGAGAAAATGTGTCTCTTCAACTAAAGCTCTATTTTGTACCGTTTTTGTAGAATTCGTAATTTTTGAAAATTTTTGACAAATGCTTAAAAATTTAAAATGAAATTTTTGACTAATTATAAGATCACTGTAAAAGGAAGTTGCGTGAGTGTATCACACCAGATTTTTTAAAATAGGTTTTTCTATGAAATAGTTTATTGAGAGTGCTATGGTTTTTAAATGCTGTTTTTATGTCATTCGTTTTAAGTTATTTTGAATGGTTTTCTGATAGGTTATGTGTATGTATATGGAATTGTATAGATTTGGTTTTTTTAAATTATTGAATTGTCATTAAGGAAGTTTGGTTCTAAGTGAATCGAGTTGTTTTTATATTCATTTTTTAATTATTAATTAAATCTATAGAAAAATTGCTTTCGAAGAGGATTTCTTGACTCACTTAAAAAACATTATATTTTTACATAACAAAAAGATTGCTGGATCTACTAAACCTGTAATTACGTTTATTCGCAACCATATATGTAATGTTAACATTCCTGACCTCATTTGAGTGGGGGAAGTCGTACATTTCAGCCCGCTACTTCCCGCAGTGCGGGAAGTACATTCCCGACCGCTGAGTGGGTAGGGACACTGGGAATCTCGTTGATCCATTCATGCACGTCACAACCTGACGTATCATAATATATTAATTTTCCAATTATTGTTTACAATAAAGTGGTTGCGAATAATAGTATTTTACAGTAGAAGTCCGCCCTAACGGACGTGTATTGTACAATAGTTTTTGTAATACCTACATACAATTCGGTCATATCTATATTTTTCTAATTTATTTTCATCAAAACGCTAGGTTTGTGTAATGACATTTTAGAATGATTGAGAGTGCGTAGAACGTTGCAACTGTTGTTTATAAATGTCAGTTATTTCCAATTTCGTGTATGGTTGTAAGCAGTTTTAAGTTGTAACCAGCTCGTAACTTATGACATCTGTAGAAAATGATGAAGATATTCCTAAAGACGTTAAGATTCTGAATGAGCAAGTTATTTTAGCGTATGTTCAGGAGTTATAGCAGTTTTTTGCGCCTTCTTCTATGTGGAGTTGAAGGCTTGCTTGCTGCTGGATTTGTGTGACATACGTCACTTTGACGTTTGGCACACAATTTAGCAAGCCGTGGTCTTTACGGACACTTTTTACGGCCGAGCCGTAAAGAGGTTGCTTATGCAGTAGTAAACAGTCCTTAAAGAAATACTTAACAAGTAGGTATTACAAAAAATAGTATACAAACCTCGACAGGAAGTTTCTTTAGTCTCGAGATAATAGCTGATTTCGAAGCTTCGCGTCTCAATCAGCTAACTAATCTCTCGACAGTAATGAAATACTTCCCATCTCGGGCTGTAATATACTATTTTTTTTTAATAATTTCTTGTACTGGAATCGAAATTTAAATATTTATTTTTTTTTACTTTTTTTGGGATACCCATTACTGTGATTTTTCCATTATTTTCCTTCATCGGTCTCCTCTCATAACACTCTCAAAGGACAATTTTAGTACAACTGTATGTCTTACTAAAAAAATTGCTAATGTCAAAAATATTTTAAATAGGTTAGGTTATCGTTCTAAAATTTTGTCATATTATAAAATACATTATATTTCTAATAATACCTGCGAGAAAAGATTGAGCACACATCTTGCTGGTTAGATTTTAAGAACTCATATTTTGTTTATTTTTAATTCTGCATACTGACATATCAATGAGTTGAAAATTATCATTAAACACCATAGCTAGCGCTCAAAAATAAAATTGATGGCCGGAGCCCATGAAAAATACTGTCTACACTGTACTTTATAGAACTAAGTACATTTGAACTACATGCATCATTAGTTCATGTGACTTTAATATAGTCTAATAAGCTACACAAATGCGCAAAAATCAAATTTATACATTAAATTGATGGGTAACATTAAAATAACTACAATGGAATAAGTTGAACAAGTTGAAAGCAAATTTTACACATTGAAAAAATTTACTATTCTATGTCAACAAAAATTATGCCACAGATTAGGCGAGTTTTATTGTTTTGAATAGCTCCCGCCCTCCAGTTTAATTCTGATCTCGCTGTATATTGATACCAACAAATGTCATATATGACAATTGATATGTAAAGTGAATGAACTGTAACAATTGTACCGCTAATTACATAAACCAACGCAATATCTAAAAAAATTGAATTTTCCAGCACACACAATCAATACAAGCAAAACAAATACTGCACTTAGATCATGCAGCAGAAATGTTATATCATTTCAATTTTAACACTCCAAAAATATTGCATACATAACCATATTTAAAAAAGACTACTTTTAGAAAGCATAAAAATAAAAAATCACCAAATAATATTAATTATAAATCACATATTGATAAACTAAATAATACGTATTGCAACATCCTGTAACAATTCTTTTACAATAAATTAAACAAACACAACAAATGAGATTTAAAAAAAGGGAATTCTTTTTGAATGAATGGTGGTATATTGCAGAAATTTGTTGGTGGTATTTTAGCAAACGAAATATTGCAAACATTTGTAACTATCAATTAATTAACAAATAAACGTTTTTGGTTGCATAAAAACTATATTTTTAAAGTGAATTAACAGTTTTGAATATTATTTTAAGATAAATGGACTAGAATAGCTATTACATTTTAGCTTTAATCTCACATGTAACATATAAATGAAAACATAACCTGAAATAATGCACATGTAAGTAACACATGAGAATAGTATGTTACTCAACAAGTTTAGAAAAGTGACGTTTTACTGTACAAGTATGGCTAGTTTGAATACGAACGTTAGCCAGTACTTAAACTGCTATACTATTTTATCGCATTTAATATAAAAATGTAAATACTACATTTTTTAATATAAAAGTGGCATTAAATGTCAAAATATAACCAAACAGAGCAGAATTTGTGTTTATGTACTGAAACACAAAAACAGCTGTAATGTCATTAGTTGCGTTTTACTTCTTTATTGTTAAACAATGGCTCGGCACCAGATCAATAGAAGGCTTCAACCTACATTCTTTACCACCTGGACGTACGGTTTTATGTATCAGTTTCGTCGCTTCTTATAGCTTTGTAGCCCTTGTACAACTTTGGCTTCCATTATTACCCCTTTTCATCGCTTCCTATCACCGACTGAATTTTTTCCTCTATCCGTTAGTTTGGTTTATTTCACTTAAATCTTGTGCAACTATATAAATAGTTGGCTGATTTAAGGGTTAAAACAATTGTCAAAACGTTGAAATGTCAGTATTTCCCTTTCAATACATGATAGTACTTACTTTTGGCTATAGTATTGATTTATTTAAAGATTGTCACCTTTGTAAACGGATTTTTTTTAAGTTATAGTTTTCAATCATCAGTAACCAACTCGTTTATTGTCAAAAGAGAAAAGTTATATTATACTGTATGTCCCTTTTGGAACGAACTAACAGGCAACCTTGTTTATTTCTAACGATTCAGTAAATACTTTTTAAAACCAATTGTCTCTTTACAGTATATCCTCAAGTTGTTCTTTAATTAATCTTATCTTATCTCTACGCTGAAATTTTGTACACAGGTTCCTTTTATGATGTATACATTGGTTGCTGTGCAAGCACCAAAGGCGCGCTCCAACTCTGTATCCCGAATTCGGGGCAAGTTGAGCATTGTACCGCCAGATGCCAGTGCATAAAGCACCAGCCTCTACACCGCAAGGTAAATGAGGTTACAGATTATACATACATACATACATACAAGGAATAAGGAAGGATATTTCGAAATTCAACCCCTAAAGGGGTAAAATGGGGGTTCCAATTCTGTATGGAAAAATAATATTAAATAGACATTTCGACTTGAAACTTATCGTAGGAGTACTCCTAAAGCAAACACGTATTTCGTGATTTTCCGAAAATCAACCCCTTAGGGGGTGAAATGGGGTAAATAAGTCTAAAAATCGATATGGGGGTCGTTATTGAGGTTTTTTGGGACGTTGATTGCGAAAATGGCATGTGAAATTTGGCAGGCAGATTTCTAATAGGGAGTAGGCATCCGCTAAGAAAGGATTTTTGAAAATTCAACCCCTAAAGAGGTAAAAAAGAGGTTGGAATTTTGTAAGATCAAATTTTGAACTGTCACTCAAAGTTTTTGGAAATTTGTCCCCTGAAGGTGAAAATAGGAGATGACTGAACGGGAAGGGATGGGAGGGGAGGGAAGGGGACGGGGCGGGACGAGAAGGGACGGAACGGGAAGGATCGGGACGGGAAGGGATGGGAGGGGGGACGGGGTGGGACTGGACTGGACGGGACGGGACGGGAAAGGAGGAGAGGGGACAGGACGGGAAAGGAGGGGAGGGAATAGGAAGGGACGGAGACGGGAAAAGGGACGGGGACGGGGGCGGGAAAACGGACGGGGACGGGGATGGGATAGGATGGGATGACAGGAAATAATTAGTCATTATTTAATACACAAATAACGAACCTCGCGCGTACGAAGTCGCGGGTAACAGCTAGTATGATATACGTTTAAAGACAGCAATCTTTTTACAATTTTACACGACACATTTTGTACCGACATGGGCCCTACATTTAGATTTCTTCCGCTATATAGCATATTTTATCAATATTTTTTATTTTAAAAACTTCAAAAATTATTTAGAAATTTCGTGTTCCTCATCTTTTCATCGATTATTTCTTTCTGTGTTGGCGAAGTTGATAACAAATATTCATACACAATAACATGACACTTGTTTCCGTTTGGTCGCAGTGTTTGCAATCCGATTATTATCTCTACATTCACTTCCTGGTGCTGCGCATATTTCCACTAAAATAATAGCAAATAGAATAAAAGAGCCTGGGGAAAGAGAGGCACCAACAGATTTTGTGTGCGAGAACAGGAATGTTTGTACGTTAAACGGGATTGTGTGGACGAACACCATCTCGATGATTTTATTCTAGCAGTAGTGTAGGATTAGAATTTTGTGTCAATGGTTTCTTGATTTTTTGTGCGTGTTTTGGATAAACATTTACATAAAATTCCAGGTAAACATGCAAAAGATGGTAATACAATTGTTCCGACGTTCAACTGTATAAATAACGACCTAGGTGTAGCCCCGTGAGTCTGATTTCTTGCGTTGGCGGAAACGTGTCCGTTAGATCAACGCCGCGAGGTTGTCAACGTATCATTATATGTTTCGCGGCAGATATCAAAAAATGAATATTAATGAACGTCGGCGGTATAGGCAAGGTTGGCGGCATGCGATGTTTCTAGTAGCCGTCAGCAGTTAATCACGGTATCATGGCGCATACCTCCTTTAATTAGTTAATTAACTCACTTATCTCGATATCTCTGCACGCTTTAATATCCACTTATGTTGATTAAACACTGTGTTAACCGGTGCGTATCGTTTGACCCTCCGCTAAAAACGCAAATTAAAGTCGCCGACTGGAGTACCCGGAGTCCGCGGTCTTCCGGATTTTTATCGGGAGCCTATTTACCGTTAACAGGCGTCTAGCTATTTAATTAACGCTAAGGCGCGTTGATTGCGCAGTGCTGGCGGAAAATGCGCCTTTGTCGCTGGATGCACCGAGCGAAAGGATTCCTTTCCATCCTAGCGGTGTGTATTCACAATATCACATCCCACGAACACCATTTTCAAGCAAAATTTAAAAAACAAATTGATGGGAAACCACATATTTAAAAATTAATATTATAAAATAATTTATATAACCAAACAAGAACAAAGAGCTTTATGAAGTTTGAGAGCAAAATAAAACGTCATTTTAATATTCGAGAAGCTATGTTATTTTCTGTGAACATGAGCAAATAGAAATCGACTTTCAGTTTCAACAAGATGGTGCTACCAGCCACACTGCAACAATTTACTTACAGAAACACATTGAAAGAAGTTTTTTGTCTTGGTTATTTTGGCATAATTTGGGTTCTCGTATTCTCCCTCCTCGGGTAATGTGATGTTTACTGGTTTTGTTAGGCCCCTCTGAAAGCGTTATTTTGATCAATTTACATATTTACCCGTTTCAAATTAAGTTTCTATTTTGAAGATTTGGAGGTTAGGAATGTGCTGATATGTCGTTAGAGATTTACGGTCAATTTATCGAAACGGAATCCCTATTTTGGGCAGTGTCTCTTGTCACGAATGTGTGACTACTTGAAAGGTAATTCCCGTTATTACATTGTTTAGCTTATCGGATCGAATCTGCGCGTGATACTTGGTACTGTCTTAGCTTTTCAAGCATTTCGGTTGGATTTTAGATATCGTCTACTCTATTTCGCGAAGCTATTCGTTTTGCTGCCGTGAGACCCTGCGCACTTGCGTCTACCTGAACTAGTAAAAACAAACCATTACATTTTGTATACACCTCCCGTCACGCCCTTTATAAAGGATTTGTAGTTTAGTGGTTGCTGTATCTCTGTTATTTTCTCCTATTCTTATTGTTGATTAGTTACATAGAATAAGGAAAAAATACCATCCGGTGGATCTATAAGGAGATAGAGTTATTCTGCTCTGGTGAGTTCAGTCTTGAAACACAAGTTAGCAATAGCAATTGTCCTTACGCATTTTTCATCCCATTTTTGGTTGCTTTTCGTAAGTCAGTCCATCCTGATTACTCTACTTGGGATTTGAGATGGGTCACTAAGCCTATTTACACCTGAAGTGAGTTTTTTCGAATGCACTCCGCGTCTATGCGCTAATCGCGTTTTATTATTTCAGAGCTTGCTAGTTTATGGATTTGGGTTTCTAGTTTTTGAATAGGATAAATTTTACCCCATTTCTGACTTCGTTTGGCGTGAATAAGTTTATGAATTGACGATATTTTACTTTTCCTGTTTATGCCGGAGCTACCATTTATTGATGTAGTTATATGTATTATTGATTTATACGTACCTCTGTTTATTTGTGCGTTAAGCTTACATTTGAAGTCAACATACATACGTTACGCTGTGAACACTACGTGTACACGTCGTGGGTTTAATACTGCGTTCGCCTCAATTACTTACGTACCTTGTCCTTATATATCGTAGATATGATATTATTTCGATCCCGGGTGGTGTAGCTTGAACAAGCGTCCACGGTCGATCAGTAGAGTTAAGCAACGCTCTATCTGGTCGGAACTTGGATGGGACTTCCACGGCTGCTTCGCTCGGCGCCTCGTGGTACGACTGCCACGGAAATAGTTGGTCTCTGATGTCATACTAACATCATGGCAGTCGTTAGTGGGGTTGTAGTCCCCATAAAATGTACAGCGACGCCTATAATTGGCCTAACGGCTGTTGGCTGAGTACGAAATAAATAAATAAATTTGTCTGGAAAAAGATATCACGTTAATTCCGCCGCATTTAAGTATTTTTCTTTCCGTAACAGGTTATAGCTTATCAAACAGCCTACGTCTAATAAATGTATTTTTGAGACATATCCCTTCAATGTAAGTTGCGATTACTAGATCACCGGGAATTTTAAAACTTAAATTTGCGAATCGTTGAACAATTTTGGTGGCGCCCTTATTTGGTTTTGATCATTTTAGTGTTAACCACTCCTCCTTAGGAATACCTCAGCTGGTCCGTGAAACGCTATTGATTACAGGATTATTTTGCATTCACAGCTCGCTATCCTGCTTATATTGAAGTGTTGCAAGCTTATCGTTAGTTGTTTTCTACTTCCGCCTAGTAGAACGTTCAGCAGTCTACATATGATTTATTTTACCTAGGGTTTGCCTTATATACGGAGTATTTCATTCGCATCAGATTTTATTTATGTAACGCGCTCATTGGATGTTTAATATATCAGAAACTATTCAATCTAAATCACACATTGTGTATCAAATCAATTGTAATTAATGTGATGCCAAATACATAGGACAAACAAAACAAAATCTAAAAAATGGATACATCAACATAAAAACCCCAATTAAACCAAATACTGCACCCTCCGATCATGCTGTTGACAATTATCACAATTTTAATTTTGACTCCCCTAAAATATTGCAAAGAGAAAATAATTTACAAAAATGCCTAATTTATGAAATGATTGAAATCAAAAAAATCAAAGTCTATTAATTACAATGACATTGAAAATCTTAATTCTACTTACTATAAACTTCTGTAATTAACCAAAAATTTCAAACCATTATTGTTAAATAATTAAATAACGTATGCCTTTTAAAGTTAATAGTGTTTAATTTAATTAATAAAAATGTTACTTAATTGTTCTTACTATTCAAATATGCTTTTACTACGAGAATTATTTGAAAGGGAGTGTTAATTCCTCCCCAATTAAATCAATTCATGCAATGGTAAGAATAAAAATATACATTGTTTACAAACAAAATCTAACCTCATTCTCCTATTTTTTAGTTCATCAAATAATTGTTTAAAAACTTAATGTAAACTTCTGAAGAAGTTAGCTTTTAAATGCTAAGGAAACGCGCGTAAATAAATTTGAATTAACAATTTAGCTGAATAGTTATTTTCCAAACAAAGAATGGACCTATAATAACATATGATCTTGTTTTGTAAACCGTGCAAGTTACGTTGTGATTCTGCATTCCATTCGGGCATAATCGTGCTTAGATTAACAAAGAGACGTGTAATCGGAAAACCGGCTCCCTCTGCGAGAATATGTTTTAAATACGATATTTGTGGCCATTTTCATTAAATAATTTCTGTTATAAACACAACGAAAACAAACGATAATAATAAAAATTTATTTTTGACCATCCCACCCACCTGGGGTCTTTTCTGACCTAATCGTCATGAAAATAATGATTTTTGATAGTACTGTAAGATCTTTAATTCGAACTTCCCATTACTTTTTAATTTGTTGTTTTATGACGCCCATAAGAATGAAGCTCCCTCTCCCTTCGTTAGTATTTTTCTGACTCGGTTTTCACGTGTACTAAGGTGTTTTGTGTGTGTAATGTGATATTGGTTGCAGATAGAGGCGTGCATTTTGATTGTGTACACGATGATAAAAGAAGAGGGCAGTGTTCCTTACTGGAAGTAGGCAGTCAATCCATAAAGTTGGAAATCAAAAAGAACTACATTGTAACCGTTTTGGAAATTTTTATGTTGCACAATACTCTTTCTTCGTCTTTAAGTAGATACGTTGCTACAATATATTTTTTTAAGACGCATTGAGTCATTGGAAGATGGTGTAAAAAATAATTCAAGCGAGGTATACCATGTGATTTAATAAATCCCGTTCTAAGCAGGCGTTGAGAACGTACGAGAAGATAAATGTGTGCGCGGACTTTGATCCCACGCACGTCATTGTGCTTTTGTCAAGTTTAAATGTCAACTGCAAAATATAAGATCCTTTCACATCGAATGTATTTTAAAAAAGTAAGTATAAAATTTATAATATACGAAGATACGAACCAATGGCACCACAAGCTATTTTATTGAAAACCACACTACTTTATTTGTTAGTTCTAAGTTGAAATGCTTTTAGTCATACCTCTTTATTTTTTATCTACGGCAGTGTGTACAATTGACTTTTAGTTGGCAGTTTTAAGTTTGTAAACCGACTGTTTAATAACATGTTTTCATTAGTTTACGTCGTCAGTAGCAACGTGTTTAAAATTATTTCATTAGACACGTCGCCTGTAGCAACGTGTTTTAAAAATTTTAACCACGTTAAATTACGACCGATTGCTAGTAATCCTAATTTGCATTTAAATATTTTTTTAAATATTTACCGTGTTTTCTAGATTCTATCGTAGATAAAATATTGTACGATACACGTGCATAAAGCATCTTTAGTCACTCGCAGGGCTTAAAACGCTCGCTCCCTCGCGTTTCAACTCTGCCCCACTCGTGACTAAAGACTAGCTTTACGCACTTGTGTCGTAAATTACTATTTTCGCATTTTGTATAATAATGTGCTATTTTACTAAAATCAAAATTGATTAATAAAGTGGCACTTTGGTGCATAGAAATGTCACTTTACTATATGGTAATGTCACTGTCAAATTCGAGGTTAGCAGGTTAGGTTTTGTGTCAGTTTGTGTCAAAACTGACGGAAAACCTAACCTGCTAAGCTCGGATTTGACATAGACTTACAGTGCCACCAACATATTATTCATACGTTTGAATTTCCACAGCCGCCTTTTTTAATGGGCATGTGGTATAATACTTTTATATAAATGTTTGTTTATAAATACTAATACAAAATGCGAAAAAATAGTATACACACTACGTAAGAAAAGTAGTTTTACTAAACTTATATAGCTTTTTAAGTTGCTCAAATGTTGAACGTGGCCACCACCTTTTATGCATGTATCATAGATTATTTATTTGGCTCCATATAAGAAGCAGGTGGTAAGTGTACCGTTCCTATTGTAGATCGGACATGGGTATTATTTGTAGTGAAGGTCTCGAAGCTAACAACAGCACCACATCTGGAATTACTATTATAACTGAAATCACTTTAACCGTTCCTTAGTCGCAGAGCGCATGGGACTTTTAAGAAATACTAAATTCCGGCGAAAGCAATCTAGAAGACTAATAATAAATTCGGACAGATCAATTAAACGCCGGCCATAAAACCGCATCCTGCGAACATTTTAATTAAACCGAAAAATGAAAGCAAAAAAGGCGCGTGCACAGCGGCGGTTAATAAGCCGAGAAAGCTGGGACACGTAAGAATTTAATCAAACACCGGGCTGAGAATGAGGCCAAAAGATCTAAAACACAAATGTCGCGCCCAACCATCAAAGCGAGTAATAATTTCAAGTCCGCGACATATCAAAGGCGCCGCCTTGTTTGACATGACGGCGATGAAAGGCGCCGCTCTGTGGACATTGTGTTCTGCCGCTTCAGGTATCTCAATGCAATTATTTGTGCATTAAAAACTTCAAAGGGCCCTCCGTACCCGATTGGCTTATGACATTTGGTCCTTCGTAAACGGTTTCATTAAGTCGCGCGATTCCGGTTATTTAAAGCAGTCAATTTCCGCAGATTCAGAGGGCCGCGGTGTTCTTTTTGTGGAGAACACGCCAACATTGATCGCTTCTTTACAATGGAAAGCAGTGCTTAGGGGTGGACTGCTAATTATAGTGAACATGGGGGCTTGCGGTCAGTGGCTCCCAAAATAAAATATATTAATTATATACTCGTATAAGGAGGCTGTTATATAAACAATACTTCTAGTTATCATTAGAAAAATAATTAAAGTGATGTACCGTTCCTACATACAGGGTGTTATGGAAGTCAATGCAAAAATTTCTAGCTTTTTAATGTTTTAACCCCCTGTATAGTCACTACCAATTTTTTTTTCTGGATAGTTACTTTAATTTAGAAGTTATTCCCTCTCTTACAAAATTTTAGTTGCGTAAACGGTTTAGCCACAAAAAATATTTTCTAAATCCCTACAAGCCTAAGTTACAATTACTGATTCAAGCTGAGAAAATATTTTTTTGTGGTTAAACCGTTAACTGAACTAAAGTTTTGTAAGAGAGAAAATAGCTTATAAATTAAAGTAACTATCCAGAAAAAAAATTGGTAGTGATTATGCAGGGGGTTAAAAAATATTAATGGATAATTTATTGTGACAACGTTTTTAAACACCCTGTAAATTTCGAAATTAAGGTTTAATCCACAAAAAGCTGTAGTTTACTGGTAAAAACGCATGGCCAAAAAAATGAATAAAATCTATCAAAAATTAAAAAAGCTAATCATTTTTAAACCCCTCTAGCAGCTAAACTAAGCAACTTTGTGCATAGGCAAGTTGAGTTAAATCATCATATTTTGGGCCAAGGATTCGCCCCTAGAAATGTTTGCATCGACGTCCCTAACACCCTGTATAATAAGAGTAGAAGCAGTCAGTTCTGGGGCTGGAATAATTTTTCCTGAAGAAAGCCTTATAATACTTCGTCCTTCCAGTGACATCGAGATCACTCTCCGGCCTTTAGTTTGCATTTTTTATCTGATGGTAATAAAACTTGGTATGAATTATACCTATGCTACCAGAATGACACTTTCTACCGTATCTGTCAATTTTTTGTCCGGTTTCGCCGGAAGTTAACCGAACTACTGAGTTTTAATTTCTTAGTATGCAAGGTACAACTTTCATTTGAAATGTTTAACTGTCTAAATAGTTATTTGCATATCTAGGCTCTGAAGTTTAACTTTTATCATGAATGAGAAATTTAGTTGTAGAGGCCCGTAGGGCAGAGGCAAATAAACCACATGAGGGATAAAAAGGAGCTTCAGTGCTGAGGGGTACATTATGTTTTTAAATCGAAAAATCGTGAAATTAACATTTTTCAATCAACTCTTGTACGTCATGCTGACGTTTTATGTCACCCATCAGTCACCCCGCCAACTGTAAAAGGTCACGAAACGATGGATTACTTCACTGACGATGTCGCGTATTTTAAGGACGATTTCGACGTTCTTCACTGTCGATTAAAAAAAGGCAATTTAATTAACTTCTTAAACTCTAGTACGACAAACTATCACCGAAAAAGGACGTAGTATCTTTCGGCAAATGTTTACGCCCGTAAGAACGGAATTCAGTGAGGTGTGGCACTCTTAGAATAAAAAATAAAAATGGATTTAAACAAATTAAATTAGCTTAAATAGTCATAAAAATATACAGGATGTCATATTGAAAAATCAGGAGTTGAGGTCACTTCTGGCGAAACCGGAAGTCGAAACAGAAAGATAAAACAAATTGCATTTATTAAAAATGACGGTTTAATCTAAGTCCACAGATCTTTCTGAAACGTTGTATAAGGCCATAATTTATCATTTTGAACAAGTTTTCTTAATAAAATATTGCCGTATCTTGAACAAAAAGGGTAGTTTACCTGAAAATAAAATCGTTTTCGTTTCCCTGTCAAGGCCTACTTGTTTTTAAAAAACTGAAAATATTCTTAAAATTCTTTATCTACGACCACTACTAAAAGTAGGCTTTTTAACACTCGCTTGTTTCACTAAAAGTGACGTTTTATAGTTAACCGTGTTTAAAGAAATCAGCTGTTTACTTTTAGCACATGTGCTAAAAGTGACGCGAGGTTCAAAACTACAATTTCGAACTGCAAGTGAAGTCGTAAAGCTATTCTAGTTGCTTCTTGCGTTACAGGTAAAGCGTTTTTGAAATAATTAAAGCGTTATGTAATGAATACAGTCATATGTGGAGTATCAATAATTACACTTCGTACAACTCACCTTGACAGCACGGGCGTGGCCAAACAATCGCCAGCGGCGTAGCCTACTATTCATTATGACGCAGCGTCGCAGATGCGAACCTTTCTTAAATCGATATTTATGGATTAATAACGGTAAAATTAAGGTCGTAGATAAAATATTGTATGCAACGCGTGCTAAAAGTAGTTTATGCGCGAGACATGTTATGAAACTCAGCCTTCGGCTTCGTTTCATAATTTTCATGTCTCGCGCATAAAAGTCGACTTTTAGCACTTGTTGCATAAATAGCTATTTCAAACCCAGAACCTTAAAATAAAATTCAAAAAAAATTAGTCCATCTCACCTCTTGTAACACCAATCCTGGGACACACTGTATAGGTATAAGATATTTCTAAATATTTAATAGGATAGTCAAAAGTAACCCAGCATTAACAATTCTCGTATGCTTAAATAATATTCAGTTAAAGCGGAAATAAGAAAATAAGTAAAAGTTTCACGAAGAAATATAGCAGGTAGGAGAAATGGGTTTTCGTTACACAGTATATTATACCTTCATTGTTAAATAATTCCTTATTATTCCACCACAGGTCGCCAATACTCTATTACGCACACTAAAACTAAAAGTATACAGGTTGATTAAAAAAGCGATACATCTAGTTGCCTTGGAATCTTTTTTTGCATGTAAACTTGTATGTGCCGGTATATTCTTTAAGCGTTCTTGCCTGTCAGGCAGCCGGGCCGGGTTCAAATTCTGGCGACTGTAGGGTTTAAGAATCGTACGCTCCCCGGTTACCACGCTAACACCTGTGGTAATCATTAACCCCTAACAAGGATTCTCTTCCTCACTTTCGACGGGCAAGGTTAACCACCTACTCGGCTTAAGGGCAAAGAGGTCTTAAAGAACCAGTTTGTGGTTAAAACAGGCCACTGGCCTGTAATAAATGCAAAAAGAAGATGGTTTAATTTAATTATCATGACTCTTATGATTCCGAAGCCTTTTAATCCAGTCTTCTGTATACAATATTGGTAATTATTGGAGCATATCAAAACTATGTGTATTTCAATTTTTTATGGAAAAATACGGTTTGCTATTTCTTAATAATCGTTTCATTAAGTATCCAGGCTAGTTTTACTATCATATTCTTAGTTACTGCCTAAATTTTTACATCTCTTAAATTAAATCGACGTAAGTATTTATAAATACTAAATTAACTTAATAAATATTAAAGTATCGTATAAATTTTCTTCAGAATTAACATATAGGTACACTTCTATTCTCAGTCCAAAATAAGTCTATATGTCATTCCCAATTCCACACGTAGCACATCTTAACATCGTTTACAAATCAAGCAATTCCTGTCCACTTCTGAGCATTAAAAATTCATATGCCAGAGATGCACCCGTTTTCACATCATATTCTATCTTACCCAACCAAATTTCACATTAACACGTTCCTTTCTTAATTTCACTGTACCTATTCATGTTCTTTTCTTGTAGGTCATCCGGCTGTTTGTACTTGTTTTTGTTGCTTATTTGAACTACCTACCATGTTATGAGAATGAACAGAAAATAAAGTGGCCCTCGTCACTTTGCAGTGAACAGAAACTGTGTAATTTTAGTTCTATTCTGAATAGAGATTTCTAGTATGCGCATTGTTTGTACTACTGTAATTATACCTTTTCATATAATCATTTATCATTACACATTTTCCAAAATAATAAAAAAATCATTAGTTTCTCAAATATAAAGTTATCAAACAGTCAAATGGTTTGTCTAGCTACACGATTTTTTGTTTCAGTAAAAATGGACATTTTAATTGTTTGCCTTTTATTTTTGTAAAACAGTAACTAACATTGTTTTACTTTCGTCGACCAGAAACGTGCTATTTTGTGGTCATACTTTTTAAGAGAAATTCAGCTAAAAAACTACAAGAAATATACAGAATTAATTTGCGTAGGACTCAAACGCGGTTATATTAGATCGAAGTCGTTATCTATTAAGATAAAAAAATTCCATGCCATTAAAAATGTAAAGAATTGATCTTGATATGGCGGTTGAAATATATCCACGGTGCCCTACCCTGCCTGCTTGTTGCTCTGTATCAATGGATATCTTGTAAAATGCCTTTCTTGCAATGAAAGATAAAGTAGTGCGTACCATATCAAGTGTATACTTTTTTATACCCTTTACACAGCCATCTAAAAAATACTACATATGCAGAGAGATAGACAAAAATATGTGGGAAATTCCGCTCTCAAAAATTTTGGATATATTGAAGTAAGTTCAAGTAGGCAATGAACCTATTGGATTGTTAAAACTCATAAATATACAGGGTGTCCCTAAAGAAATGGGACACCGATTAGTCATCGATTAAACTTAATATACCTTAGTACAAAATCCCTTCAGTAAGAAGTTATAGGGCCTTGAAGTTCAATTTTGTATTTTTATTTTTTTGTTAATTTCCATAAATGTATAGATATCGATTTGAATTTTGGTATACGCGCTTACCACTTCACACACCTGTATTCTGAATCTAGATTATTTATTTTCTGATCAGTTTCAAATTTTAGATAATTATATTACACTTGAAAAGGGTTATTTAAGTTATTTTTATAATTTTTAAATAATTTTACTGTTACATGAAAAATATTGGAAAATCACACTTTACAGTGAGTAATTAAAAATGTTTCTCAGCATCGTAAAAATCGTCGAAATCCAAATTTTAATCAAACGTTTTCTATTGTTGTTCTACTGCGATTTTAAATAACGTTTTGTAATAACCTTTTTCGATGAAACCCAGGTTTCCATTTTTTCGCATTTATGTTTGGTCGCAGTACGCTACTAGTTTGCAGTAATATTATTTTACCGGATGCAGGATACTAGGCCTTTATTTACATATACAAAGGTAGCTAACTAAGTCATAATTGTATCTATACGGTAATATTCCTTTACGGCACATGTCACATAACATTCCGAAATACGTTAATAGCTATAAAAACTGTAAAAGTAAAGGGTAGCACCCGGTGGCCATAAATATCTGTGATCGCATTACCTTTGGAATGAGCAACGCTTTAAAAAAGGAACTCAATTACCTAACCTAAATATCAAATGTCATTCATGTCATCACAACTGACATTCCATGGTGTCAAAATTATTACAGATTCCTATAAATTTATTATTATAATTAAAATATAATGCAACACTTACAAGTAGCTAATTCCATGGCTACCGGGATCACAGATATTTATGGAAACCCGGTATAATTAACGAATACTTGCAATCCATCGAAAATATGTAAGCAAGATACATATAATCTTTTTACTATGTTTTCTCCCTCCAGTAGGCTGTTATATGTGTTCTTCTAGGTGGAGCATAGTCATTTTGTTGCATCAAATTTGTTTGTCAAACACAAATGATGACGAATTTGTGACGTCACCAATCGTGATTGTTAAACATCTCTAAAAATAGGACGTGCTCTAATTTCCGTTCAACTGTTTGACACGATTCTCAGTAGTGTGTCGTTTTTTTAAAATTGTGTTTGTGACTATGTTTAAAAGTTTTATAAAAATTCCTTCGCCCATCCTCGAATTTTTAAAGTTACCAACATCTCCAAATTTCAGTTCTTTGTGCACCATTGATAATATCCCTCGTTCTTAATCGCGCCATTGTAGCCACTCACGGGCCCACACTTTTATAGCTTTTTCGCTGTCTCATATACAACGCTAGACCTAAACCTACTAATGAAACTATGTTGACTTGCTTCAATATTTTAACAAAAATACACATGAACAATTAACAACTCGCGTATTGAAAACAGACAATCACCTCACTAATAACGGCTGGTTTAAACAATTGCATACAGCAAGTTTGATGGTGTTACCACCCAGTTTGATAGAATATACCAAACAATAGTTCTACAATGTCACGGAACGTGTTTGACAAACAAATTTGATGCAACAAAGCGATTGTGTGACCTGTGCTTTGCATACATGAATTGTGAATATTGTGATAGAAGTAAAACTGTGTTACAACTGTTTTATTGACATTGTTGCAATTTTAAAAAATAACTGGCAACAGCGCAAGCCTTCAAAAATCGTAACAACATAACCCAATTTTGTCAGGTCTAGTTATTTCGCATGCGTACCAACCAAAATGCCACCCTAACATAGCCTGTTGGGAGGTGGAAACATCGAGAGTGGATTATACAGAGGTGTGACAGTGAAATATAATGTACATGTATTTATGTGTTAAACCATGCAATACTTTGTAGCTTACAATTACAAATATAATGACAACAGTGTTTTATAATTATAACTTGCGACTAATTAATTTTTTAGCCGTAGAACACAGGGGTTTCCACCAAATAATTAAGAGTTTACTAATACTATTTAAAAAAATCTAATTATAAACTAAATTCTTAAAGTCAATGGCTTTAGTAATGAATGTGCTATTTTTCGAAACACCCTGTATTTGTTCTAGTCATAAATTATGGGATAATGAAACATCATTGTGATCAATTTTAAAATAGGACTAAGTGATTACTATAGTTGAATATTATAGGGATCAATTTGAATATGCATTGGGAATATGAATAATGGGTATATAATTAGAAAAGAAAATAGAATTTATAATTGAATAAAATATGGCTAATTGAGAAATATATGGATTCGAATATAATGTAATATCTAAATATGAAATTTGAAGGTAATGACAAATACTTAATCAAAATAGATTATTACACATAGTAGGTAGAAATCAAAAAATAAAGATATAGGTAGTGTGTTGGAAGGAGAAAATATAATATCGTTAAGGACTTTGTTTTCATTAATAAGATAACACATTTTGAAAAATGTAAAGCTGTAATTAATTTGGTGTACGTAATTTAAAAGTATGAAATAAACCCTATTTTAAAAGTAAAATGTTTGGAAATTAAGAAGGGTTGATATTAAGACAAAATTTGCCTGGTGAAATAGAAATGGAATTTTAATTTAAGAAGATAAGATATAAAATGGAGGAAGAAAGCAAGTATATGGTGAAAAACTAAACTAAAAGCAGAACTAATCTACAAAGGAGAATAAATAGAAAAAAATACTAAGTTACGTTTATTGAAAAATTACATTTGACATTGTATATTAATTGATTTTGATTGCATTGAAATGTTAGTACGAAAGGAGAATTCTGGAGGAGAGACCTTTGGTTCTTGGTGCTGGTCAGTGGAGTAATTTGGAGGAGTGTTTTTTTATGCGGTGTTGGGAGTTGAGTGACTACAACTGGGGTCTGTTTTGGGTCCATGCTGTAAGGGAGCTTCTGTTCCTGATTCTAGGTAGTTTTGACATATTGGGTGTCATTGGAGGCTTTCGCTATGTTTGTTGACTGGAGCAGTTGTGGTCGTTGGCGGAGTAGAGCAAGTTGGTTAACATCAGGGACATTGATAAGTTCGAGTGAAAGGTGTGTGATTTTAGGTATTAGGTAAGCACTGAAAGAAAATAAAAAGGTGAATTCATTATTAAGGAATTACTTACTGTTTGATATTGTTGTGTGGCGAATGTAACGATCTGGTATTTGTCATTGAATTTTCAAATTTGTTTTACATCATTTGACAGAAGTTATTTTTGACTTGTAATAAAATTAAAATCAGAACATCAAATTTCAGAATCAGCAATCTAGATAAAAGGAATCTACCCCTGATTTTCAGGAACTAGCAAAAAGAATAACTATTAATATTCAAATAATATAAACAGGGTAGTTTAAATTGATAAAAATATAATTTATAAACATATAATAATAGGTAAAACAAAGTAAGAGCTCGAATCAGTTCAATACATAGAATTTTTTAAATCTTCTAACAACATCTAAACTCCATCCATTCTCCAGAACATGTATTTTTCCCGTTAAAGATCATGATGAGTTTGAAAGTGAGATTATGACATGGTGTATTAATCCTTCTAGATTTCAAAATCGATATTTGCTATTTAGGTTTGTGCTATTTAGTCGTATGTCGTCTACCTCATTTTGAAACGTATTCGATATTCTTATCCATATTCACCTTCAATATATTTTCAAATGTTTAAAAAACAATAACACAGAATATCGACATAATTCAACCTTCTAAAAATATTAATTGAGATCTCGTTTAATTTGTGCCATAACGAAATACTACTATACATCCAAAAAAAAACTTATAGATGAACATCAATAACATAATCTTGCAATCTAATCCAACAAATACACGTTTTAGTCAAGCTTATCTTCATTGTTTATGATCTAACACGATAATAAAACACACGTCCGACTTATCTCACTCGTTTAAGAAATTATAGATTTGTAAATTCCTGTGCTCAATAAGCTAACCCGTTTAATTTTAGGTGGTATTAAAGGTACAACTATCCAAGTTCCTTGGCATGAACAGATAATCACAACCGGAAAAACAGACCCATAAATCATGTCAACGGCGAGATATGTAAAATTCTCCAAATTCCTGAAGTCGCCGAATAAGCCTACTTGATATGTATCTCGGGACGGCATTCAAGTCCATATCTAGTATGTCATATTAACCGTTCTGGCCAGAGGAATTTATCGCGTTTTATCCAAAAATGGCTTTGTATGAAGATCCCGCTGATACCCATCCAAACCCGATTTGAGGAGTGGGCGGGAACCCGAAAATTCGTCCTGCCAGGAGAAACGGCGCCTGAAGAGCTGTGCATGGACGAGTAATTGGTTTGACAAGCGAATTGCATTCGCTGAAGGCAGTTTTCATGTGCCTATGAATTTTTTACTACGTCAAGTGTCATCGCGCTGCTGAAGCTCATGCATTCGTAAATGCGACACGAATAAGTCCTCTCGACGCCATTTTCATCCTGGAGCGTCCCAGCGTTCGTGGACTTTTCCATACAAGTCTCAATAGCACGAAGTGTTTTCAGGGCGATTTTAGCATTTTACGTAAAAGACACGAGTGCCTTTTTAAACGCAATCCCGATTGGAAACTGTCGTGTTATTTATTCAAAGATTTTCGCGTCTCTTAATAAAACTCAAATAAAAAATTAAGGGCAGAGGTGAAACGCTCATAATAACTTATATTGACTAAATTTTTAACTTCTGCTATTAGCCTGAAAATGTGTATTTTTGTTACAGTAAAATTCAAAATACAGCTCTAATTTAAGTTAAATATACATATTAATACTGTAAAACGACCCTTAATTAGCTTCTATTTTTTCCACATTTAGCCGGCTGTACTAACGATAAACGTTGTCGACAATTTTAATGCCTTACCAAGAAGTCTATAATGACAACTATAATACGTTGGTTGGCAAAAATGTTGATGTCACATCAGGTTTAACCAGTGGATCAGTTCTAAATGTTAATATACCATGGACCGTTGTAATTATCGTAGTACAGAAACTATTGCGTTCATTAAAAATGTAGAGGCCTATTTGAAAATAAATTCGATTTTTTTTTAATTTTAGTTTGGTACTTAGCCAACAGCCTTTAGGCCAATTATAGGCGTCACTGTACATTTTATGGGGATTTCCAACTCCACTAATGACTGTCATGATGTTATTATGACATCCGGGGCCAACTATTTCCGTGGCAGCAGTACCACGAGGCGCCGAGAGCAGCAGCCGTGGAACTCCCAGCCAAATTCTGACCAGAAAGAGTGTTGCTTAACTCTACTGATCGAACGTGGACGCTTGTTCAAGCTACACCACCTGGGACCCAAGATAGGAGAAAGTAGTAGAAAAAAGAAGAAATTCCTAAATTTCAAGATCTGCTATTTACACAGCGAATTTCTTTGTAATATTTTTCTAAAATATAAAATTGCATAATAGAGCTATTACTTTTTCAAACATATAAGGAAGATGCCCTTTCCAACCGGAAATAAAAATTCATGCTAAGGGGATCTCGATAGTAGACCAAATGCTATTTTAATGTTCACGGATGACCAGGTGATGAGACGATAGTAGCAGCTGATGAAGAAGATTATAGCTACATAACACAGAAGCTATAACACTTCGAATGCTGAACATAAGAAGGATAACAAACTATAAGAAGTAGAGACGACTTAAGCAATGATACAGGTCACTTCCTTTTATGGATCGACAAAGTAACAAAAAAAAAACTGAGAGCCACATATAAAGTAATTATCGAAAGCATTTTCACCACCGGAAGTATGGTTACTTAATAAGAGCGAAAAATAAAGATTCTTTGTTTTGAAATAGATTTCTTATCGAAACGATATAATTAGAGAGACAATTGGGGTTGAGCGAACGATCCTGGACACTATTCAATTTCAACAACTCGCGTGGTGTGGACATCTGGAACGAATAGATATGGATGGACGACCGTTACCTATAGGACGTAGAAAAAGTATGAAGCCCACCGAGAGGCTGCAAACAAGATGCTCAGGAAGCCATAGATGAAAAACGATTACGAGGATGGAAAACGATTCCGAGAATATTGAAACGACAGGAAGAGATGAAGATTGAGAAGTAAAAGGGAGCATGGAGCATAATTTAAATCTAATCACTATTTCATATAAATTACATCAATTTTGAGCTTAAAATTAGAGAAACCCTACAAATAGGCTATTTAATTTTACCAATTACTAGTGATTATGCATATTTTTAAATATTAGAGAACTTTTAAGTGTATTAGCAGTTTCTATAGATGCATGTGTATACTATTCAAGAAAACAGCAAGACGTAAAAACTGCACGCTTTAAATACCTTCATAATAAAATTGATTTAAATTAAACCTACTAGTGGTGGAGAAACGTTGGAACAATAAGCTGCTTTGATTATGATCTAACAGCTGTTCCTTTCAACTGATTCAAATATATGTGCTGAGATTAGATATGCATATGCAATTTCAGGATTTACTCCTAAAGCCCTTCTAATCAACCCAATTTCGGATTTACCGATTTAACTTACTAACAGAGTATACGAGAACGCGATTGCTGTAGAGGAGAATTTATGTGAAAACCAGCTGCTGCTAAATATATAAAATCAAATAGTTCCTGAAGATGATTTTGGTTGAAACTGCACCTAATGATGTATTACAAAAAGTTCCCAACCTCCCCATAAATTACGAATTTATTAAATTTGGTGATTGTTTATGATTGCTACATGTTCCGGGGACTACAAATTACATGAGAAAAGTCACATTTCCGCATTAACAAAGGTGAGGTTAAGATACCTTACTTCTAGGAAAAAGTTTAAATTTTGAATTGTATAAACTTTATATCTTGCAATTACACCATCCGGAATTACTCCGGTCTTGTTTAACTTAAAAATGTAAATAAATTTTCCAAAATAATTTAAACAAGTTCCACAAAAGTCGGTCTAACAATGAAGTGATAAAGTTATTCAAACAAATTAAAGATTCGAATTTGGTCGTTTTGAAAAAACCTAATTATACTAACAAAGTTTCTAACTTTCTCAACCCTCCCTAATTTTATATTCACAAATTCATGCAAATTTTGTAAATAAGTAAGAGCTGCTGTTTATGAATTTTGTGAAATCATTTGAGTCAGTTATAAAAATTATTACTTATAAACCCGACGACACCTACATCTACGGCCTCCCTAAAATTCACAAACAGCTTATCACTATTCGCCCCATTGCAGTCTTTAAAAATGTGTCTTTGACTCAATTCAGTTTTTAGATCTGCTATTAATTTTTAACCTAAATTTTGGATTAAAAATTTAATTATACTGTACCCAATCCCAGCTTAACCTCCTCCATAATCGCATCTTCATACTCTTAATGTAGTTAATCTTTCCCTAGTATCTCGGTAGATGAAGGTGCTACATTCTCCAACCCGAACACATTAATATTTTGTTAACTTTCCTTCGCCTTGCTTTAAAACAAAACTTTTACAAATTTCATTCATTTTTTTTAACAAAAAACCGGTTTAGCGATGGGATCGAATTTATCCCCCCTTTTGTCTGCTCTATTTATAGATATCTTGGAAAAAACCTATCCAACACTAAAAGTTTTAAAGACGATGTCTTTTGGGGTCGCTACGTCGATGATGTTCTATGTAGTTATCTTTAGATGTGATAGTCAAGAAAGTTCTTTTATTTGGATTGACTTGCATCCTTCATAAGAATATTAATTTTACAGTTGAATTCGCATCTAACTTTACCTTATCTTTCTTAGATCTCCTGTTATACACAGAGAAGAACATAATCTTGAATTAAGCACTTACCGTAACCCGGTTTCTTCCCATCAGTACTTTCACATAAGTTAGTCCTCCTTAATTTAGACGTCTTCTGCTAACTACTTTGAACCTTTGCCATTATTGTTGTCAAATTTATTTATTCTCTTTTTCATACACTTAATTCAAAAATTAACCAGCAAGCTTACTCCCAACTCCTTGTCTCTTCAAATAATAGATTTTTTAAACATTTCATATAACTATTTCTCTAATTCAGTTATCTTAATAATTTTTTTTTATAAAGATCCTATATCCTCCACCCATCATAAATCTAGTAGCTATCTCCTTAACTGCTCCTCCTGTCTTGGTTTTTACATCGGCCAAACCGGTAGAAAGTTCGCGAAACGTATCTAAGAACATTATCAACTTCTTCCATCTAACGACATAAATTTAGATTTCGAACAGTATTACTATTTTAACCCTAATAATAATTATGTCTTAGTACGTATCACATTATAATAGTAAAGGTTCTTATTTGACTTATTGGAAATATTACTATAGAAAGAACAACAGCTGCCTAAATATAGTTAATAATTTGGATAGCTATTTAACATGTTCTCAGTGTTTTTCTTACTAGCATGATTGTTTTTCCAATTTAGCGCACTTACTTTTTTAAATATGTATTTAAATTCAAAATTACCACGCCTTTTCCTCAAGTTATTGAAAAATTGGTATTGCCACATCCATATTGTTGCTGATGGCTACCATAAATATAATAAAATGCAATTAATGGTCAGCGAAAATCGAAACTGTTAAACGCTATACTCCAGCAAATGCAGGAATTATTTGCCAGGGAGTGTGGAAATGTGTTCCTATTAATTTACTGTAACTCGAAAATCACCACAGAAGGACATTAGAAGTGTCTATATCGATGTGGCCATTAATAATCATTTATTCTCATAAATATAAGCTCCACGAAAATTTCCGCGTATTATTTCGGTAGCCACCTATTGTAAAACATCCATATTGTTGCTGATGCAGCTTCCTTTAGCATGCTTGACATTTGTTCAAGCAAAGCTTCAAAATGTACCCTTGTAATTTTTCGCCGCATTTAATGCTTTTTCAATATCAACCCCCTTGCGAGATATAAGAATTAAATACATCTTATAGTTTGTATTTAATGTGTTCAAAATTTTATTTTTCGCTATAGGTAAGGCATCTTAATCTCACCTTTATTAATACGAAAATATTGCTTTCATGCAGTAATTTTTAGATTTAAGCTATACTGTGTCCGTCTGATGAACGAGTCCTCGAAACATGTAGCAACCTAGCAACCGTAACCAATCATCCACTCTAATAAATTCGTAATTTATGGGGAAGCTAGATTTTTAATGCCTCGATATTAAACCCCATTTCGAGTAAACCATGAACCAGTCCAGATTTAAATAGTTGCACCTGATAAAAAAATTTTGTGTTTCTAAAATAAAGAGATATACTTTACAGGAGTATTCTATGATCAAAAATAAACAGAGAGGTTATAATAAACCTGCGTCCGCAAATGAATCCTTTCTAAGATATAAAGGTATGGCGTTTTAATATAGGTAATTAGAAAAACAATTTATATGAAGTTTATGCAGCAAATGTTGTATGATTTGGCTGCTGTCGATTTGGAAAAAACTCTTGATAGAGCCCTGCGGCCATTTCCATTGGCACGACCTTATGAAGAAAAATTCATCATTACTTTACTGAAACTGAATCTGATTTACTTTCGTAAAATTTTAATAGTACACTCACTTGATAAACAACTTTACTAAGTAATTTGATAACATTTTTCACATTCCCAAGCAACGTAAACAACCATATAATCAAGATTTTCCAGATTTCATATTACTTTAAAAGAGACCCACTTAGTACATTTTAGAAAGGATGCATTTGCGGACACGGGTTTATTAGAATTTTTTAATTTCTTTTTGATCATAGAATACTTTTACAAAGTATGTCCCCTTATGTTAGAAAAACCCTGTATAACCAATGCACGTCTGCTAGTAGTTTCACTGCGACCTTTCGCCCTTGGGCCGTTACTGTAATATTACACTTTTGATGGTCATAACTCATAAAAGTTTAAGTAGCAAATGACTTCCGGAATTGGACCGTGTCATTGGAGTCGAAAAACTCAACGTTTCGCCCACTATCGTAAGGGGCTGAACTCTTTAGAAGAGTTTCGCCTCTGACGTGGTTTACATGTTGAGTTACCGTGATCTTTTGCTTTTTCTCCTGACGAAGTCCCTTACGACAGTGGCCAAAAGGTCGAGTTCTTAATAATGACACGGTCCAATCCCGGAAGTCGTTAGTTACTTAGTGAAATAATGACAATGACCGTGAAAGCCTCCGAAATCGTCATAACACTTTCTTTACCTTTACTAACTCTGAATAAATTTAACAGATTATGACACTTGGTAAGCAAATCAACTACTCACATCCGTGAAAAATATTTTTTTAATTAAAATAAATGTAAGGGCTATAACTGCCACATCCAGTCATATTTTATTTCTCCCTTCGTTTTAATGTATTTAGGCATTAGTCTGCTTTTCTTTTTTACCTTTCATTAAGTTTGTTGACAGCAGCTCTAAACAGTTAATTGAAACTACAGCCATACAGGAAATCATTCTTTATACTATTATTTAAGGTAATTACTCTGAAGTTGTTCTCCAACCTTGAATTCAACTTTTTCAGAACCTTCCCGAGTGCCTTCCATCTACCTCGTGGTTTCAGATCTATTGTCATATCTTAGCATTGACTGCCTGCTCTTTCCGCGTGTGTATATTTGTTTTTCTTAATAAAATTTCTATGCTTGTTTTATTGCATTATTCTCCGTATCTGAATTATATTTCCCTCTAATCATATTTTTTAGATATTTCCAACTAGTTTCAAACAAACCGATTTAAATGCAAGAAAACTTTGAATTAGGTTTAGTGCAAGGCGACAAAAAGTGATTGGGAATTTAAATTCCCAAATAATATAATTGGTCGTCGGAACGACTACAGTCACGACTGCCGTTAAAAAATCGGCACTAATTGCATGGGGCAGATCCTTCACGATGCCAACGCAAAACCGCTGCAGCGGCCGTTTTTGCACCATAAAAGACAATTTAGACGGAATGCTTGGTACGCATTTTAACAAAGTGGACAAAAGCTCGATATAAAGAATTTGAGAGGCGTATTAATAAAATTGCGGAGTCATTATCTCGGCTGTCCGCGATGTCATTGTTAAACTTCGGCAGAGGAAATAACGGATTTGATGGACAAAACGCCCATTCGGCTCTTTAGCGGGCCCGGCGAGGCAAATGGCTTTTCTTCGTCCTTCTAGGAAATGGATCGAATGAAAACTAATGGCTTTCGCAGCCAACAATTGACGAAAATTGAGCTGGGAGCCCACAATACCTGAGCGGGAGCGTATTTTTGTAGATTTGGCCGGAATTGAAGCGGATTTGGATAGATTGGATTTCTATCGGAGATTGCCGAGGATTTCTATTGGCAATTTCAGTTTCTGCGTGAAAATTATCGCCAGGGAATATCTTTTGGATTACCACCACACAACTACAAATTTTCAGTCGCCAGTGCTAAAAACTGGAACGATGCCAACGTTTATTTACGTATTATGGAAAATATAACCTAAAGAGGATGAAGTTTGGAATTAGCACGTCTTACTAAATTTATTATATTGACTAGACATTCCAGTGTCTTTCAATTTCAAATAAAAATTAAGACTAAATTTGTTGTATCAGAGGACATAAAGGTCCTACAATAAATCACCGATCCTGGAGCTGAACAAATATCGTACCACTGCTATTTTGCTGGTAAACACACTTCTGAAAAGTCTAACTAACAAGTTGATATACAGGGTGTTATGGGGGTGCAAATATTTTAACAAGTGATAGAGCTCCCCAAAAGAAACAACTTTTCTATTTATCGTTAGTCATTTAATCGCAGATTTTTTCAATCATTTATCTCAATTAAATTTGACGAGCCGCTTGGTAAGCAAATCTAAGTTAAAGGTGAACGACACAAGTATATTCTTGCAAAAAAAACAGGCCAATAACTTACCTACCTCAATTGATAAAGTACGTTGGTGACCAGATGTGAACTAAAGGTTTTATCAGTACCTATGCAGTTTTTATTGGTTTGCATATCAAAGAAATGTTTTTTTGTTTTGTGCCATTAAATTAAAATATTATTCCATAGGCGGGTATACATTTTTAGAGTAAAATTGTTTTGAATTTTAGCTCAGTTTTGAGGGGGTTTTCGAAAAAATGATATAGAGAAGTTGTTCAGTTTAGAGAGTTCTATTACGGGTTAAAATATTTGCACTCATTTCCATAACACTCTGTACAGTGAAACCTCTCTTTACTGGCATTTTTCAATAGCGGACACCTCTACACAACGGACGGTTTTTAATGTACAGAGCTGTAGGTAATATATGGTAGAAAAATAAGGGACACCTTTCTACAACGGAACACGTTCATATTCTCCAATGGTGTCCGTTGTCAATAGGTTTCACTGTTTCAGATAGGCATTAAGAAAGAAGAAATTATGCA
Organism: Agriotes lineatus; assembly: GCA_940337035.1. Classification (NCBI taxonomy): domain Eukaryota; kingdom Metazoa; phylum Arthropoda; class Insecta; order Coleoptera; family Elateridae; genus Agriotes; species Agriotes lineatus. The sequence continues at coordinate 82,118,851 of OW679200.1, read as the reverse complement.
TCACTATCATCAGAACTTTTATGTTCTAAAACGATTTTTTACTTGATTATTATTCAGTGTTACGAGTTATTATACATAACCAGATGGCCTTAATATAATATAGTTTATTTACACACCGAAAACAGACTATACTAGAGTCCATTCTAACACAGTTTTTGAACTGCTATTTTCATATGAAAAACGTAGAAACAGCCTACTTTGTTTCAGACAACTGACAGATTGTCACATTTATAAAAGGCAAAATTCAAAGTTTTTGATTACTTTTATGAAAAGTAGATAAAATGGTATATTATACTTGTTTAATAAGAGGTATTGCAGCATTCTTTCCATTGGAACACCCCAAACTCACTCGTGCTAAAATACTCTGTTCAACTACTATAATAATACTATACTACATATTATAATTAGACTAGCCGAACCCGCGACTTTTTGAATTACTTCATTTGACGCCCAGAAACAAAGTAAAGACATATTTTAAGCTATTTTGTAGGAATTTTAACATTTATATGGTTGTTGAAATTCAAGTTCATACGTACCTACTTTACATTTATGATATAGTATGTACCATATATCTAATACTTACTATATTGCTAGCGGCTATGAGTGGGAAACTCACCGATGAAGTGAGACAGACAACCAACTCTTTAATGTATAATGATGAGCTGTGCGCAAGCGCGGCGGCGTCGTCCGCCCAATGGGGAAGTGGTCAAGTTTAAAATTCGCTTCTAAAGGCGGAGTTCGAATTCTCACGCATGCGCACGAGACGCGTTATACTCTAAGTGAGACTATGTCGGCGCCGTAATGTTTTCCGTCGTTCCGAGGCCCTACTAGCAATATATGTGTATTATATATATGGTATGTACTACTTTAAAAACCTTAACTCAATGGCTCAATTGATACAAAATACATGAATTACAACAAAGAAAATATCCTCAATAATACAATAGACAGAAGACATCCTTTAAAATCGATATCTGTGCGGTCTTTTTTTTTTAATAAAAATACAAAATTATTTGAATATTCAATATACAGTGTGAATAATGTAAGACTGTGTGGTTGAATTATGCCAAACAAGCAAACTGCGCGCTACGCGCACGTGAAATAGGATACGCGAAAGGTCAAGCTCCGAGCCGAGCGCTAAGATAAGAAAAACAAAACCTAAACAAATATAAACATCTGTGAAGCCGGAACGTGAGATTTTATTTTGTGCCACAGACACACAGACACACATTAAGGAAAATTATATTATAGATAGATTGGACATAGGGCATTTACTTAATGCTACCATGGTGTTTGTAAACAAAATAACAACACAGTGACTAATAGTGGCGTGGTGTAATTCACGTTCTTTTTTGGCGAAATACCCAAAAAAGAACATGAACATAAAATATATTGCAGATTACTTCAATTTAAAGAAATTACCTTGAAGGTACGATTCAAAATTCTCTACTGGCGGTGTAATTAAAAAGAGGCGTTATGTTGTTATCGCTCGTTAGATTAGTTGCAGTTTTTAGAGTGTGTGTCAACTAAACATCCTTTATAACATATTATTTTTTAAACTAGTATAACGATTTTTAATTCTAATCTACAAAATATTAAAACCTGAAATGTTGGCATGTACCGTTTTTCATATCTGTAACTAAAAAATAAGTTTACATAATCTAAAGCTATTTCATTTAAAGCGCTTTTAAAATCGCTCATGTAATTCAAACACTTCTTTCAGCCAATATTACGAAATATAAACACCTTCCTAATAATTGTTCTTGCTTTCTATTAAATAACTTCAATATAAAAGTCAGCTTTCCATATTTTATACTACTTTTATCACACCAATAATTCACTAATCTTCCATTCTCTCAAATTTAATATTTATCATCGGTGAATACAATACTATTTCAATGTAACTTTCTATTTATCGGTTCCTGTATAGATATCCCGTAATAATATATTACGCAATTAATTTAGAAAAGTGGTGTTTTACTGAACTGGTATGATTGGTTTGAGTACGGGTGTTAACAAGTACTTAACAGCCATACGAGTTCAGTAAAACCACTTTTGTAACGCATCCCGTATACTATTTTAGAAATGTAAAATATAAATTTTTATATAAAAGTGGCATTAAATGTTAAAACTTAACCGAGCTGAGCAGAACATGTTTTTATGTAGTGAAGCACAATAAGCAGCTCCAGTTGATGTGCGCTTGGCAGTACTGAAGTGCCAAACGTAAAATAAATTATCGTTGCTCTGCTTTAATGGTTGCTATGTTGTAAAATACCACTTTACTTAACAATTTTGAATGTAGAAATGTAGTACATTACCATTACCATATGAAATATCACAAACCTAGTGTCGTAGTGTCCCTGGCCGATTTGACATACATTTTTGATCCAAATTAGATATTTGACATATGTCAAGAAAATAGGTTATGACAACCAATTTTGTTAGCTTGCTTTTGATGGGAACCTTTAAAATGATTTCCACACATTCTAGCATGTTTAGACAACTGCAATAGTGCATTATTTTGTCCACATTTGATACTTCAAGGCTTTTTTAGGTAAAGTCTATTTTTGTGTGACGTAATAATGTTTCTCTTTATTTAACCATCAGGAACTGGATGAAACAAAAAATCAGCAATTGTTGGTCAGGTCGGCTTTAAATATATATTTTTTTATTTCGCTGTCAATGTGACATTTGTCCAAAGTCACACTAAAAAGACCGCACTATAACGAGAAAGCCTTATTTCAAACATCAGAGACTTCTTCAAAGAGGAAAACATCAAATTGTTATAGTATAGGTCAAGAATGTTTTAGTAAGAAACTGAGAATAATGAGCTGATTAGAGAATACCTTGCATTAAAGGTTAGGTATATGTCAAATCCTTTCTGATGTCCACTACCTGTGATGCAAATATGATTTCTTCAAATTGCTTTTAATTTAAGACATGCGTTTTCAAGTCTATGTTTGCAGTTTATGATGTTACGGAAAAACGATAATGTGTAGACTTTAGTGCTTTTAAAACAATTTCTTGTACGGAAAATTTGTGTCTTTGTTTTATCACATATGCCTTGTAAAAAATGGCCGAACCAATCAAAATGTATTATGCTATTTGACAATCTCTTAGCAAACTATATACAGGGACACTACAAAAAGCCATCTTCATGATCCCTCTATTTGTAACTTCCTTAGTATAGTAATATAATTTTTATTCATTCACTATGATAATCAAATATCATGAACAGGATTGGAATGCCACAAAAACACATCAGATACTAGGTATCATATTTTGACGTTTACTTGTATAAAAGAATAATATTATTTACATATATATGAGGATATTCAATAGATATTAAATACGTTATAAATAATGCTTACCACTTGCAACTTAAGGTTTTAATAGCAAAGGACTCGTGGCTTACCTGAAAACAAAAATTTCAATATAAATTAACAAATAATTGACATTGCACAGTAAAACGCACTACCAAATTTATTTTTTATGAAAAACCCAAGCCAGCGAGTCTGCATTTAAGGGAGAGCAAAGCCCCTGTCGCTCTGTGGGCGATTTCAAGAGGGCTATGAAGTTTACAAGTGCAGGATAATACTTTGAAGTTAAATTAATACAAAAGAGGTTCTTCCAAAGAAGCGACATTGTCGAGTCGAGTGATCGGATAAAGTGGAAAGTGGCGCCCCTTTAATATATTTCCAGTGTGCAGAAATTAGGGTCCGGGAGTCTCATTTTCGGGAACAATGGGTGGGCGATTGCCTCAAAACTCGCGATTCCAGGCTATGAAAGCGACACTCTAAAGTTTGAGCATTGGCAAAAATATTAAAATTACCCACGACCATTTGTTTTGCTCATAAAAACTGAGTGGAATATTGTTCTAAAAAGCTTTTAAACATATTATACCTACCTAAAAAATGCGTAACAGAGCATAAATATACTATATGGAGTAATTAAATGGTTGTAACGTAAATACACTTTTATAGTTTTATTTGTAATCTGTAATCAGGTGGTTACTACAGCAGTATTTCTAGTTTGAAAACGTTAACTCATATAAGTCGTCTGTATGATTTTATTAAAGGCCTTGAACAGGATTTATCGTTTCAGTGTTAAACCTGGTAAAAAATTATTCCTACGTTGGTAACCGTATGCTGAAGCTAGTACCTAATGAAAATTGACAAAATTATTAACACAGCAAACACAACAATCGCTCGTTTGTTGTCAGCCTTGTTAACATCCCCATTGCAGGGGCATTCGCCTCCTCTTTGTGGAGGTTGGAGACATGTAGCCATTAAGATCCCACTGTTGCCAAAGCCGGATTGGAGAATCATAGTAAAGACCGCTGGAGTTGCTGGGGTTTGAACCCAGATTTTCTGGTCCGGAACCGAAGCTCGTACCTCTGAGCCATCTCCACTGACACAACAATAAACATAATTAATTCAAATACAAAGAATGACAAAAAATCAACAGTAATTAAAAAAATCTGGTGTGATACACGCACACAACTTCCTTTTACAGTGATTTTATAATTAGCCAAAAATTTGATTTAAAATGTTTTAAGCATTTGTCAAAAATTTTCAAAAATTACAAATTCTGCAAAAACGGTACAAAATAGAGCGTTAGTTGAAGAGACAAATTTTCTCTAGAATTTTAAGCTGAATTCAAAAATTTAATAATATACCGGGTGTTCTATTTAAAATAAGAGTTAATTAAAAAAATAAACAAAAAAACAAAAGAAACCCATTTTAGAAGTATTCAACTGGAAAATCACCTATCTCACATCAATACACATTAAAAATGTAATAAAAATGTAAAGTTTAAAAAAAATCGTTAGAGCCGTTTATAAAAAAATCGAAAAAAACTGAAAAATTACAAGAGTAAACACCTACTTCCGGTTAAGCAATTTTCTCCAAAAGCTTGCTGTCGCATCTAGATAGTACACAAAACTTATATATGAAGTTTCAATGCCATACCTCTTTTCGTTTTTGAGATATTCTGTTCACAGACAGACACACACACACACAGACAGACAGACAGACAGACAGACAGACAGACCAATGAAAAAAAATATGTTTTTTGGGATCAGAGGACTCTAAAACGTGAAGATCCGTTGAAAACTCAATTTCGAATTTTTGGGGTGAATCCAATACTTCCTTTATAGTAAAAGGAAGTAAAAAGTTCTGTTTATACTCTACCTATTTTTACTTCCTTTTACTATAAAGGAAGTATTGGATTCACCCCAAAAATTCGAAATTGAGTTTTCAACGGATCTTCACGTTTTAGAGTCCCCTGATCCCAAAAAACATATTTTTTTTCATTGGTCTGTCAAAAACGAAAAGAGGTATGGCGTTGAAACTTCATATATAAGTTTTGTGTACTATGTAGATGAGACAGCAAGCTTTTGAAGAAAATCGCATAACCGGAGTTAGGTGTTTACTCTTGTGATTTTTCAGTTTTTTTTCGATTTTTTCAAAAACGGCTCTAACGATTTTTTTAAACTTTACATTTTTCTTACATTTTTAATGTGTATTAATGTGAGATAGGTGATTTTCCAGTTGAATACTTCTAAAGTGGGTTTCTTTTGTTTTTTTTCTATTTTTTTTTATTAACTCCTATTTTAAATAAAACACCCGGTATATTATTACATTTTTGAATTCACCTTAAAATTCTAGAGAAAATTTGTCTCTTCAACTAACACTCGATTTTGTACCGTTTTTGTAGAATTTGTAATTTTTGAAAATTTTTAACAAATGGTTAAAAATTAAAAATGAAATTTTTGACTAATTATAAGATCACTGTAAAAGGAAGTTGTGTGAGTGTATCACACCAGATTTTTAATAGTGTACTACAAACGGTACACTTACATATTAAAAAATCACTGAAGTCAAAATGACAGATTGATACTAATTGTCAAAGTCAGATAAGCAGGTTCTAATTGATTATTTATTAATGCCAAAACTCTTAAAAAATCAAATTTGGATACGACTGACACTCGTTTATAAGTTATAATCAACTAATATTGACTGTCCCCTGAAGTCCATTATAAGCGAGGTCTATTGTATCTAATAGTTTTTCATACATACCGAGATCTTATTCCAGTCTGTGCAAATTTCAGGAAAAAAGAAAGTCCTAAGAATAGGAACACAGTCCTATCTTATACACGGTGGGTCACAAAACTTGAAGCCCTTTCTACTTGGGACTGCAACCCAACCTACACATATCATGGCAATATTCCCAATATCTTATTTGAAGACATATTGACCACAGTTGTTACGCTTATATGACATTAAAGCAAGTGACAGCAAGGGCACATTTGGAACACATTTGTTGCCTTGTGTTAAATGAAATTTCATCCAAGAAGTGAATTTTGCAGAAAATGTAATTTTTTTTCGCCAATTGAATTTTACTGAACATGAAAAAAACGAGTTTGACATATTCAGTATTTTTAGATTTTCATGTGATAAATATAACACTTATCCTAATTAAAATTCTTACAAAAAGTACTTTCAGCAAGGTGGCGATTCAAGAGGAATTCTTCAACAATTACGCAAAATACAAGTCGTTTACAATGTCGTTTTTAAGAAAAAATGTGATTCAAAAACATTACGGGTTTTTTGTATTATCCGAACTTTTTATAAATGTATTATTTTGCAACTGACAATTTAATCTTGTTTTCAACATTAAAAAATCAAATTCTGATAAGATGGTCACTCGGTATAATGGACCAATATTGACTGTCCCAAGAGGTCCATTATAAGCGAGGTCTACTGTACTTCAGTAACTCGATTTCATACTGTGCCGTATTTTTATCTTTTATGAAGTAATTTCAGTCCGAAAAATGAAACTTTACGTAATATTTTTACCGGATTTTTTTAATTTTTCGAACTGAAATGACTTTTGTAGCATGCATTTTCGTCGTCGATTTCAAAATGATTGTAACAAAAAATATATGTCAACGTCAATAAAACAGGCGACCAGATTATTTCGAATAACAACGAAACGAAGGCAGTAAGTTTTCGCCAAACAATTAAAAAACACGATACGATGTGAAATAACACGTACGTCATATGTCCGTAAAATATGTAATTTCAACAACACTCGTTTCAATATCCCAGACTCGGCTTCTTCGTGAACATTTCACTTGTTCTGTAAAATTTCATTTTTGCAAGATCGTGTTTTTTCGCATATTTACCAGCGTTCTTGGCAGATTAAGTAAGTTGATTTTATGACACCTGACTGGTTCCCATAGAAATGAGAAACATTCTATAAGACAACGAGTGCGGCAAGTAAAAACTACATAATAAAATAATCAAAACTTTGTTCTTCGATCTTGCGAAAAACATAATACGATACTCAATCGTTAAGTATTTGTAACAGGTCTCAAAAATTTAAAAAACTCGCTATATACTATTTCCGGATTTCTAACGTAAATAACTATTGTGACAGCTCTAATTCCTGACCCCGCGTGTTTACTGAAACTGTTGCATAGTTGTGGATAATACTCCATTTGCATTTCTAAGGCATTAACCAAACGCTAGTCATTTAAATTTTGTTAAACATCACTTCATTTTTTTTATTTAAGTAATACCGGGTGGCCATAAATATCTGATATCACATTACCTTTGGAATCAACACCGCTTTATTAAAGTGATAAATCCAACTAAACTAAATGTCATTAATGTCATCACAACTAAAATTACTATCTGTCAAAAATTATTACAGATTGCAATAAGTAATGGAGTTAGAACAGGAGATTTTTATAATCGAATCGTGTGCTAAACTGCAGAATCCGGGGCACATTCCCCTCCTCGTATTGCATTTTATTACATTACATAGGTACAAATACTTATCGTAATTGAAATATAATGCTAACCAACATTTATAAGTAGCTAATTCCATGGCTACCGGGATCTCAGATATTTATGGCCACCCGGTATATTAGTGGTGCTTACATTTTAAGCTGTCAGAATTAACTGTCAGTTGCTTTAATGGCATAAGAGTGCAAAAATACTGATCAGTATGTTTTAAGGTTAATATTGGGTATCTGTATTTCTATATGTGTATGTTGCGTTGCAGTCCCAAGCAGTAAGGGGTTCGAAGTTACGTAGCTCACCCTGTATAATTGCGCAGAATAGATATTTTAGATATTCCAAAACTAATTACAACAAAGTTATGAAAATGTATTTATTTACGATCGATCAATAATAATAGACGTTTTTAGACCTCACTTTCACGCTTAAAGCAAGTCTTCTTCGCCCTTGGGCGATAAAATTCTTTTTTGTCTAATAACGTTATTTTAGTTATTATTTATAAACGCGTATTTATAAAAACCATAGTTGCAAATGCACTATTCAGTTAAAACAACTGTAAGAATTAATTGCCTCTGTTTATTGGCAACGATATTATACAGTGCGAGTGTAAAGTCTGGAACTATCTAAATAGAACTTTTATCAAATGTTTTTGAAAGAAATCCTGAAACACGTCAATTTTTATTTTAAATAAGACGTATTTTATTGTAATTGTCACTTTTAGATTGTCTTTTGTTTTTGAGTTATGACGTTCGCTGTAATTTTTTTAAATGGTAACCCTAATTTTTATTATGAATTTTGAGAGAGCATGAAATTCTAAGACTAAATACGCTAAAAAAGTATGATACTGTATTTTGAAGTTTTCGAGAAAATCGCTTTTAAAGTATTAAAACAAAAATCGAATGAAAATCAAGTAGCCATGAAGCAATTAGTTAGCCCTAAAATTATGACAGTTCTTCATCGCGTGTTTATCTGTTTTTGTTGTGTGCTCTTAATTAAATAAATAATGGTGCGATATTTGATTGAAAAGGAACGAATTGAAATTTTAGTATTGAGGGGATGTGGTAACAGTACAATGTTCTCAAAAATGTTAAAATATAGTATCGTACTTTTTTAGCGTATTTGGTCTTAGAATTTCATGCTCTGTCCAAATTCATCATAAAAATTTAGGGTTTCTATTTAAAAAGAGGATCGCCAACGTCATAACTCAAAAACAAAAGACAATCTAAAAGTGACAATTACAGTAAAATCTGTATTTTTTAAAATAAAAATTGACATGTTCGTGGATTTCTTTCAAAAACAGTTGATAAAAGTTTTATTTCGATAGTTCCACACTTTACACTCGCACAGTATGTATAATCAGGCTTTTCGTTTTAAATTAAATTTCGACCGTCCGTAAAGTTTTATATGCATCTTAAGCGTAACCGCAGTCTTTGCTCCTTGTCTGGTTATATAGCCTTCGTGCTATAACTTTCAGGCCGCGAACAAAAAAAAACAGTTTTACGCACTTGATACACAAATAACTATTTCCGCTGAGTAGTTTTCATAACTTTAAATTGATGATATAATTCTGGTAAAAATTATAAAGTATAAATTAGCGCAATGATTGCGAAAATAATCGATTAGGTTTGTCTATTAGATACTCTACAACGGTAACTACCACGTTTTGAAAATCGATGTAAAATTGCTACAGCCATAATATTTACAATTTTAAATTGATCGGTAAGGAGACAATTCTAGCCAAAAGTAGTGCCTATTAATACAAATATTATCAAACATGCTTATCATCGAAATTATTTTTTTTCCAAATAGCATCCAGCTGCCATAACTGTAAAGGGCATTTTTCTTAAACTTCCCGGTTTTCTAAGGATATGTTCTCCAGTAATAAGAAATTCAAAAAATTGCATGGTGCCCAATTTTCTTAACAATTTCCATTATTTTCGAATTTCCGTTATTACAGCGCTATAAACACGACTACAACATTCATAAACTCTTGGATTTTCGTATATCTGCGATCAAATCTGGATAAATCTGGGCCAGATTTATCTCGAACGTCAAAACCCCAACCTGTTGCTCCCGAAAAGCAGAGCCGTTCATCCGCAGTTGATTAAATCATGTAAATTCTTCGCAAAGCCGAACAGCAAACTGCGGAGCCGTTTGTCAATTTATCAAGCACGTGTTTTCCGGAAACGTGTTTAGACGAGTACAGGCTCGGAATCCTTATCGCACAGTGATGTGTCCTTATCGGAGGAGATCTCCGCGCGTGTAATTTTTGCCACTATCAGGCGCCGTCTACGTTATCTAATTCATTCATATTTGCCGACTATTGTTTCTGTGCTTGTTTAATTTATCGGATATTGTAATTTGTGGAGGGTAAATCCAAAAATAAACAAGGCGTTTGCTAGATATATGTGTCACAAGGTTGTTCATTTCAAAACACAAAATATAAAATAGACATATTTCAACTATTTAAGAATAGCAATTGTTAGTAAAGCATATTTCGTAACACATCACTTATTTGTCAGGACAAATAATAATTTTACTCATAATAATATTAAAAATATAGGCACCGTTCGTTCACAAATTAAAAGTCTATTGGAGATAAATGCAAAGCCCTATATGCCAGGGTAGTGTAAAGTACTTGTCCTGTGTGAACACGTTAGCTTCAGTAATGTTTGCAGTTACAAAAAAAAATAAGTATATAATACACATTTTGGCAATATTTTAGATCTAGCAACGGTACAGCTAATGTTCTGATGACGAGTAATTTCAGTCTTAATAATGTATCGTAACAACTGTACAAATAAACCTGATAATAATAACGGAGTTTCTCCTAAATCAATGTACATAAAAACGACCTTGCTGTATTAATATGTTGAGCATGTATCTACCAAATGTATTAAGTGCACCACCAAATAATATAGAATGTAAGTGTTGTTATTTCCAAACGAATTTGTTCTATACATCGTATATCTATTGTCGAGTGGACAGCAAATGTTTCCTGTTCAAAAAATGTAAGAGACAATTATATTGTACAGAAACTACTAACAAATATAAACAAAGCAATTTTAGATAATAATAAACAGTATGAAGAGTTTTGTATTAAAACATTAAAAGTGATAACCCTAAATCTAATTTCAGCACTTATAGACCTAGGAATGCGTTTAATTAATTTATTTACACCCAACTACTTATACAGTGTGGAAATAAGTAACATTTAAATTCATTAACTTTGATTATATGTATTAATTTTTATGAAAAAATCTTGAAGGGGTTAGCGATTGAAGGACATACAGTACAACCATCTTCATGTTTGCTACGTCATTTGTTTTAAAAGTTACTTACGTTTGGCGGAAAGTCATTGACGTCATATTGAAAATTAAAAAACAATTGAAAAATACAACTAAGTAAGTAGATTTATTTTGCTTATTTCATTGGTTTTTAATTTTTAAACTTTAAGACCATTTTCTCGATTTTTTCAGATGTAACATATTAAAAAAAATTATATCATTGAAAACAACATAAAAAGTACTACCAAAATCAATAATAAAAAATACAGGTTGTCATTTAAAAAAAATGTCGATGACGTCGTAACTTTTAAAACAAATGACGTAGCAACATAAAGGTGGTTGTAGTGTATGTCCTACAATTAAAATCACTATACCCCTTCAAGATTTTTTTCATAAAAATTGATATTAACTAGGGTTTCCAAATCCCGGGACCAAAAGTGTTTTCGGGACTTACGAGCTAAATTTCAGGTCCCGGGACTAGTCCCGAAGATCCCTAAAATGGTCCCGAAAGAGAAAGAGTGTTCAGGTGAAATTTCCAAAGAAAAACAAGTGTTTTAAGTTAAATAAGTATTTCTGTGCTGATAATTTTTGTTGGGGGTCGTCTACAACTTCATTGCTTTCTTCTGGTATTAAAAATGTCTGTCGCTTTTGCTTTTGTTTGAACTGCAAAGTGCGTGTGTAATCCCTTCGTCAAGCTGCCTCTGATTATGATAATTTCGTAGGAACCCACTTTACATCCACTTTACATTTCGCCAATTGTTTATCTTCAATATATAAAACTGTTGCCATAGTGACTTCAAATCGTTATTTTTTAAAATGTAGAAAGAAGGTAGGTTGCGAATCGGAATTAATTCTAATTGTAACGCTTTAGCAGACAAATAACGAACACACTTAAAACCCAAAAATATAAATTATTCAGTTTCTTCGCACATATCTAAATCCAACAAAAAAACAGACAAATACATAAATAGAAGAAGATATGTGGCTGAAACAACACACAGGTTTAATTCTAACCTACCGAAAACAATACCTCTCCTGCGTTACGCAAAACGCAAATAATGCAGAATGTACAAGAGACATGATAATACGCCGGACGCCGGTGAATACCCGTCCTAATTCTCTGATATCGAGTATACGCACGCATGTTGACATGGCCCCGGGACTTCACCTGGGCTGGCTGTGGTCCCGGGACTCGGTTTTTGTGGTAGAATCCCGGGACTGTCCCGGGACCGGATCCCGGGACTGGAAACTCTAATATTAACAGAGTTAATAAATGTATCGGTTATTTTTTTCCACACTGTATATTGCGTACTAAAAGTTAAATTACTTACACATTTTAGCAGAATTAACGCACATCAATATCTACACTACCCTACGATATTGCGAAGTATTATTTTTATACTTTTATTTATACACACGTTACTTTGAGGGCTGAAAATGTTCACAGATCATAACGCAGAGCAATGTAATTAGATGCATTGTGTTCTCCTAAAAAAATTCCTCGTTCTATCCGCTATATTTTCTATTTTTTATTAATCCAGAATATGCAGACGATTTAAAACAAACGCTTACAGGATTTAATAAGTTCACAGAAGTTTACTCATTCTTAATGCGCTTGTTTGAAATACCTTCATTGCACAACTTGTATGCTACAATTTGTAACATACAACGAACGGGTCGTTTTCTGATCATGTGATTGCCAATATGCACGTGCTTCTGTTTACATGTAGTTAATTTTACGGGTAAGTAGCGTAGTCATCGACATTGTATAAGATCATTCTTATGCATTCTGGGGCGGGAATCACCTGATGTGCATCAGCAACTAAAGTATATTATGAAAAAATATTAAGAATTACTGGTATGAATGTGACTAAACTTCCATAATCAAAGAAAAATTATTATGTCTGCTTTATTACTACTTTTCATACGGTTTTAACGATGTAACTAGATTGCACTACTATAACAAACGATTTCCGGAATTGGACCGTGCCATTATTGAGATTGAAGGATTAAACGTTTCGCCCAGTTTAGTAAGGAGCATCGGAGGTAAGCAAAGGTAAGTTAAGCAAAAAAACTAAAAATCACCATATTTAACCACTAAAAGAATCACCTATTTTTAGATAGGTTTTTGAAAATAATATTTTATAACACGATTTTCAATAGTTTCCTACCACGTGTACCTCATTATTTCTTCGTTAATGCTTAATACTGCTAGCATATAAAGTGACTACGAAAGTCTGAAGCAGTAGCATTGAATCACAAAGTTATCTCAAAAACATTTTAAAAATGGGTTCTCATAATCTGTTCTAGAAATAAAAAAATAAAAATACCTTTCCATCTTAAAAACAGTAGACAATATAACAGTACACCAGGAACTTACTAACACTTTTTTTATTAGGATATTTATACACATGAAAACTAATTGACAATATACTGCACAAGTAACAAGAAAATATATTAAAACAAATAGTTTTTGAAATACATTATGATACTAAGTAAATAAAAATGCTTAAATGCATCTCTTTAACAAACAAACTTCTTTACAACGTAAAAAATTAAACAACAATGCGCCCGGGCAATTACTTTTACCAAAGTTCAACATACTCGACGTAAACTGCACCGCTTGCTTGGAAACTTGTAGAAACACTAGCATTGTCTACAAAATAACTTAAAAACACAATTTTTTTTTCAAAAAATCTCTACATTTGCTTTAGTGAGTACTTAATCACTAAAAGACCTTAAAAAGGAGTAGATCTAGTACAACATCACTAATAGTGGCAACCCTGGGCGAAACACTTGCCTATAAATTTAGCTTTCCTCTGTCTAGTTGTTAGTTTCACCTTTAGCGTGGTTCGCACCGTGCTCTTCTATCCCTTCCCTTGTAAAAGAGTTTCGCCTCTGGCATGGTTCACACGTTGAGTTATTGTGCTGTTATACTTACCTCATGATGAAGCCGCTTATATAAGTAAGCGAAACGGTGAGTTATTTCATCTCAATGACACGGTCCAATCCCAGAAGCGGTTCGTTACATCATGACACTGGCCGTGAAAGACTTCAAAATTAGTTTACTACTAACTAAAGTATAACTACAACATATTTTGTACCCAAGATCATCGCACATATATAGGAATATCAACTTTCTTGTTCCTAATTTTTACAAAATATGTTTTAATTAATTATGTACGGCACCGTTTATATCGAAATCACCTGGGGCAACATTACCTACTTTAGTTCGAAAGAACTTTCTATTTTCGCTTCTAATGGTATGCGGCTGTGTCATGCGTTTGAGATCTCGTTATACTCAAAACACAACAAAAATACGAAAAATACGAACATATGTATTTCTTTATAAAAGAGGAATATCCTTTAAAGGTAGTACTTTTGTAAAATGCTAAAATAGTACAGTTTGCCAAAACAGAAACTATACTATACTCAGGTAGCGTTTTGTCCAATGATGATAAAGGTGAATTTGAGATACAAGTGAGTACTAGTTTTAAATTTCGTAACTGGCATACCTCTTCAAATCGCCTAAAATGTATGTACAACACTGTGACCAAAAAACATTTTAACTAATTTTCTGGGAGTTTTTATATGAAAAATATTTAAAAATAACATACCCATATGCACACCGTCAGACAGATAGTGTACCCCATAAATACAAAAATGACGTAAAAAATTCGTTTCTATTAGTTTTCGGAAAAATTGGAGTTTTGGAATGTTATAAAAAATAAATAAAACTATATAAAATAACATTTGTGTATAATAACCCGGTTGTCTAGTTTCTTTATCTCTAACTTTATTATTAAGTAATTCAAATAACACAATAGGCCCGATAAACAAACTATACAGGGTGTTCCGCAACTAGAGGACCATAGGGAATATACATATTCTTGAAGTCATTTTAATTTAAAAAGTCCTGACGAACATATATCCTAATGTGAACCGTTTTCGAGTTACGAATAAATTAAAATTTCAATTGTTACCATTTCTAACATTCTCGTATTTAATCTTAATGCAAATATTATGCTGATCCAGATTGCTTAGTTTTTGTTTATTATTTCTTTGTTTATTTTGTAAATGTCAGGTAGCAGTTATAAAATTAACAATAATTAGTTGCAATAGCTACATTTTCTAATCAGAAATAGAATAATGGAAGTAGCCAATCAAATCAGGAATGATCCGGAAATCCTAATAAGATTAATCATGTGAATTGTACGAAGGGCTGAGCTGTGCATTGATCATGGAGATGGTAATTTTGAATCTCATTTACATTAAAATGTAAATGTTTGTAAAGGTTAAATAAAAAATGTTAGATATAATACCAATTGAACTTTTAATTTATTCGTAACTCGAAAACGGTTCACTTTAGGATATTTGTTCATCAGGACTTTTTGAATTAAAATTACCTCAAGAATTTGTATATTCCCTATGGTCCCCCAGTTGCGGAACACCATGTATAATAATTTGCTAATATACATAATGCTTAGAAATACCGAAAGAAATACAAATACCTAAGAAGTCAGTTTTGTTTTTCAGATTTTTTCGTTTATTCCCAAATTTTATGGAAAAAAGCAGTTTTTTCCATCAATTCAAAATTTTCGGAAAATATAAAACTCTAGTTTCTATAGGTACCTACAATTATTAATAATGACAGAAATAATTGAGTAGTATAGGAAACCTATTAGTATACATACATGTAGTATGATCAAACATATGTCCATCTATTATGACTATGGAATAGTTCCTAATTTATGAATGCAACTATAAGTCACTTAAAAATCAAATGTCACGTTTGACACTTACGTATAAACGTAGTTACACTCATAAATTAGGAACGATTCCATAGCCATACTGAATATAATTTTTGATCATACTTTATATTTAAATATGTAACAAAGTACTAAATTATAATATCACAATACAATTAACAAGATAAAACAAGATCAGCGATATAAAAACAAAAATAATAACATCAAACACAAATCAAAGTTACCTGGCATTCGTATCAAACAGAGAAAGTGAAGGGCGATGGTAGTTGGCTTGGTAATGTTATAGACAGACATGTAAACGTAGTGACAGTTATGCCAATCCACAAACACTATGTAAGAAATTGACTGTCAGCTTACTATGTGATAGATTAAAATTATATGGTATGACCAAAAGACCAAAGATTATATTTTTTACAATTAATTGAAAATTCCGTACTTTGATCATACTCTTTACCTAAACCATATTTGGTTGTTTTTGTTGGTGGTTGATATGATAGATTGCTGTGAATTACGACATTAAAAACCTGCATTAGCGGATCTTATGTCTTTACTATACAGGCTGCTCATTTTTTCGTGTAATAACTCGTCAGGCAACCCATTTAACAAGCTCATGATTTTTACTGATAACTTTTTAATTTTTAAAATAATTTTCTAAATTTGGAAAATGGGTGGTTGCACACGGAACGCCTAAACCTTGCCCATAACAAACAACCAAAATTAAGAATTATCTGTGAAAATCGTGTGTTAAATGTGTTGCCTACTTAGTTGTTACACCATGACACGGACAGCCTGTATAATAATATAAGATTATGCATTTTGTTCAAAACTCTACCCAAAGTTATAGCAATTATTCTGAATAGTTCCTTCAGATCAATGCTACTTTTCAAACTAGAGCTACCCTTAAGGTAAGCCGAGAAATTGAAAATAAAAGTTATTCAACCTTTATAAACACAAAAAAATCACCAGCGAATAAGGTTTTTCTTTTTTTATATTAAACCTATTAAATAATATGCAATACAACGATGTAACTGTGTTTTGTTCAAAACTATCCAAAGTTGTAGGGATAGTAAGCTATCCTTGAAACTAGTTTACCCCTAGGGTCTGCCATGCAATGAAAATTAAATTACTCAATGTTTATAAATGCATCTTAAAAATAGTCAAACTATGCATGAGTCAGATCAACATCAGATTTTGACATAAGAATATAAATTATCCCATGTTAATATTATTACATCTCAACAGCTTGTAAATATTGGTCTATCTGATGCAGGCATTCTTGTTCAAAGTTGTGCCACAAAGCACTCGACAATTCTTCTATTTAAATAAGTATCTTTTTTATTAAAAAAATATTTCGTTTCAGAACTCATTATAACCACAAGCGTAACCTTAAAAGTTTTACAAGAGCTCCAAATGTGAACAAAAGCGAATCGTGTGTCTAAAAATCTAGAGCGCCAGTAACGTTCACCGGTTTCGTGATTTGCGGATTGTCGAAATTGAAAAGTGGGTCATTCGCCAAAAGCGTTCGTTAACGGATATCATAGCGATGGTCTAGTAGGCTTGTTTACGTTGCGTGCGGCCCGCGGCGTGACTGGTTTGGGACCGCTGGCTTCGGCTGCTTGAAAGAGCGAGCGGCGCGCTCCTCAAGAAGGACTCCATAGAGGCCAAATTTCGGTCCCGCCGGCCGAATTCCTCAAAATCATTCTACGGAAAATACGGTCGTATTAAATAACCTTTACGTTTTAATTAGAAGGAAAGGAAATAATAGTGCCGTGTGTGTGATACGAAAAAGAATGCCCGCTCCGAGCTCGGACCGATCTCGGCGAAGATAACGTTCTTCATTTCGATATGGTTATTTCGGGTTTGAATTATTTCGCATAACTAATTTTTGTAATTTCTGGCCGGTGGGTATGCGGGGCGCGGGCGCGGTTGGGTAAAGTAAAGAGGCGCCGACTACGCAAACAAAAAATTGTGTGAATAGAGAGAGGAATCTAGTTTTGATATCTGGAAATTTTAAAGACAACACCATGAAATTGCAAAAAGTAAAAAATAGCCTGTAATACTATGCTTCCGTTAACGTCATCTGCCACAATTTTAATGATTAAAAATCTACAGTTTTATATGGCTGAAATGAAAATAGATTTGAAGACGATACTACAAACAAAACAGACAAATAACGAACTTCATAATACTTCATAATCAAAACAATAAATTGCACTGTGCAACCAAAACATAACAGTCCTCAATTATGTTTGTTTATATTGATGCAAAACGTCATCGCAAACAATTGAAATAGTAAAGATTCTCCATTTATACAGGTTGTAACTTAAGTAAAATATTTCCGAGTGGTAATCCCGCGGGTAATCCTTAGCCAATTTTAAGAAAAAAAGTTCAAATAAACAAATATTCAAAAATTCTTCGTATTCGATATACTGGATGTTAAAAGTTTTATAAAAAATATCGCCCTTTTCTTAAAATTTCCTTATTAGTACAGCTATTTAAACCGGATATATGATTAATCAATGCCATAAATTTAACAAAAAAAAAGTACCTTCCTGTAGAAAATTAAAAGCGATCTCAAAAGGTCTTCTTCCTCTTATTATAGGCCAGTGGCCTGTTTTAACCACGAAGTGGTTTTATGAGCCCCAAGATGAGCCCTCATTGCTCTTAGGCCGGGTAGGTGGCTAGCCTTGCTCGTCGAACGTGAGGAAGAGTTTCCTTGTTAGGGTTTAACGACTGCCACAGCTGTTGGCATGGTAGCCGGGGAGCGTACGATTGTCAATCTCTAGAGTTGCTGGGATTCGAACCCGGGTCGGCCGCCTGAGAGGCGAGCATTGCTCGCTGGGCTATCCGCTCACCTTAAGGTAAGTCGTTTAGTTCTAGACAGCTTCTTGGTACATTTGATTTTTCTAATTTAATTAAATAGATTTCTTTGCAAAAAAGGTACGTAATCTTCGACATTATTGACTAGATAATGGTTTAAACAAAGTATGTAATTCATATTTTTTTAAAAATTAAAATACATATAAACATTAAAAACAGAGTAGCATTTGTGCGGGGCGAAATTGTGTACGTAGTTTACTCCGACGGAGTCTATCACAAATAACACAAAGGAAATTACAGATCCAAAGGAAAGTGTTTTTCGATATATACAGGATGTCCTATTTTTTCCCGCAATTTTTGTATATATAGTAAATGTTATTCTGATCCAAAAATTGTATATAAACTTATTCTTTTTTCGATTCCTTAACAAGTTAGAAGTTACAGTATGTTACAAAAGAAATACGAACATTTATTAATGTAATAAAACAAAAAAAAACGAAAAAGGGAGTAATAGTTCTCATAAACATGTTAAATAAAAAAATCTGGTGTGATACACTCACACAACTTCCTTTTACAGTGATCTTATAATTAGTAAAAAATTTGATTTTTAATTTTTAACCATTTGTTAAAAATTTTCAAAAATTACAAATTCTCCAAAAACGGTACAAAATCGAGTGTTAGTTGAAGAGACAAATTTTCTCTAGAATTTTAAGGTGAATTCAAAAATGTAATAATATACCGGGTGTTTTATTTAAAATAGGAGTTAATAAAAAAATTGAAAAAAAACAAATGAAACCCACTTTAGAAGTATTCAACTGGAAAATCACCTATTTCACATCAATACACATTAAAAATGTAGTAAAAATGTAAAGTTTAAAAAAAATCGTTAAAGCCGTTTTTGAAAAAATCGAAAAAACTGAAAAATCACAAGAGTAAACACCTACTTCCGGTTATGCGATTTTCTTCAAAAGCTTGCTGTCTCATCTACATAGTACACAAAACTTATATATGAAGTTTCAATGCCATACCTCTTTTCGTTTTTGAGATATTCTGTTCACAGACACACAGACACACAGACCAATGAAAAAAAATATGTTTTTTGGGATCAGGGGACTCTAAAACGTGAAGATCTGTTGATAACTCAATTTCGATTTTTTGGGGTGAATCCAATACTTCCTTTATAGTAAAAGGAAGTAAAAACACATTATACTAAATGTTCAAAATGACCTCCACCAACTTCTATGCATTTCTGGCAGCGCGTCAAGATGGCTCCTTCCACACGATTTAACATTTCGAGTTTACTCTTTAATATATTGAAAGCATTTTCAATGCGTTCTAATAATTTGTGTCGGGTGCCCATTGGCGTTCTGTACACTTTTAAGACAACCCCAAATATGAAAATCCAAAAGTGCAATATCTAGCGAGCGAGGTGGCCACTGACCAGGTCCACCACGGCCAATCCAATGCGGATTGCAATGGATGTTTAACCCGTCTTTCACCAAGCTGCTATAATAAGCTGGAGCACCATCTAACTGAAACCATCCATGATGACGATGATAAATGGGCACATTATTGATTTATTTAGATATAATTTTAAAATTTCCGTAACTTGTTAAGAAGTCGAAAAACAGTATAAGTCAATATAACATTTTTTATTCAGAATAAACTTTACTATCTAGAACAAAAATTGCGGGGGAAAAACCACGACACCCTGTAAGAACCAGATGAGAGATGACAATACACAAATGCATCCCTAAGCTATGGGAAGTTTTAGAACATATAAATATTGCCCAGAAGCTAGTCAGAACAACGAACAAAAAGTAAGAGTCAAAGCATCATGCCAATCGTTTGTGTGGATTCCATCTCAAACGCAAGCAGGATCAAATCCGCCCTTCTCTAGCGGCACATGCCTATTATTTGAGGGAAATTTATTTGAGTCAGCGTTGAAAAGATAGAGTCGCACACTGCAGGGTTGCAAGCAAAAGTACCAAGAGATTTTAAGTATCCTCAAAGGACAACCGTTGACTATATAATTTCCTGGACTACCATCAGTCGACTTCACTTCACTTTTCCTCTTATTTTTACGTCGGGTCCACCAATTTTTACTAATTTGCAATTTCTAATTTGCAATTTTTGCCCCAACCGTTCAATCAATCGCGACCAAACCAAAATTACATGACAGGTCTCATAAAACTGCATAACTTTTGTGAAGAACACAACCGCTTTGGCGTTAAAGGAACGTCGGAAAATGCAGTTTAGTAAAGGTGTCCCGCCGAATGGATGTAAACACCTTATCTCGAGAACGACTTGACCTACCAGGATGATTTCTGCACGAGATTGTGTGGAATATTAATGCAAAGAACTGACAAGCTTTTGGTCGAGATTGGTCGTATATGTTTTTTTTCCATTTGTGCTCAAGATAACAGTAAAGAGGCCACGTAACTGCGTTGCACGGTGTGTAACGGTATAGCGTTGGGCTGTTGAGACTCAAGTCACGAGTTCGAAACTGGGTACTGATTTTTTTTTAATTATTGAAAGATTCGGATACAAATTCTATTTGTTGTCATATTTGAATGTGAAATGCCACATTATAGGCGTTTTCTGTCCCAACATTTAAAGGACCATTTTAACAGATTACTAAGACTAAATTAATGTGTCTTAAGAAGGGGACGTCCCAAAGAGCGTATGACAAAAACCACTCCATCCCAACACTGTGCAGAAGTTCTGATAAAGAGCTTGCACCTTCTCATCTTGTTTATAAATTACTTCACAAATTTCATATCTTTTATTGGTGGAAGCTTGATTCCTAATGAGAGTCCAAGTATTTCACTTTATTCAAATCCATTTCATCTTCAACCGTGGAAATAGCTTCCAACAATTCAGCGTTTTTAATTTTTTTTTATAAAAATGGTGCAAAACCGTAAGTCTCTGAATTTAATAACAGCCAAAAAGGTGGTGGCCTCTACCACATACAACATGATCCCTATCAATTTCAGTATTGACAGTTACAACTCCTATTGTTTCGTTCGCGTGTGCCATCTATCGAAATGTGTTAATGCTGTAAGTCCTTCAGGGGATGCTCAAATTTAGACAAAATAAGTTATATTTGTACCGAAAAAGAAATTGACAAGATGGCAATAGACACTGAGGAAAAGAAAATATTGTACAAAAAATATCTCTAGAAGAGATGATATGACAACACAGACTATATAACATAGTCTAAAATAGAATTCAACAAAAACAAAATGCCATATGCCCACACGATCTTTTTGGAATACTGTGAGGTCCAAATGGCAATATAAGAACAAAACCACAACATATAAATCGATCATATGAACTTGACAAGGGCATCTGATCCTCTCGCCTGTATTGCGTATTTTAATAGTTGCATATATCTATAGCCAGTTTGTATTTGCATGCTTTCATGGTTAATTAGGCTTGATTTGTGTAATCTAGCAAAGTGAAAAGTGGGAATGCGAATGTTTGGTGCGCGAATTCAGTTGCTTGAGGGATTAGCCCGGAGCCGCCTGTCTTTAAGGAGTTCCCAGTAAATTGTGCTTGCAGCAAAATAAATGGAAGCTGAAAAAGCCTTGCAGTGTTTAAAGTTTGCTGTGTATGTTTGTATGTATGTGGCAAGCAGTGTTTGAGTTTCAAGTAACATCATTTGAACCGTGTACTGGGTAGGCACACAACTTGCAAAGCAGTCAAGCCGTTTCAGAGCGTTGATTTGGACTATGTGACGTAAACCGCCAGAGCGGCACTAAAGCCAACAGCGAGAGACTTCCTCGTTGTCTTCGTGGGATATTTACATACATAGAGTAATTCGAAAAATGACGTAATACGTGGTGAGACCATACGCGCCACAGCAATTCACAGGCCTCGAGGATTCCAATGTAACCTAATACCAGAAATGATTACAGCATAAGCGATAAGCGGCCGCTCGGACTGTGTGAATCCAATACTTCCTTTATTGTAAAAGGAAGTAAAAATTGTTAATAGTCTATTCTTGTAGTACTTCAGCTGGTTTGGCGATGTAATTGTTTACTGCCCTTGTCCCGCCTTGTCCATTGTAACCATCTGCTGAAATTGATCGTAGACACAAAACAACGTCATTCATAAGCTTATTGCATTTTCGGGATACACCGTAAACCTACTTTTTCAAACGGAAGTCATAGTTGAGTGTCAGATGACCACTAATTAGTTGTTTTATGGTCGGTAGTTAGGAAAGTAGTCTGCAAAACGCACAAAATATGGATGCCTCGTACAAAGGATTTTGTACTTCTACTTTTTAATGGTCTTTCGAAAATTGAGCTGATAGCAAATTGAGCAAAAATAGTATCTCGGGATGCATACAACTGCTCGAAAGTGAGCTCAGTTTCCTTTGAATATCGAGCAACGTTCTATCTACGTATGTGTCAAGTATGACAGTAACTAAATTGCATTATGTTGTCTTTTTAGTCTTAAAAACAGACATTCGTTTTTAGATATTTTTGTAGCGGGAGAACGGAAATTCTATGCATGAAAAATGACAACGACTTTGAAATTCGTATAAAATAGCGTGCACCAAACGGAGATTACATTCGATAAACCCCTTAAAAAAATCGCACAACATGACAGCAACTGAATCGAAATTCCTCCAGTAGAAGACACATTAAGGTTATCATGACAACCATACCTAAAGCGTCGCCCGTTACAGCCTATAAGCTATAGCTTTGTGGTAAAAGTGGATCTCTGAAATGCATAAGTTTTAATGTGCTCTGAATCATACATTGCTTCAACGCACCGCATCGGTTCCTGTCTGCTGCAGAAATTTATTTTATTACCTATATTTCTTGGTCTACTTAATCTTAACTGACGTGGTACTGAATTTGGTTTTGTTGTATAAAGCGTGCCCTGCGTTGCAGCCTGAGTTAAAAGTAACAGTTTAAAAGAAACACTTCAGTTTTCTGCATAAAATAATGGCGCACTAAGTGAAATTGGGCGAAACATACATTTTTCAAACATATAGCATTGAAATACAAATTTACAATATATTTCGATACATTATTGTTAATACAAATGATTTGAAACTACTTCTGATAAAATTTGAGCAGCAGGTACCTCCATTTACAAAAAAATATATAACTGATCGTTTTAGTCCCCATTCCATACGTAGTCAAATTATAAGAAATGCTTCAATGATTCTTCTGTCACTTCTCACAACGAATATAAAGGAAATTGTTGTGCTCCGCCCCTGGCGTAAAAAGAAATTGAATATTGTGTTTTACCATTTTTCTATATCATACGCTTGAAATGGCAAAAAGATGGAAGAATATTGCTGTGTATGTTTTATTGGTGTATGTATAGCCTATAGTAAAAAGTAAAAATTTCATTATTTTAGTAAAACCGTGTCAATTGTGGAAATTAAAACTGCAAGATAAAATGAATAAATCTAAACATTTCAATTTCAAAGATGAATGAACACGTGAAAATTTTACACCTCTTCTACCTTTCCGCGTCGATGACCATTCATACTATGCGGGAAGTGCAACAAAGGTAATGGATCGCATGCGACTTACAGCATTGAAACTAGGGTTTCCAAGTCCCGGGACCAAAAGTGTTTTCGGGACTTACGAGCTAAATGTCAAGTCCCGGGACTAGTCCCGAAGATCCCGAAAATGGTCCCGAAAGAGAAATAGTATTCAGGTGAAACAAGTGTTTTAAGTTAAATAAAGTATTTCTGTGCTGATCATCTAGATTGGGATCTATAACTTCATTGCTTTCTTCTGGTACTAAAAATGTCTGTCGCTCTTCATCTTTTGCTTTTGTTTGAACTGCAAAGTGCTTGTGTAATCCTTCAAATCGTTATTTTTTTTAATGTAGAATGAAGATAGGTTGCGAATCGGAATTCATCCTAATTGTAACGCTTTAGCATACAAATAACGAACACATTTAAAACCCAAAAATATTAATTATTCAGCTTCTTCGCACATAATTGTAAAAGTCTACAAATTTTAGTTACCTTACTGTTATTACGTATGCTCACGACTACGCGTAAAATATATCTAAATCCAACAAAAGAAACAGACAAATACATAAATAGAAGAAGATATGCAAATGTGGCTGAAACAACACACAGTTTTAATTCTAACCTATCGAAAACACTACCTCTCCTGCCTGCGAAAAACGCAAATAATGCAGAATGTGCAAGAGGTATGAGTAATACGCCGGACGCCGGTGAATACCCGCCCTAATTCTCTGATATCGAGTATACGCACGCATGTTGACATGGTCCCGGGACTTCGTCTGGGCTGGCTCTGGTCCCGGGACTCTGTTTTTGTGGTAGAATCCCGGGACTGTCCCGGGACCGGATCCCGGGACTGGAAACCCTAATTGAAACACATTATACACTCGACAACTTTAATCTAATATAAAGCTATACTAACAGTATTTGCTCGGGTTTCTTTGTACGGTTTTTTTTTGTTCGGGGGTTTTTCGTCGTCACTATTGTCTATTACTTCTTCTTTTGGTGCCTATCTGTCATCTGTTGTTGGCGCCCTATATGGCAATTTTGACTTTGTCTACTGTTGTTCGGAACAGTTACGATATTGTCATGTTGAACCATGTTCGACCAACAAATTTTCCTACGACCAGGCTTTCTTCTACCAATAAACTGTTCCTTGGAGAATCAGCTATAAACGTCTTCCCCGTGTTACCTATTATGGCTTAGATCATATAACTTCCTCGTTTAGATGGTTTTCAGTATCAACACTTCTTTAAATTTCTCGAGTACGTTATTGTTATGCCACATGCTGTCTAGGATATAGAGTGCGAGTGTAAAGTCTAGAACTCTCTAAATAGAACTTTTATCAAATGTTTTTGAAAGAAATCCTTAAACACGTTAATTTTCATTTTAAATAAGACATATTTTACTGTAATTGTCACTTTTAGATTGTCTTGTTTCTGAGTTATGACGTTCGCGATAATTTTTTTAAATGGAAACCCTAAATTTTATGATGAATTTAGAGAGAGGATGAAATTCTAAGACCAAATACGCTAAAAAAGTATGATACTGTATTTTGAAATTTTCGAAAAAATCGCTTTTAAAGTATTCAAACAAAAATCGAATAAACATCAAGTAGCCATGAAACAATGAGTTAGCCCTAAAATTATGACAGTTCTTCATAGTTTGTTTGTCTGTTTTGTTGTGTGCTATTAATTAAATAAACAATGTTGCGATATTTGAGTGAAAAATTTTAGTATTGAGAGGATGTGGTAACCGTACGATGCTCTCGAAAATTTCAAAATGCAGTATCGTATTTTTTTTAGCGTATTTGGTCTTAAAATTTCAAGATCTGTCCAAATTTATTATAAAAATAAAAGTCCTGACTGACTGACTCATCAACGCCCAGCCCAAACCCTTGGACCTAGAAAGCTGAAATTTTGCACAGAGGTTCCCTTTATGATGTATACAAGGAATAAGGAAGGATATTTCGAAATTCAACCCCTAAAGGGATAAAATGGGGGTTCCAATTTTGTATGGAAAAATAATATTAAATAGACATTTCGACTTGAAACTTCGTAGGAGTACTCCTAAAAACAAATAAGCAAACACGTATTTCGTGATTTTCCGAAAATCAACCCCTTAGGGGGTGAAATGGGGTAAGTAAGCCTAAAAATCGATATGGGTGTCGTTATTGAGGTTTATTGGGACGTTGATTGCGAAAATGGCATTTATTTTTAAGTCCAAGACGGTGAACATGACATAAGGGAAGAAACGGGACGGGACGGGACTAGACTGGACGGAACGGGACGGACTGGACGGGACGGAACTGAGCGGGACGGGACTGGACGGGAAGGGAAGGGACGGAACGGGACGGGACGGGACGGGGCAAAGCGGGACGGG
This sequence comes from Agriotes lineatus, assembly GCA_940337035.1. Taxonomy (NCBI): domain Eukaryota; kingdom Metazoa; phylum Arthropoda; class Insecta; order Coleoptera; family Elateridae; genus Agriotes; species Agriotes lineatus. The sequence continues at coordinate 82,092,282 of OW679200.1, read as the reverse complement.
GCGGGGCGGGGCGGGACGGACGGGACGGAAAGGGAAGGAAAAAGATGGGATGGAAGGGGAGGGGATGGGATGGAAGAGGAGGGGCGGGACGGGACGGGAAGGGACGGGACTGGACGGGAGGGAAAGGGGCGGGACGGGACGGGAAGGGTCGAGACGGGGCGGGGCGGGGCGGAACATTATTTAATACACAAATAACGAACCTCGCGCGAACGAAGTCGCGGGTAAAAGCTAGTTTATTATAAAAATGTAGGGTTTCCATTTAAAAAAAGTATCGCTTACGGCATAACTCAAAAACAAGAAACAATCTAAAAGTGAAAATTACAGTAAAATATGTATTTTGTTAAATACAGATTTAAGTGTTCGAGGAATTCTTTCAAAAACATTTGATAAAAGTTCTATTTTGATAGTTTCCGACTTTACACTAGCACTGTATAATAACAAGTCTATAAATTAACAATTCAAATGCTTCGAGATTCTTGCATGTTGTATACGTGACTGTCCACGACCGCACCCCATAAAACAACAGGGGAAACAACATAAATACATAGCATATATGTTGTGCCTGCGTCACCCTTTCATCGCCACCGATCGGGAAAATTTCCCGCGATCTGCCGTCATGTCACTGCGTCCTTTATAACACAGAGATAAGGAAGTATGCCGTTGTAGGCGAGCGGTGAAAGCGTCTGGCTAGCACTTGGATTTCGCCTGGGAGCGCCGAGTGTTTTTTTATTTGCAAATTGATGCAATTCGCATTACTAAGTGTTTCATTTTACTGTTGCAGTAATATTACAGATATTTTACGTTATTTTGTACATAATTTAGAACACACTTTCTGCTCTATTTTATTTACAATTCAATTTAAAACTGCAATTTACCTATGTGGTAGGCTCAAAATTTAAATAGTATGACTTTATTTTCAGCAGTATTTTAACCTTCCAATGACTGCCTATTATAATGGGTGTTCATTAATAAAATCGTTTACTGTAATTAAGAGAACAGATACGGTTTTCAAGTCATAATGATTCACCAACTCAAATGTTTTTATTAAAATTGAAATACAAGAATAAGAAGCATCATATAATAATTATTGTACTGCCTCGAATTGTACGTATGATAGTATATTATTATATGAGCGATTATGACAGCCATTATTTACGAAGATGACATTTACGCCACAAGCCGAAGGCGCCGTGTGTCATATTTCCGAATTATGCCATTTGTGACAGCTGTTAACTTCAAAAGTCATTTAGTAATAAGAATTAATTTTGTGATTGGCGACAACCTATTGAATAATGAAAATAGAATTTTCTGATTGGTTGCAACTTGCAAACTATTGAATTATGAAAACAGAATTTTATGATTGGCTGCACACCGTAAATTATGAATCATAACTTATGGCCATTATACAGTAGGAGTAGATAAAATTAATTAGCATATTAACAAACAATAAGGCAATTACAATTAGGTATAAATAAACATTTAGTTAAAATTAAAAGTTTTAGCGTTCTTAAGTAGAAATATACAAGTTACTCAAGGCTTAAGCCTGAGTAACAATCTTAAAATCTTTGCTGTAGAACAATATTTTGTTGATTTGTGTTGCCATAAAAGTATGTCGTAGGCGATATGCGAATAAGACAATGAATAATAAACTTCATAATTAATTTAAATTGATTTATCTCATTTATCGATGCAAAGTTTTAATTTTAAGAAGCATAATACATAATACACGTCTTCTTCAGTGGATATCCGTCTTGTTGGATAATACAATTTTAATTTAAATTGTGTTCCCATCTTAATCTCAATCAGAAAGCTGTATTGTTGATAGAATGGCTGTCAACTGTGATCTATCGTCTCCGGGTAGAAATTTTGGCACACCTCCCTTATTGGTCTAATTCAGCTCTTAGCGAATTCTATTTAATTCCACTATCGATAAATTATCTGCATTGTAAGGTTTTTGCAGATGCGAGGGATCAAGAAGTTATTGCATACAAATCCGTGGCGTGCATAATTAGCAACAGGAAACGTTTTCTTTCAACTTAATTGCAAATCTAGAGCATCGATACGATCTAAATAGAAATCAATTACAATTTCCTTTGTCTTTTATTGGCACCAGGTATTACTCCAGTCAATTAAACTAAAAGGTGAAGTTCTATTAGCCAGCACTTATCTACGCCTCATTTGAAAATATCGCAAAATGCACATTCTCCATCAAAGGCGCCAGGCGAGTAAACGTATGAAGCAACGATTCATTTTTATAGCAATTTTGTTTGGTTTGCCTTGATGCCTCTAACAAACCGTCTACGCCAAACATGATTTCTTTTGATGTATGCCGACACAAGATGAGCCAGCGAGAGGTGAGTCAATCGTGCCGGCGCACGACCCATAGCGAGAGGTCTCACCTTGGATGAGCGAACACATTGGAGCACTGGTGTCCTCGCCCTGTCTCATGGGCGGCATGTTCAAATGTATACGCAGCCCGAAGAAAATATCCCTGATTGATGAACATGAAATTCAAGTTTGGAAATGAAAATTAATTTTCGCGGTACGCTTTTATATTCTAAAGCAACTGAAAAAAGGTTAAATGTAGATGACACTTCACAAGCTAAACCATAAAACGCCTTTACATTTTTCGTTCAACCCATTTTTGGCTTTTATAAATAATTTCCATTCAAAAACTAAAGATTTGGTCTACAGTGTTCTTCATCAGAGACAAGGCTACGCAAATTTGGGTGTCAGAAGGCGACAATTATATTTATGTTGTTCTACATCCTTACGTATTTATGTGTTAACAAGAAAACAACGTTACAGCATTGGTTGCCAAAATCCTCAAATAGAGTTAATAGTCTACATATATTTTTTATTTTCATAAAGAGTAAATTTCCTTATATGCAGTGTCCGCCAAAAAGTCGGCATAATATGGTAAAAAAAAATTTTTGATTTTTCAAAAAAACTTTTTACGTCTAAAACCTATTTAGCCCCTATCATATACAGGGTGCCCGTTTTTGGAGCTCCACCATGGGGATCTCGGTAACCATAAGAGATACGAGGTCGGTTAAATTGGGGCAAAGTTGCGCAATTTGGAGCTCAATAATATGCCGGTTTAAAATTTCAAAAATTCCGATTACCTCCGGAGATATCCGAAAAAAACCGGAATTTTGGAAATACGTTTTTATTTTTTCCTCGGCTTATTTGGTGACCTAATTCAAAATGAGTGACACTTCGTCGTTGCAACTTTTCCTCCTCTACAACCTGCCGATGTCATATTTGAAATCAGACGTTTCGATTTTCGACAATCATCATCAACTTTGGTTTTTCTTATGGGCACTATCTTGGATTTTCACATTTTTGAATTCAGCTTTGTTTTCTGATTACGGTGATGTATCACATGTTAAGGTTCAGTGTTGCAGTTTGGGTGAAATATCAAAAATTCTGTTTTGCAAAGACTGCCTTGGATATAACATCCATACTTTTGTTTAACAAAGGCATTGTTGACAGTTCGATTTAAGTTGGCTTAACGTCACCTACAGTTACAAAATTAGTATAAATTTATTAACAAAATGCTCTTTTCAACTGAAGAAAAACGAGATATGCTAGAAATTTATTTATTTGACAGTAGGATATAAAAAAGGAGAAAATTATGTTTTAAATTTACAACATAGGATAAAACTAAATTTTGAGAAACAAGTAAATAAAGAAAATTATAAGAGGTGCTCGAAGGGTTCACCCTCCACTTCCAAGCACAGCTCTATGCGTCTTCTTAAATTCTGCATTGATCTTAAAACGTCCCTTCTTCTTATTTTGGTCCTTAAAGTTGTGATGATCTTCCTTCGCAGCTCATTAATATCGGCGGGTACAGATTTATAAATGAGATCTTTCATAGTTCCCCATAAATAGTAGTCTAATGGGGAAAGATCTGGTGAACGTGCCGGCCAACGTATGTCTCCACTGTTTGAAATGACTCTACCCGGAAATATTTCAGACAAATAATCAGCCACTCTCCTAGCATTATGTGGCGGAGCACCATCTTGCTGGAACCAAAGGTTATTCAAGCGGTTGAGGCAAATGTTGTCATCGATGTAATCCGTAAGGTAGGTCCTTAAAAAGTGCAAATACCCATCTGCGGTCAAATTGTCTTCGTAAATGTATGGGCCAATGATCGTACCGCCAAATAAACCAACCCATACATTTAGCCCGAAACGTGCTTGTGGTCGACGTCCTTGGTGTTCGTGTGGATTTTCAGTGGACCAGACATGTTCATTGTGACGATTGAACATGCCTGAGTTGGTAAATTTGCACTCGTCCGTGAATATCACGTTGGAAAGAAAATGGGGATTTTGTTCCAACCGTGCCATGATATTCCTACAAAACGCTGCCCTCCGTTCAGTATCTCCTGGATGCAAGACTTGGGTGATATGAATTTTAAACGGGCGATATTTATGTTTTTTCAAGACTCTCCACACTGCTTGATGTGATACGTTAATTTCGTCTGCTATAGCCCTTGTTGAAGTTGAAGGATTATCTTGAATCTAATGAAGAATTCAATTCATTGCCGTTTATTATTTTTGAGAAAGTTTTAACAATTTACTCACCGCCTGTAAAATTTCCACTTCATTCGCATTTGGTCTATGAACACGTCTTCGAGGCTTAGAAAATGCACCAAACTCGGCTAAATTTCTATGAAGGAATAACAAATAATTTTGAGCTGGTTGTTGTCTTTCTGGATACCGCTGTAAATATCTTTCCGAAGTAACTTGCGCATTTCGATGCGAAGCGTAATAAATTTCTAGCATATCTCGTTTTTCTTCATTTGAAAAGGGCATTTTGTTAATAAATTTATACTAATTTTGTAACTGTAGGTGACGTTAAGCCAACTTAAATCGAACTGTCAACAATGCCTTTGTTAAACAAAAGTATGGATGTTATATCCAAGGCAGTCTTTGCAAAACAGAATTTTTGATATTTCACCCAAACTGCAACACTGAACCTTAACATGTGATACATCACCGTAATCAGAAAACAAAGCTGAATTCAAAAATGTGAAAATCCAAGATAGTGCCCATAAGAAAAACCAAAGTTGATGATGATTGTCGAAAATCGAAACGTCTGATTTCAAATATGACATCGGCAGGTTGTAGAGGAGGAAAAGTTGCAACGACGAAGTGTCACTCATTTTGAATTAGGTCACCAAATAAGCCGAGGAAAAAATAAAAACGTATTTCCAAAATTCCGGTTTTTTTCGGATATCTCCGGAGGTAATCGGAATTTTTGAAATTTTAAACCGGCATATTATTGAGCTCCAAATTGCGCAACTTTGCCCCAATTTAACCGACCTCGTATCTCTTATGGTTACCGAGATCCCCATGGTGGAGCTCCAAAAACGGGCACCCTGTATACCGAGTGATTTTTACTTATTTAGAAAATGAAGTTTTTCGAAATTGTCAAAATCCGAAAAGTGCTATTTTTGGGATATTAAGTAAGATTTCAATGAAATTTTTTTAGAGTGTGTTATTTTTAGCTAACTGAACAATCTCAAGGCCAGCAAACCCCTATTTTTTTTAACTTTAGCTAAAAACTAATTTTTCAATTTTTTAAATATTTTTTAAAATTTCACATAACTTTTACAAGTCAAGGCAACTCATATTTAAAAAAAACGTGAACACTTTTGTTTAATATTTTTCAATGAAAATTGACAAAAATAGCTTAATTTTTGATACCATTAAATAAATGCGCAATATTTTTTTCTCTCATTGATGCCAAAACATTTTCTTATGTTGAATTGGCAAACAAGAATCCATGAAACTGTTGAAAACAATGTTAAATCCCTATTCCAGTTTGAAAGTGGACACCCGGTATGTATACAAGGTGAGCACCTTAAAAAATAAAATGTCTAATTTTTTAACTCAAGAACTATTAGTTACATAGAAGTAATATTTTGCATGTAGCTCAGGGTTTTACCCTTGACGAAAATAAGCATTTTGGGACCCAACAGATACAGGATAAACATCGTAAAATGGTCAGAAATGTGCGCAGTTGCGATGGAAGTTCCTTGTGAAGCCATTTACAGATTTTTTCTATAACGCGTGTCGAGCTCAGAAGGCCGTATGAATGCATAGCTAATAAAGCACGGATTTTCAAAATTCTTGGGTTTGTTCATGGAAGTTTTTTAGGGAAAGGCATCTAATATGTACGTTGCCGAAAGATCATTTCTAGTTCTGCCAATTATCGACGAAAAAACATAAGGTTTCTTGAAAAAGAGATGTCATCAGCCAAACGCAACCAAAGAATAATAGCTATTTATGCAACAAGTACTAAAAGTCGACTTTTATGCGCGAGACATGAAAATTATGAAACGAAGCCGAAGGCTGAGTTTCATAACATGTCTCGCGCATAAACGACTTTTAGCACGCGTTGCATACAATATTTTATCTACGACCTTAATTTTACCGTTATTAATCCATAAATATCGATTTAAGAAAGGTTCGCATCTGCGACGCTGCATCATAATGAATAGTAGCCTACGCGGCTGGCGATTGTTTTGGCCACGCCCGTGCTGTCAAGGACAGGTACGAAATTTAATTATTTATACTCCACATATGACTGTATTCATTACATAACGCTTTAATTATTTCAAAAACGCTTTACCTGTAACGCAAGAAGCAACTAGAATAGCTTTACGACTTCACTTGCAGTTCGAAATTGTAGTTTTGAACCTCGCGTCACTTTTAGCACATGTGCTAAAAGTAAACAGCTGATTTCTTTAAACACGGTAAACTATAAAACGTCACTTTTAGTGAAACAAGCGAGTGTTAAAAAGCCTACTTTTAGTAGTGGTCGTAGATAAAATATTATATGAAAGGATACCTAGCCTAAATTTCAAACTAACATTTACGAAGAGTATTTTTTGATAAAATGACGTAACGTCACTATAACTATTATTCAGTAGGTACTTTATTAGTAGCTTCAGCGTACTTATGCGAACGTTTTGTCCGTCTGTCTGTCTGTCTGTCTGTCTGGATCGCCTGTAACTTTCGAACGGCTACAGATATCGAAATTTTGAAAGGGGGCAAAGTTGTTGCTAAGGTCCCGAGCACCTTCATGCGCTATTTGGTTTTGGCGAAAGGTGGCGATTTTCCACTTTGCAAAATTCCCAAGCATTGTAGCACAGTGGCGGCTTGTCCACTTGGCGCCATCTACAGAAGTTCGGTGGTCACGTTTGGAACTACACATTCTGGGTGCACGATAATACTTAATGTTTTCGCAGTGCTGAAGCTACTCTTTAGACCTGTACTTGAGCAGTTTATTTATTGTACCCACCCTAAAGCATTTCTATGTATATGACAAGCACTTAATCTTTTATACGCAAAAAAATTGTTATCTTTCGCCACATTTAGACAATAATAATAATAATAATAATATTTATTCCATTATCTACATATGTACATATATTTACAATTTATAATATAATGGAATCTTAAGGTGAAGTTCAGTAGCCTGTTTTTCAACTCCACCTTAAATATGCTATAAAGAAACTTAATTGAATTTCGTGCCTAAAATACCTTTTAAACTTATTTTATTTTTTTTTTGCTGTTGATGAGAAAGAGCAACTGAAATAATTGCAAACAAGCAGACAAGGACCACGTGAAGCACACTGGTTTAAAAAAAATGATAATTACTGATTATGTAATAAGTATTTAAAAAGAGCCGGTTTAAATTTTCGCAAAGATAAATTTTTAAAGTGTTTTGGCAAGTTATTTATCGTTAACGAACCTCTTTCCCACGAAATTAATCAGATAATTCAAATATGCCATAAAATACCTAGAAATATTACGACTTACATGGTAACAAATGAAGGGTGACCACGAAGTTAATTTTTTATATAACAGAAAGTGATTCTCCTTCGCATATTTTAGGAGATATATACAGAGTGTCCAGAAAATAGTCTGCCATACTTTAACAGGCTATTGCGTATGCTACATATTATAACAATAGAAAAAGTTCCCATTAACCCATGTCCGAAAATCAAGAGCTTTACTTTTCATTCTAATATCAACAAAATAACTAAAATGTAATGTTTGTAAAAAACTGTTCGATTTTACTAATTTTAATACACTAAACTACAATAAATAACAAAGTAGAATTTATCAAATCATAATAAAAGTAAAAAAATCCATGGAATAAAAATCCATAGTATAAATTTCAGCGGTTTAATAATAAATGCACTGCTTGAAATAATATGCGACGTGTTAATATGAATAAAAAACAATATACTGTACATCATACAATTTAGTACATAGATATAGATCTCAAAACATTATTTTTTTTCACATTTTCCCGATTTTGAAATTTTTCACGATATTAAAACTTTTCATATAAGTATACACAAGTATCTAAAATAAAAAGAAAGCTGTAAAAATCTATTACATAGATATTATTTATTTACTCGTAATTCGTATTTATCTAAATAATCTTTGTGGTGTATCTAATTATTCCTACTAGCAGCAAAGAATTAGAAATCCGCCCTTTATATAATCACAATATAGCATGTCCTTTCCCACTAGTAATCTAAAATGTACAATGTATCAATATTGGAACCCAGAGGAACGTTTTGTATTGTTGTAATATACAGGGTGTAGAAATGCTTTACGCACCATAGGGATTTCAATGGTAATTTTTTCATATGAAAATATTTGCTTCCCTAATTATTTTAGAGCAAACTTGTATGGAAGTTTTTTGTAGAGAAAAACATTCTGTATCCATTTGTGCCAGCATTTGTCATTTTACATTTCGGAAAACCGAAAATTTAGAGAAATAAAAATTGCCATTTTTAGACAAATCAGTGGTGCCTTGAAATTATTGAAGCATCTCAAAGCATAAACAAATTAGTTTGCTGTTTATTTGTTTGCATCTATCAAATGTATCTGCAACCATGGCACTTATTGCACCTGATCTGCTTCCAGCATACCACCACTTCACAATTTGCACTGATTTTCGAAAAAATGATAATTCTAGTTTATTTCATTATTAGATTTTCTGACGTAAAATGAGAAAAATGATGGCATAAATGGATGCAGAATTGCTTGCTCTACAAAAAACCTATTTACAAGTTTGCTCTAAAATAATTAGGGAAGCAAACATTTTCGTATGAAAAAATTACCATTGAAATCCCTATGGTGCGTAAAGCATTTCTACACCCTGTATAGTATTCCCCGTTAAAGCATGGCAGCCTATTCTCTGGACACCCTGTATAGTATCTCCCTAATGAAAATTTTGTGGGTCCCTGTTTACAAAGGGTGCGTTTGTTCCCTGTAATTAGCTCAAGGCTTTAAATGTTTAAATGTAAGATAAATGTCAATTGAATGAAACAATTGAACTTTAATTAGGTGTATATGTACAATATAGTTTGGGATTTATAACAATAGTAATACAGTTTTCAAAAAGATTTTAAAAAGTCTGTGAGCGTTGATTCAATAGACTTTTAGGGACGAATTTCCAAGGCAGCTAATAATGTTATCTCCATTTAATGTCGGCATTGTTGCCATTCTGTTACTTGCTGAATGGACTGCTGTCCCATCTTGTTGAAACCACATTTACTACTTATTTTTAGTTCTGAACTGAAAAAATCATTCTCCAATAGGTGCGTATAGTGCTGCGGGGTCCGCACTTGAAATTTTTTAGTTGCGCCATTATTTTGCCACTTTTTTCAACTATTGACCATGATTCTTGATGATAACTTTTGAATTGTAACGACATTTCAAATAAAAAGAGTAGGATTTCATTGTTGTAAATTTTAACACAAAGTTATTTTGATCGTAGCAGGCTTTAGTACCGATAAGTTAAAGAAAGTAATAGGTAATATAGCAACTAATTAATTTTTACGCTAGCTGTAATATGCCCCTTTGCACCTAATCCGCAAGAGATAGCGTGACGTCACAAGCATCACAAACCAGGAATGTGGTATACGTTTATCGTGCAGGTTCAAAAATTTTGAGAGGAATTTTGAGCAAAAGAAGCGCAAAAGGACCAGAAAATTGTCCAGTTCCAATTCCGAGAAGGCATTTTTGCCATGCTCGGGCCCCAAAATTGCAAATAAAAGGGATTAGTGCGGCACGGCGATCATTCTCCGCATCGACTGGTGTCCGACATCTGCTGTTGTAGAAAGTTTGTCGGCCTCTCTATCGCCGAGAACACCAGCGCCGAAGGGACCGTTTCTAAGAAAAGCCTCGTTCCGATGCCCAGTTGATGCTTTTATTACAGCCCATGCCGCCCTATGGTTTACACGCGGTGCTCAAAATGTTGGAAATTGTTTTTTTGGCCTGCAATTATCTTACCGCTGCCACTTCGCTTCAGCTGTTCGCGGATGGCTCAGATCCGGACTCGGGAATATTGCTACGTGTTCGGAAGACTAAAAGTGGTTGTTTCTATTCCTCGAATAGATCATAAATATAGTACTATGATCATCACAATTGCTACGTCGTAATTTTCCTTTCCAAATTTA